>JANRMT010062854.1:69627339-69698131 GCA_026402145.1 Polypterus bichir lapradei | reverse complement strand
ATAGATATAGATATGGGAACAACACTCATATCAATGACAAAACAATTACATTAACAATCATGTTACGTTATTTTTTAAATTTTTCCTTTTCTTTTTCATACCTTCTTTAACACACTACTTCTCCGCTGCGAAGCGCGGGTATTCTGCTAGTTATATAATAGACAGCAGTAGCATGACCAGATAGATAGATAGATAGATAGATAGAGCATCAGAGCATGTTTAAAGATGTGCATTAATGTCACTATCAAGCAACTATGAATGTTTTAATGTTTATGAATGCAGATTCTTAGGCTTGTGAAATGCTCCTTTGACACAGGGAGTTGTACCTCATTTTACAAGAAATGCTAAAAATGAGTTTGTGGGTTTAAGTCCTTGAGTGGGAGAAACCGTATACAGCAGTACATGCAGCAAGCCCAGTAGATCTATTTTTAGAAATGCATTATAAAATCTAAGCATACCAGAGTTCCTGGTACACTGGCAGGAAAATCATTTGAAGAATTAATCTTTGAACAATAATGTCCTGAAGCTGACTGACAAGCATGGAGAAGAACATATGCATACATATTTACAATAAGTAAATCTAGTACTTGGCAGCCAGAAAAGTTCCTCGCCATTAAGCAAATCTACTACCGTGCCTTAAAGTTATAGTACTGTACTTGGTCTTTGCCTGCAGCATTCACATTAGAAAGTAAATACATTAAAAACCATATATTATGATATGTGGAAAGCTCCTCATATGAAGACAACTCCCAGAATCCCCAGCCTACTGGAATCCTTATTAATCATCCATTTAAGTTAAATCTTACAGATGTATCTTAGTAAGTACTTCAGTATTTACTTTGGGATTAATCAAAACAAATGGTTCTTTCATTTATTCTTTTAAGCCTGCTTAGTTGACTACAGGATCATTATGGGAGAAGGGACATAGGTGGGCAAAGTATACCCTGGCACGACTGGTCAGAAGGCAGTAAGCAGCTCTGTCAGAGTGCTGACCTACACTACACAGATCTAATTTACAATGACTGGGCCAACTCAGAATTATCCATCTGTTGATCTGAACTCAGCACTCTGGAACTGTAAGGCAACACCACTAAAATCTAACCACTGTTGCCACCATATTGCTTCATATAAGACAACTGTCATGTAAACAGATGTCAGCTAAGGTTATTGCTGCAGAACAAGAGAGTTTTTGTGTCATGCAAGCTATAAAACACAATATAATCCTTATTAACATAATATAAAACAATGAAAAATGACAGTAACATATTTCAAAAGTCTTATTTTAAGGCTGGCAATCGACTAAAAAAATGAATTAATTGCATCTACTGTTTTGTTATATGTGTACCTTTTGTGAAAGTGTTTATTTGATATTTGGACTTCACTCTTCACACATTATATACTTCATGTCAAAATGTTATTGTTAGCACTATAACATGAAAAAGCTTTCTGTTTTAGCTATGTGTTCAACATTTCTTGCACTTTTTGCATTTCCTGTCATCCTACCTTTATATAAATCGTTGCTGACATAAAACACACATGAAATGCATTTGTTCCAAATGATGATATATTATTTACCCTATACAAATCCAAGCACTTCACACCAAGATAAACAAGACTTGAGCTGGGAGAACTTATAGCCCTTTCTGTGGTGGTTGGGGGGATGGGATACCAGGCTGCTTGCTGCTTGTGCTTATCGACACTTTTACAAAACAAAAGACACTGATAGAGAGGTGCAAAGGAATTTAAGGTGGTTCAGGATTACAATTTTCTTCGTAGGCTTCAGGGATTCTAGTGTTAAAACAAGTAATCATAAAATAGGTACTTAAATCATGAAGTAAATACATACTGAATCACAAAATGCATGTAGAATCAACACAAAGGAATTTTAAAAACTTTAATGGCACAGCTTAAACTTAAACAATGACCTTAAACATGAATTTTTAACAAAATACAACCTGAATTTGATTGCCTTTCTTAAAGAGAAGTTGAAAAGAAGGCAATAAGAAAATAAGGCAAATGTATTATGAGCAGCTATAAAATCAACAACACAAAAACTTGTGTTAATTCTC
Source organism: Polypterus bichir lapradei (assembly GCA_026402145.1). NCBI lineage: Eukaryota > Metazoa > Chordata > Cladistia > Polypteriformes > Polypteridae > Polypterus > Polypterus bichir. The sequence continues at coordinate 69,696,062 of JANRMT010062854.1, read as the reverse complement.
AGATTGACAAAGTATATAAAACACAGACATGTCAAAGTAAAACTAAACGATAAGAACAACTGTAGATTTTGATTGCACTCGTAAAGACTGATTTTATTGAAAGAACAGTATAAGTATCTCCAAAATGGGCATACATTAAAATTATGTTAAAACTGTGAAAATACTATCCTCAATTGTTCATCACCATCAGTGACTTCATAGTTATACTCTACACAAGTGTTTTTCAACTGGTGCACCATGGAAACAAAAGTGTAGTGCCCCTAAGTCCTGACTGGAGACAGACATGCTCCTTAGGTTCTCGAGACCTGTCTAAGGAGGACAGGACTACCTGGAGAAGCCAGCATAAAAGTAGCTTCTGGGATTGGTGCTTTATAGACACAGAGCTTAGAGTGCACTGTATCATCCAGGAGATATGTCGGGGGTCCAGCAGCCAAGGTGTGTGTTTGCCAGAGACTTTCATAAAGCCGAGGGACAGTGGGCATATGAGTGCTCACTAAGTGCTGTGTGTGAGGGCCAATCACCAAACTGATTTTTTTAATGGCGTCTCTGGTAGTCAAGACAGTTCAGACAGTTTAGCACATTGTTGAGGACCCGAGTGGCTAGACCAGGCCAAGGGGACGTCCATATAACACCTGGCTGCAGCAGATAAATGATTATTTCCGGAGGACTGGATCCCAAGCTGTTTCATTGTGTGGTGGGTGTGGCAATGTGCTGTACCCGTGCAGGCTCCTAAATCTGACCTGACCTGATGACAGTTAATGTTTTTGTAGTTGGTAGAATCATAGTGGATTACAAAATGTGTGCCACCACAGAAAAAAGTTTGAAAAACACTGCTGTACATCTATGCTTCTGGCATGCAAAAAGATCTCTGTAGATGCTATCTCGCCTAAAAACTGACACTCTGCATTACTTGGATTTTTAAGTTGCGTTCTTTGCATAAATTAGCGAAGATATTTCAAACTTGAATCACGGGTAGGGATAATCATTACACTTCTATGTTGTAGAATTTTGTCATTATACTAAGGCCGTCAGCACTGCAAGCTAGCTGGCTGGCAGGCAGACTGGAAAATTAAATACCGAGGTACTAGTGACTTGTTTTGGTTTCAGTACCACTCAAAGATAACTTATTTTGCACTTAGGTGGTAGGACATTGATTCGATCTTCTTACAGAAACATGAAATGATGAAAAAAAGAGTGTAATTTTTATCTTTGCGACTTTTCTCTAGCATTGAACAAGGACTGGCGTAAAACCCTTCCCCACCTCCCATCTTTTATACCACTCCCCTGCATCTATGTTGGTATGTATAAAACAAGAAAATGAACACCAGGATGAAGAAATCGTCTCCTTACCTGCCCTGGATTAGACAATAGTTTTTACCCCGTTAAACTACCCACATTAATCGTAAAAATGAATGTGATAAAATAATAAGTAGGTCAGTAATCAAACAGTAGATCAATTGTTGTGAATAGTATAATTAATAAAATATTTATAGACTGCTAATATCTGCTTTGTGATTAATACCCCAACTAAAGTCTGACCACGTTTATTGGGTTTTACCTGGTGGCAGCTGGCAGGCCACAATTAAGTCATCTTCAGAACTCTTCTAATGAAATATAAAAGTTATTTCATTCATCCTCCCAGCAAAGATGACATAACACCCACAGTAAGTCTAAATAAATCTATAAGGCATCTGAAATATTTCATAGAATGGTTGACAAGCATTCATCTTCCTTTGTTGCTCCTACTTTGGTGAACTCTTTCCCTGGTATATTAAAGCTCTGTCTTCTCCCCTTTACCTTACATTCCTGAACTGCTCTTCTCTTCTTTAGTTCTTCTAAAGCTGATGTATCTATTTTCTCTTACACTCAATTGACTTCCATACAAGTTAAAAGGTATTTGCAGGCTATTGTCAAAATCTCATTATTTTCTTCTATTATCGACTGCAGTACTTCAGTTATGTTTAACTTTCTTGTTATCTTCTATTTTTCAGGATTGTATTCTAGTGCGCTTTGTATAGTGCCCTGTCAGTGGGGGATAATGTAAAAGAAAGTTGACTCCAGAGAAATATGCAGCCTTATATCAGACATCTGGCCATTTATTTTTCTTTATCCAGATATTAATGGCATGGTCAATTCAGTTAATTTGTACATAACTTTTGAGCATTTAGACAAATTTACAAAAGGTAATATTAAAATACAAAACTGTGCAATATTACTTTCAATATGCTGTAAAAAAATAAAAGATCAATACAGTAGGCATTTACTGTTTTCAATGGTGGAATTTACTAAACATAAGTTTACTAGAAAGAAGCACAATATTGAAATAACACAGAAATTAAGGTAATACTAGGCATGACCAGTTGAAAAAACTATTAGAAGGCAAAAGACCAGAAAGTCAGAAAATTAATCACATGTAGTAGTGTTGAGGCTTCAACTCAGAAGATGAAATACTGAAAAAATGGCCTTATATATGAGGGCAACACTTGCATTAAAAGTATACAGTGTAGCAACATTGTAGCTCCTCAGTAATTGAAGAAATGATATAAATAAATATATATTTTCTAATTTCTCACAACATACTTGATAGAGTGGTTATCTATAGCTTAGCTTGAGTTACGTAAATAGTACAGTGTTATAATGTGAAAGACAGACAATTACTGAAATACTGTAAAGTCTTGCCTATATGAGGAAGCTCTCTGTGAGTGCAAGACTTCTGTCTGACGGGGAAAGAGAACATCAGCGTGATTTCCAGAATGCACCCCATTCTCTGTGCTGCGAAGTTCTCAGTGATGAATGGACTGAAATGGCCTGCTTTTCTTTCTTATCTTTTCAAAGAAAGTCAGCATGTCCGTTCTTTGTAGAATAGCAATCCATTCCAGCGACCATACTAAGTTATCAATTTAACCCCGAAAGTCCAAATACTGCAATAATATACTGTATATAAATGTTTGAAGTATGTTTATAATATAATTATAACAGAAGTGGCAAGGAGGCACAGTGGTTAGCCCAGCTGCCTCTTGACACCATGGCCTTGAAGAAAGTCTTGCAATTCTGCAGTTTAACGGGTTAACCGAAGACTTTAAATTGGCCCAGCGTAAATGAGTGTGGCTATGCCGTATGTGCACTGTGATGGACTGGCACGGTCTTTTTCCTAATGCCACTATGAGAGACACAGATCTCCTGTGATGGTTAATTGGAGCAAATAAGAATTTTCTAATGACAATACATGTGTTATTTACAACTGTGACGGATGCCCCTTTGACACTTGGTCTGGGGGAACTGCCATGGGCTACACACTACTTCCCCTGGAACGCTTGGTGGCAGACCCCCTGGGTTACATCGGGGCCACAGGCATGGGACTTCGGAGCTCAGCCTTGTTGGACTCCGTGGCCACCGCCAGGGGGAGCTGAACGGCTTGACGAGCCCGTGTAGACTAGAAAGCAGCCACCCCCAAGAGTGCAGCCTGAATCCGCCATTCCTGGAGCCAAAGTCGGGAGGAGGAGGTGGACAACGCTTGCCGGGAGGAGTGGTGGTGAAGGGTGTGTTCGCTCTTTGCTTTGATGTTTTTCTTTGGTGCTTTGTGGGACTGTGCTGTGGCTGAGGGACATGGGGAAGACGTGGCCCCCAGCTGAAGAAAAATAACGATTTCTTTTATTTTTATGCATGCTTCCCTGTCTCTCTGTGCTGAGTCGGGTGCCTATATAGCACCTTTTCAAACAACCTAAGATTATTATTTTACAGATCTAATAAGTGTAAGCTTAACATTGAAGTGATTAAAATTTGTAATTTCAACAATTCTTACATATATTGTTAAATGCAACATTCATTCATCCATCCATTTTCAAACCCACTTGATTCAATTCATGGTCCCGGGGGGGCCAGGGCCTATCCCAACAGCATCTGGTGCAGGGCAGGCTCCAGTCCTTCACAGGGTGCACTCAGACGTAGACAGAGCACATTTAAAGTCTCTCATCACTCTAAGTTGGAGTAAAGAGGGGAAATTGGAGCACCCAGAGAAAAAACCATGCAGACACAGGGAGATTGTGGAAATGTCATATGGCCAGTGAACAGGCTAGGATTCAAACCCAAGATTCTGTGACTGTGCAGCAGAAATCCACTGCCATGCCACCCTAAATGTGAAATATTTATTTCAAAAATTTACTTTTGTATTATTACATATTAAGTCTTTCAAATAGAAATTGTAGTAAACATTTGAAAATGGCTCTTTAACAGGCAGATAGTAAGTAATGGTGGATGGTATTAATTTTATAACGACTTACACATTATAAAAAATGTTTACTTGTAATTTAGTTTTAAGTGAAATAAATAAATAAATAAACAAACAGCATCAATCATGAACAGGCCAACAGCAAGGCTTTCCGAACCTCTTTTCAGCATGAAATCTTTGACGCACTGGACTGTACTGTATGGCCTGGAGAATCTGCTTTTGTTTGAATGACACAGATTAATGTCAGCACTTTCTTAAACGTCTCCTTTGAGAAAGAGGTCTTTCAGCCTCTGGCTGATCATCATTTCTGCCTTTTTTGATTGATTATGGACTAACATTTACCTTTTCCTTTCAAAATTTTAAAATATTTCTGGTCCGCATCTTCTATCAAATAAAAGGATTATTGGTTTGAATGGTATGAATCTGTCTCATTTTTAAAATAATGAAAGGGAAGAATTTCAAACACAAGTTGGTGCGGAGATTTTAGAAGTGCTTCAGATGTTGATCATCCTCCCCTTTTCTGGCCTGCTGTAGAATTTCAACTAGTCTTCTTAACCTCCTGGCACTTAACATACTGGCATCATTATCCTTTTTTTGTCATGTGCACCTACTGGGCAGGAGTCCCCTACATGTAACTTCAGTGACCCAAGAACACAGTGGATTGAGTGTATGGTAGAAACCCAAAACCTGAGCTCCCTAAGGCATTAAAAAATGTAGGTTCTTTTCTATCTACTAGCACCTCCAAGTAAGGTATACATTGGCCAATTCAGAGGGTGAATGAAGGCAGATGTGTATAAGTGATTCATGTTGGGATTGGTGCTTCAGATTAGTTGTTGGTTGCTTCCAAAGCTCTCCTGCCACAGGGGTCTTCAATGGAGTCATCTACCCTGACCAAGAGAAATGAGGACCATAGATTTATGGCAGATGTGGGTGGGTCCCATAACTTTAAGCTCTCAAAGACAACTAAGGGTATTTGTTGTTCAGTATCTATTCTTGCTGTTTAGTGCTTCTGTGTGGCATGTGTCATTCGGGGAGAGGGGGATTTAAAAAAATACTTTTACATGTATAGTTTGTAACTTCCGTGTACTTCTCACCATACTACTTTATATTGCAGTTTGTAAAACAGCCAGCCTGTGTTTCTGTTTTTTAATTGCCTGGGTTACCGCAGCTATGTCTTTGTTACAAGCTTAAATGGCTATTCTGTGAATCAGTGTAAAGATGTGTACCTTAGACTTACCTTCTCTGTTGTAAAGAACAAGCAAAAGCTATAATTACTGCTCTCAATTATTTCTTCTGTTTTAGGAACAAAGCAATTATCAGGTAAACACTGGTAGTGAAATATTTACAGGCTCAAGGATCACTAAATGAATGTACCTTTAGCTTACTGTTGCGATAAATTAGCTGTACTATTTATCAGATTGCACACACTGGTGCAGTGTGCAGTGTTACTACCTCAGTTTGCTCAGAGCTCATATTCTGAGCAGAATTTTTATGTGCGCCCTACAGCTATCATGTTAAGCTGTCATATTGATTAGTTACAATCAGCTGGCTCAGCGTGATTGGCTGGCATTCCACCCCCAGTCGGCTTCTGTTTACCACCCATATTTGACAGCATAGGCTCTGGCTCTTATGAGCCCTACAATGGACTAAGTGGACTGAGAAAATAGATGGATGGGTACAGAAAAATGAAAGGATGGCTGGAAGTCTCTCTCACTTTTCTTCTGTGTTCTGTTAAGCCTCAGCATGAACACTGAAAATGAGGTGATAGCACCAAAACCTGCTAAACTCCAATTCTTTAATAAAAGCAGACTTGTATTATATCGGCTGATTATCATAAAGTAGTATGCAGAAACACGTACATATTTTTGAAACTTCTGAAACACAGAAACTTTTGGTACCAAACCATTCTCCAAGAGCAACTTCTCCTAACCATCCAAGAACAGTTTGGTGATAAACAATACCTTGATGGAGCACCGTGCCATAAGGCAAAAGTGATAACTAAGTGGCTCGGGGAACAAAACATCGAAATTTTGGGTCCATGGCCAGGAAACTCCCCAGACCTTAATCCCATTGAGACGTTGTGGTCAATCCTCAAGAGGTGGGTGGACAAACAAAAACCCACAAATTCTGACAAACTCTAAGCATTGATTATGCAAGAATGGGCTGCCGTCAGTCAGGATTTGGCCCAGAAGTTGATTGACAGCATGCCAGGGCGAATTGCACATGTCTTGTAAAAGAAGGGCCAACACTGCAAATATTGACTCTTTGCATAAACTTCATGCAATTGTCAATAAAACCCTTTGAAACTCATAAAATGCTTGTAATTATACTTTAGTATACCATAGAAACATCTAACAAAAAGATCTAAAAATACTGAAGCAGCAAACTTTGTGAAAATCAATACTTGTGTCATTCTCAAAACTTTTGGCCATGACTAACAGTATCAGTTATTTTAAACAGGACCATTCACTAAGTATTTTACTTTACAACAGTCCTACTGAATATATTATAATATGGATTTATTTTTAAGGAACTCAAACATAAGGTCAGATACAGCATTTCCAATTCTCTCACTGTGACGCCCCTTGTTGTGGGAAAGAGAGCACCAGACCACACACTGGATGTCTTGTAGTTTGGGACAAATTGTGATCAGAAATGAGAGATGTAAGACAGGGAGGCACAGACATAAAATGTCCGAGTTTCAAATACAAAAGCGGGCTTTAAGTTACAGCTGCACATCATACAGTGTCATGCAGGTTTTTTACAAAGTACACGCCACAATTGTCACACAAAACACAAAAAAAAATCAATATTCCAAAAAAACAGTGAAACTGTACAGTGTTTACAGTGAGAATGGCAAATCCCAAACGAAAAAACAAACAAGAGCAATAAATGTATATACCCAGAAAATGGCAATCTTCCTCAATGAAAATGCATGCAGGAAGATTCTCCACAATAACACTGTCCCTCAAATAGCATGATGCAACCAGAAGACAAAAAGGAGCACCAGAAACCCCATTCATCTAAATATCTCCACCAAAAATGATACTAGGAGATATTTATATAGAGCTACAACAAACACTCACCACTACGACCCAGTTAAAAAGACAGATGACCCCTGCAGGCAGGAAGTGCTTCTTATACTCTGCACCGTGAGTAGCTCTCTTTCTAAACATACGATTACTTTAACATTCACAATCTCTTTTAATTTCTGCAGTAAAGTAAACTTAATGCTCCTCAACTTATTTCTTACTCCAGTGGCAGGTGTCTATGTGCTGGTAGCGTAGGCACCAGACTCCATGTGAAGCTATGTAGGCCTCCACAGTGACACAGATGATAGGTGCCCCACTGAAGCAGGGCTAAAACACTAGCAAAGGCATCTTCTTGCGTTCACTTCAGTTGAACAAAACAGGTAAGTGCATTTTTTTTCTGTTCCCCTTTCCTTGATTTTTAAAGCTACTTAAAAAGTTATTTTTCCTTTCCTTAGTAATGCCCTGCTAGGCTCATTACACAGTCACATTCTATATACTGCTAGGAAACTTCTTTCATTTATTTCTCCAGGGAATTAAGACTTTTCTTTTTGGCACCCATCTTTAATTAAATAAAAAAAGACATGTCTCAAGGGCAAAAAAAAATTTGTGACTGCAAGGGAAGTTATACATACCCTTATGAAAATACCACAATGTGCCAGTGGCTGGCCCTGTTGTAAGCCGGTGATTTCTGACAAGTAGTTTTGAAAGCTGAAGTAGTTTTGAAGGCCGGGACACACAGGAGGACCGGAGGAGGGCTTGTGCCTTCCCCAGACCATCTGGGGGTGACCGCCCTGGTTCCTTTGGGGGCCACGGGTACAGAGCTTTAAAGCTCCACCTTGTAGGGGTCTGTGGTCGCCGCCAGGGAGCGCCCCCATGCCTTTGGAGCCCTGGACCTCAGCACTTCCGCCACAGCAGGAAGTGCTGGGGGGGGGGGAGAGGAGCAGGGACACCCGGAGTGCTTCTGGAGATACAGCCGGCACTTCCGCCACACAGGGGCGTGTCGGTGGGAGATTGCCGGGAAGCACCTGGAGCACATCCGGGTGTGAATAAAAGTGGCCGCCTCCCTTCATTCGAGGCTGGAGTCGGGTGGAAGTAGGACGAAGCAGGAAAAGCGAGAGTGGAGGCAGCCCAAAGAAAGGCAGAGAGTGAGAGAGGCCTGGACTTTGGGGGACTTGAAGGGGTTTGTGTGCACCTTTGAACTGTAAATATATTGTAAATAAACGTGTGGTGGTGGATCTACAACATGTCTGCCTGTCTGTGTCCGGGCCTCGTTCACAAAGCGTAATGGTGGATTTCTATTAAACACTTTTGCCAGAATGTAAAAATGTCTTCAGCTTGTCATTTAGTGATTTGCCACTTGTAGAATCCACTGAGATGCATGCTAATTTTTGTTTTGCAGTGATCCTTTCATTTTCTGATATCTCCTCCTTCTGTACCGTGTTATGAGGAGACTTGGGTCATCCTATGTCAATCAGACATAATGTTGTACCAACACTCATTCACACAAGGCCAATTGAGAGACACCAATTAACTGGAAACATGTCTTTGGGAAGTGCAAGGAATACCACAATACCTGGGGAAAACCCACAAGGACATGGAAATGGTAAAATGACACCAACAATGCTAACTACGGCACTTTAACTGCCCCATTCATATAGATTTTGGTGACAATTTTGTCATCCGCATATTAACTTAATCTCAAGATGTTAAGCGAAACAGTTTTACACAACTCCACAGAGCTAACTCCACCAGAGCTGTCATTCCATGCTGACAACAAACCTTTAGCTATGTGCAACGGCAAAGTCAGGATTGGCAGCTGCCATCACCGATGCTGCCATTGCACATTGCATGTTGCATGCTGACACCTGTTCTGTGGTGATATGGCGCAAGAATCATGTGTAAGAACTAAAATGTGCCATAGACAACAGGAAACTTCTGTTTCTCCCTCCCAAACAATTAAAATTTTATTCACCAAATCACTCAAGAAGGCCTTTATTCATTTTTGTTAAACTGATCATGTACTGTATCTGGTCGGTTAACATTAGCTACCTAACATCCTACCTAGTTTCCTGAGGCAGTGTAGGTGAATGTTTATCCTACTTGGTCAAGGTCAGAGGGTTTCAGCCCAGCTGTAGGGAAGCGCAATGAGAAAGATAAAGGAGAGCCTGTTGCTACGTAATATGACACAAGTTGCAGTTAGAAGTTGGAAGCCCACTCGCTCACTTTGGCATGTTGAGCTCCCTTTGTAAGCTGGGGCTTTCTGATTCTGAAGTTTGTGACCAGCCTCTCTTGGTGAAGACACAAAATGGAGCAGGGCCTTGAGCGACTACTCATCGGTGACAGTAGCCAACTTCATCATTTGTGACTGTCTCTTTAATTAACTTTAACGTTTTACTCTTATTCTTTAGTCAGTGAGACACGGCAATGTGATGTTTATTTTTGCATATTTCTGTTAGGCTTGTTCACCATAACATTCTCTGCTTTTGGTTTCTCTAGTATTGTCTCCCTTAGTGATAATTGGATCTAATAATTGGGGGTTTCATGGTGGTGTGATTATTGCTGGTGCATTATAGGACCTTCATCCAGGTTGTTTTCTCTGTGTTTAGTTAGCGCACTTTCCCCCTTGGCTATGCACATTTGTCACTAGGTTGTCAATTTTTTCTTCCATATTCCAAACATGCAAATGTTTGTTTAATTGGAAACCTCTAGGGTGGTCCTATGTGAGTGTGAGCATCTAAGAAAGCCTTGTGATGGGCTTGCACCCCATCTAGAGCAGGTTCCTGTATTACATCCGGTGCTGCTAGAATAAACTCTGGTCCCCAGTCATCCTAAATTGGATTAAACAGGATTTGGAATGTTTGGAATAAGCACTATTGCAATCAACACAGAATACTAAACACAAGTAGCTATTGTAGTTCTCACTAGCAACATTGGTCTAAATAAGCAAAACATTGGAAAATAAGTAACAGTGCTGAATCTTTACATGCTAAGTATAAAACACACACTTGTTAAATTACTTTAAAGTGCACAAACTCTGGTGAGTATTACTAGAATGACACAACTTAAGGTAGTAAGTGCGAAATAACAGTGTGTTTTATTAAGATAAGGGTCCAGTTAAAAGCAAGAACTAGGTGGAACAAAAACCAACATCCAGAGAGGTCCCCCAGGGCTGAGCTTAAGAACCGCTGCTCTAGATTAGGATGGCAGCCAGGATGTGGGGAGACAGATGAAATGAGACTGTCATTATGATACACATCAGGCCATGTCATGATCGCTCTTCTGAAATCAAGATTGATTCTTCGGTCTGTGGTTAAATTTGTCTCCCCTGTTGTTCAAGCCATCCTCTCCTTTTGACTCCAAAACATCACACTATATATCACCCTTACTTTATTCTTGGTAACTTAACCAATGAAAATCAAACAAACAAAACACAAAACTGCACCCATTACAAACTCAATCCATCTTGGCTTTATATATTACAAGCCTGTCTGATAATTCATTCAGCTCCTGTGAAAACCACTTAAAAACCTAATTAATTTCTCCCTTTTTTCCCTTCGCTTATCTCAACTATATAAAGAAACACCTTTATCCAGGAAAAGAAAAATCTTTGTGCATGTGCAAGCAGGATGATTGGGACTGAGCATCATTCTCCCGCAAATTTACACATTTGTTTTGTCGAAGACAGTTTACAGAAAGGGACCTGGGAAAAAAAAAAAAACAAGTGCCTGCAAAAGATTGATCTGCAATGGATGAACAAATATCGAATGTCTCTAGAGGCTTCATTTTATTATGTGCCTTTGTGAAAAAGGAATACAAGGAAAAATAGAGAAAACCTTTATCAAGAAAGCGTCTTACAGTGCAACGCTTTACAACACATCAGAGGGGTAATTGCTGTTCTGTAGGATACCATAACTACTGTATACATGAAATGATAAGATCATTTTTCATAGTACTTAAGGTTAATGAGCTAATAATGATAAGTGAGGCAGCCTCGTGTAGCATAGATGAATGGTGACAGGGTCCTGGGGTATGAATCCTTTATTGCACTGAGATTATAGAGCTGCCATCCAACACTCCCTGACTCTGGGCTCTGACATGTACATGTTCTCAGTGGCTTTTTTGTGGATTTCCATCGCCACGCAAGCTACAATTTGTGAGGGTCCAGGCTGGCATTCAAACCCAAGACTCATGATAATAATAATACACCATTATCAAACACTTTCTCACACAGTCCAAACACTCACACAATCAGTTTTAGGGCCTGAGCCACTGTGGTACCCGTCAGTACAAAGTAGCAACTGACTCCTCACACACACGGCCATAATCACATGTGACCAACAATCAAGCTAACACATACATGGAGATAGATAATAACCAATATTATGAACTTTTCATAACAAAACTCCTACCCTTACACACAAGGAAATTGTAAAAGGTTATATTAAAAGACAAAATATGTCAAACAAGAAACTAACGGTAGAGAAAACCATTAAGAATAACGCAGAAATCATAAAAAGCCTTTCTAAATAATTACAATAAGGATGCAAACATACAGGGCGAGAAAGGAGTTCAGTGAGTTTGTATTAAAAATAGCCCAAATAAAAGAAACATAAATCAGGTCAAAAAAGTTTGATCTGAATTACTTAGTAATGATGGCACAGAAACCCCTTTCTGGGTAGTTGGGGTACAGAAAATGGACCACAGCACATTCATTTTGGAGTGACAGTATCCTTGGAGATCATGTGGGCTGGGTATAAGCCTATCAGAGACTAAAAAGGCTGGATGGAAGAAAGAATTTGGAGGTCATAGTGACAAGTTGGTGTACTGGGCAGTTAGGCTAGCTGTCTGCACAATTAGTCACGTTGTGGTCAGGTGGATCCTGTTTGCTTTAGTAATACTTGAGAAGTGTCTGGAACTTGATTAGAGTTCCTCTGTGGCCAAATGAATTGACAGAACATAGTATAGAAAGGCACAACCCTGTGTATATAAGGTCCCACAATTCATACTGTATGTCAGGATAAAAAAACAAACCATGAAGTCCAATGAACTCTCCACAATAAGACTGAGGTAAGGCTTAGATCAGGATGAGGGTATAAAAGTATTTCTAAAGCTTTGAGTGTTCTCAAGAGCACAGTGACATCATAACATTCTGAAATTGGTCAAACTGAGTAATCGTCCAAGAAGGGCCTTGGTCAGGGAGGTAACCAAGAACCCAGTGGTCACTCTAATAGAGCTTCAGAAGTCCACTGCTGAGATGGTAAAACCTCACCATCTCGGCAGCACTCCAATCAGGCGTTTAAGGTAGATAGGTGGCTAGACAGAAGTTACTCTTGTGCAGACGTCATATGACAGCCTGTGAGTTTGACAAACGACATTTAAAGAACTCTGAGAGCATGCAAAAAAAAATTCTATGGTATGATGAGACAAAAATGCAACTCTTTAGGGAGAATTCCAAGCACAATGTCTAGTAAAGACATCATCTGCCTGATGCCACCCCTACAGTGAAGTATGGTGGAGGCCATGGGGGTGTTTTTCAGCAGCTGGGACAAAGAGACTGGTCAGAGTTGAGGGGAAGATGAAGGCAGCCAAATACAGAGAGCATCAAGAAGAAAACCTGCTCCAGAGCACATGCGACCTCAGACTGGGGTGATGGTTTACCATTTGTTATAACAATGACCCAACGCACACAGCCAAGGCAATGCTGGGATAACTTTGGGACAAGCACCTGACTGTCCTTGAGTGGCTCAACCAAAGACCGGACTTAAACTCCATAAAACAACTATGGAGGAAACTGAAGATGGCAATTTATAGAAAATTCCATTCAGTCTAACAGAGCCTGAGGGGATCTGCCAGGAAGAATGGGATAAACTGCCCAAATCTAGGTGTTCACTGCTTGTAGAGACTTACTTAAGAAGACTCAAAGTTATAACTGCTGCCAAAGAAGCTTCTACAAAGTGTCTGAATACTTATATAAATGAGAGATTTCAGTTTTGACGTTTTAATTAATTTTTAAACCATTCTAAAAACATGTGTTCACTTTCTCATCACAGATTATTGTTACTACCTCTTAACCCACAAAGCAAATAGTTTAATAAAACTAAAATAAACCCTTCAGTCCTCCTACATGGTCAGAGCTACATTTAGTCCAAACACACTTCCAAATGAATGCTTGAATTATTGGAAATAACTTCACACTACATAACTTCTCTTATTCAGCACACACTATTCAACTAAAGTTTAAAATATCAGTAATAAAACATATACCCCACTTCTTCATTACTATACAAAATGCCTACTGTTCACATATTTTAAATAAAATTTTGACAAGGAATTATAAATAAGCCTTCAGCTCTTATTCATCAATGGATTATAACAGTTCTTTAACTTACAACATACTTTCAAAAAGTATGCATCAATTTATCCTTGAGTGATTTTACAGTTTAAAAATCAAAACGGCATTCACTTGCTCTTTTTTCACATTGCTTAATGTTGAGGATTTTTAGATGGCTAATATTGCCTCACCTAGCAACAGTTCTTGATAGATAGTGTGACAGATAGGGTTCACTGCTGACCCCTGAACCCTCAGACAACATGTTCAATCACCAGGTAAAAGTCCCAATGAAGAATTTATTAATACAATACTGTGCACAAAGCACCTCCACCTCCACTATTCTCAATAATAAATCAATAATATACAATAAACAATCCTCCAATCCACTCAGCAGCTCCGTCACACTCCCACCCAACTCGGCTCTTCCACTGGGATTTCCCATAGTCCTTTTATATTCCTTGACCCGGAAGTACTTCTGTCCCTCAATTCATGTGATTTCCTAGCACTTCTGGGTCAGATGAAAACTACTTTTTCTTTAGCCCGGAAGTACTTCCTTTCTTCTGTCCCCATGACTAAGGAGTACTTCCAGGCTATATGGAAAACACAAATCCATGTGCCTCCCTGCAGCGGCCCCTGGCGGCCCCCACGGTATCCAGCAGGGCTGTGAAATAAAACTCCAATGTCCTTGATGCCCTGCTGGAATTCGGGGCCCCTCCATGTTTCAGGGAGGAATCCATCTAGTGGTGTGGGGCTATTGGGCGGGATAAACTGCCGGCCATATATCACGATAGATAGATAGATAGATAGATAGATAGATAGATAGATAGATAGATAGATAGATAGATAGATAGATAGATAGATAGAGTTTATGTTGGCAAACATTGTTAAATCTTAACTGACAAAAATTCCAAAATTCAACAGTTGTGTAGAAAGAAAATGTAGTATATATACACTAAATCAAATATGACAGCAAACTATAAATACTTTATAATTCTCTTGACCCTACAACATTCTCAAGCATGTGCTCTTCTTAGTGAATGGTGCTGACCTTTCCCACTACATGTGAACACTTTTCATTTTGTCCGCACCTCCAGTTCATTTCTGTTGCTAGTCTTTATTTCTGCCATTGAGTGACACTACGCTTTAGCTCACATCCAAATGTTAAATTCATTCCCCATGTCAGCTTTTTAAAAGCCTGTATTTTTCCATGTGTCTCCAGAGTTTCTGTTAAATCCTTTGAGACAAGAAGACATAAATCTAGACCATGGAGAATGCATTCTCTTCTTCTCTTCCGTCTGTTGTGTAGGGTAGGCTGGCTTTAAACCTCATTTTTTTTTCTCAAATTTTCTGCCTTTATCTTAGAAGTGAACACAAGGTCAGTTTGTTGAACTGATGATATTGAAATAATTGACTAATGATAATTGTCACACTGCCATGCAGCACATTTAAATGGCGGTGCAAGTCAGATTTATGTGAACTAGCATAAATGTGTATCGCTATTAATAGATGTCTAATCTATTTGGATATGTGTGAAGTAATTCTGCTTAATCATCTTAACTCTAAACTACCAAGGCTTGCTGCCAAACTTGAGATTACGGTAGCTGTAGTGTGTAGGATGTGAAGGACAAAAAATTCAACTTCCAAATCATCTGGCGAGACATTAAGAAAAGTATTGATTCAATTTCTTCATGCCTAATGCTTTATGGGATTCTTAAGATGACTTCCCATTAGCTCAGGCTTACAGAAAGTGTAGAGTGTGATTTTCTAATTGACTTGTCTAATTGGATTGGAATATAATGATAATCTCTCCGTCCTTGACAGATCACCACTTCAGACAAGTTATTCAGATCCTCTGCTCCTTCTGTGTCAGTGAGGTTTACCTTTGGCTGAGACGTCCTCTGTAATCTTTTCCTTTGTTAATTCTGCAGCCTCCTAAGATTAAACTTCTCATCCTCCCTATGCTCATCGCTTTTGCCATTTGTATTAACATTTGGATCAGTTTTGTTGTCGTCATTAGTTAATAACAGAACGGCAACACTTTGCATCCCAAAAGGAATACTGTGCAACATTAAAATAAATATTTCCAAATTAAAAGGCTGTATTAAACCACTCTTCTTACTATGAATGGTAGCCAACTCTAATTACAGACTGAAAAATGTATAAAAATGAAATAAAATGAAATAATCAATTTTCTGAAGCTACATATTCCAGTACAGGGTTATAGCAGCATGCTCTGTTGAGCAGATGAATCAGGTGCAAGACAGAAACATGGTGCTAGTCCATTCCAGGTCAAGCTCCCACATTCTCAGAAAAATGAAGAGCCGTCAGTTACGCTGGCCTGCACTTCAATGGAGTCTAATCTACAAAAACAGCATTCTCTATATATGCAAGGGGACTCTGATTCAGTCCCCAGGAGCTGGAAAGCAACAGCACTGACCACTGTGTCACCAAGCGTTTACTGTATATACTTTACTAGTCTGGGGGTTATATTAGTCTATTAGTCTATATTATACTAGTGTAGGAACCATATTAACATAACGTAATGTAACATAAAATTCTCAAACCCACTTTTCCGATTCAGGGACACAAGGGAACGTGCTGCAGTGGGCACAAGGAAGACAACAGCTACAAATGGGGTAAAATTGCATTGTAGTGCCCACTTATTCACACACCCACACTCACACTAACACAGCACCAGTTGGAATGGCCAGTTATCCCATTAAACTGCATGCTAATGCTCAAGCATTACATCTTTTTCTGAAACCACCTTTTCCAGACCAGAGAAAAGCAGCATATGCCATCAGCTTTGGACACAAGTCATTTTATCACAGCATATGATAATACAAAAACTTAACAATTAAAATAGTCATCTCTTATTCAAAGCCCGGCAGTTCTTTTTCACTATTTCACTTATTATCAATATGTCAAGATCATTGTCACGTGCACATTGCACAACTGAATTCTTAAAAATAAAAGGGTAAATGTAAAACTATGAATGAAACTCTAATTTATTTCTTAAATATGTTTATCTGTTTTTAAGTACTCTATACATGAGTAACAAGGGTTTCATGCCCTAAAAGTGTAAAATTAAAATCTAATATTTCAAATAAATGTAGGCAAAAACCCAGCAGCTCCAAATGTGCTTTACTTTAATGTATTATTTTTGACACGATAACACATGTATGCACTGCTGTGTTTAGAACTCAGGCCTTGTCACAATCTGTGTGGAGTTTTCCAATTTTCTCCATATCTGTGTTTTTTTCCCCTCTTTGGATATTCATGTCAGGTCGGCAGGTGGTCCTAAATGATTGTGTACCTTATGACAGACTGGCTTCTCTTCCAGGGTTGGTTCTTGCCTCTACAACCCTGAACAAACGGAATGGACGGCTCTTTAATTTATTATCAGGCCTCCATGAGGCTTGCATGTAAAAGTATATATGTGGTAAAATCGGCAGAAATAGCAGGTGACCAGAGCCTCATGTTTATTTTTTTCATCCATAAATTCAATGTCTGATGTAGAAATAGTAACAGTAAGAGAGAAGTGTGACAATATTTTGAAACCGATAGTGTATCTCTAACACTACAATAAGTCTATCTAATATGGTTACATTAAAAGGGCCAGTTTAAGTAAAAGATGAAGCACCAATCCAATTATTAATATCTGTATGTTCAATACATAGACCCCCTTTGCCAATGTCAGAATTGCACCTCAACGATATACACTGGGTGCCAGA
The DNA here is from genome assembly GCA_026402145.1 of Polypterus bichir lapradei. Classification (NCBI taxonomy): domain Eukaryota; kingdom Metazoa; phylum Chordata; class Cladistia; order Polypteriformes; family Polypteridae; genus Polypterus; species Polypterus bichir. The sequence goes on along the minus strand of JANRMT010062854.1, from coordinate 69,678,737 downwards.
TTCATTATATATCTTCATCCAAAAAAAGAGAGAAAGGTGAGGTTCCAATCATGGCTGCTTTTCTGTCATGGAACAAAGTGTTTTATCAAAAGGTTTGTCCTTTGACCCTATACCAAGGTATCAGCCTTTTAACACCTGAGCAAACTGTTTTAAGTTTTTTAGAAAGTTACAGTTAACGTGCCTTTTCTAAAGGTGGTGGGGAACTGTGGACACCAAACCTCCCTTTTAAATCCACCTTTCTTCTGACTGAACCGATTAATCCTGAGGTGGATACATTTATTAGATTAGTAAATAAAGATATTAACAGTTCTATAATATCACAAAAGGAGAGAAAGCAGCATTACATGCTTAATGCAAGATCCTTCAATTGTTAATTGACCTGCTAATAAAGGAGGTGTGATAGTGGTCAAGAATGAAGAAACATACTCGAGTGAAAAGATATGGCAACTGTCCAATGAGAAATTGGGTGTGAACAACTTAATTCTTTACAGAACCCACATCTACGTGTTCCGGTTTTTTTATTTATTTCTTAAGATACGTATTATATCAGCTCTTAAGTCATTACTACAACTGCTAGCTCAATTTGTCGAATTTAATATATGACACTTAGTTCCTCTGAGACAGTCATACATTAAAGACACAACACACTTTATTAATAGATTGAGATTTTTTCATATAAGACTAGTACACATTGGCCACATTGGGTTTTAAGAAACAATTATTAAAGAAGCATACAAAAGGGCCATATATACCCATTGGGAAAAATTGCTGTCCTCCACCAAGTCTGACACCATATGATGTGCACTCTTACATACTCCATACATTCCAGTGCAATCAGACAAAGTATTCTTTAACTTTGGCATATTTTACAGCTACTTCCATTTCTTAGATCACCACCTGTGTTCACCTTCGCGTACAATCACAATATCAAGGACATGGTGGGGAAAACGTCTGACCTGAAGTTGAACAGTCATCTGGATTTGTCTACTAGATTTATCAAACGGCGACACTTCCTCCGTCTGTGATGTAGTTGTTGCAGCAGTGTACATAAACAGGATCAGATACTGAGTGTTAATTTTACCATCACGTTGAAGCATTGACTGATTGTGGGACTAAGGATATTATTTATTCATTTTTTGTCCTTGCTTGTTGTTCTCTGTGGGCGAAACAGAATGGGTGGTCCAAAGGCGTATAGTCGAACATTAGAGTGATATCAGAAGGTTGTCAGATAAGCAAACTGTTTGGAAACATTTTAAGGAATATATGAATTTGAAACACAATGTTCTGGAGATACTCAAATCATATCCAAGGGGTTGTGACTGTGAGAAAGCCCAATTCCATAGACAAGCATTTTGGATATCTTATTTAAAAATGTTCACACCGGTTGTTTAAATAAATCATTTGACTTGGAACGCTTCCTTTGATACTTATGCATTTCTGTCCACTAACTATACAAACTCCTTACTTTAACTTCCATCCTATAAGTACTGGTGTAGACCTGGGGTAACAGTTGGATATTATTGGGGTATTCGATTTTGTTTCAGTGTAAGATGTACATTAGTGGGCACAATGGTATGCAACTATACCAGTATAAGGACCATTGAATATGTATGGTTCTCTTAGAGTTACTACCTGTTACATAACAGCGTACATTTGTTTCACCTCAGCTTTATTTATTAGTGTATACATCTGACTCACACTGTTCTTTATTTTTAGCTTAGAGGTTAACCACTTGATTGATATCATTATTAGTGAAATTTAAATTTGAAACCTGATGATTTGCAGATATCTGTGTGGATATTAGAACTCTCACTATTTCTGGGTATTGTTCAACTTTATTTCTAATATCTTTTGGTTATTTTTTTTTTTTGCATGTTTCAGTGTTAAATGTGTTTTTATTGTGCAGGTATGAGGGATTATGATGCACAAAGTTTATTATATTTTAGTAATGTTTACCTAATATGTCTTTAAGCCGTAGTACATCATTGCCCATGTGAGATTATTCCTTGACAATGGAATAATCTCGAAGCGCATAGGAAAAAAGAAAGAAACAGAGTTTGACTTCTTCTGCTACAGGTGGGAGAACATTGGCCTTCAACTGAACTATCACATTGTGGATTAGGAGGTAAACTGCACAGTTAAGGATCATTAGTTTTTTTGACTCCTTTTGGGGGCTCAAGATGTATAATCTGTATCTTGGTACACTGCAAAACATCCTCCTTTCCAAGCATTAACACATGAGGTTGATTTTGTTGTGACACTGTTTGTTTTGGTTACATTTTGTATAGAGGGAGGTTTGCAGTTTAATTGTGTGGGCACTATATTTGAATGCTTTTTTTGATGAAGATGTATATTGTTGAGGTCTGATTCTGATATCAGTTAAAGTGGGTCTATGCTTTCAAGATATAGATATTAGTAATTGTATTGGTGCTTTATCTTTTACTTAAACTGGCCGTTTTAATCTAACCAAATAAGACAGACTTACTGTAGTGTTAGAGTTATACTATAGGTTTGAAAATAGTATTACACTTCTCTTTTACTGTTGCATTCTTTTCTAAGTAAGTGTATATTCTAATATTTCTAATGGTTATAGTGACAGTGATGTAGAAATAGCACATTTTGACTTCGCTGTCCTGACAGTTATGGAGACCATTAATTTTCTTTCTATTCTTTTCACAAACACACCAAAAGGACACTCTGCAGGCCACTTATGTTGTCAAGGTCAAGTGAGGATTTGGGGACTGATGCAGACGAGATAAATAATAGAACTGTATTAATAGCTGGGAGAAAGAGAAATTGGTTCATGTGTAACTTTCTCTTTTTTTCTTCTCCTTCAACTTGAGCTAAAGTATATCTTTCACCTTCAATAGACACATAATATAATCCATCCATTCAGTTTGGGAATTTGCTGTTTTGCTGTACAAGATCGTTCAATAAAAGTCATGTCTTACGGCAGCCTGGACTTCTTCCTAAATTCATCACTATAATATTGCCATTTACTTCACTATATCATTCATCCATGCCACGAATCTACTTACAGCATTACTTTATAGGGTCCTGGGGTATTGGATGGAAAGTGAAAAAAAAAACAAAACGTGGAGACATTCAGGTACATACCAGTACTGGTCCAGTTTAGAACCAGCAGTCAAACTAATCTAGACATCACTGGACTGGGATATGAAGTTCAGCAATAAAACCCACACAGATATAGAGAATGGTTACTGTTATATGTGAAGTCGGCTCCAGCCTTTCTTCTTCAGGTTATGAAGCCTTCCTGTTAAGTTAACTAAACATGGATTTTACCAGGATGGTCCTTTAATGTTCCATTGAGATTGTCATTTCATCATCCTTATCACCATTAGTTTGGCAGCCATTTTCAGGGTTTACTCAGGTTTGGTTGTTTGACCCGCAATTCTTTTTCCTACAATCTGCAGTCCTGGGCATTCTTTGGGGCAAAACACATTTTATCAATATCATCTGTTATTTCTGCTTTCCTCCCTTGGCGCCTGATCTCCTCCACCTCAGTGCACTTACTGATCCAATCATCCTTTACCTTTCGCTCCACACTCCCAAACCACTTCAGACTTTTTCACATCAGCACATCTCTCCTCACCACATTAAGTGTTTCTTAGCTCAGCATTCAGTTTTGTTTCACTTCATAACACTCTACACATCCATCTGATTATTCTCATCTTCATCGATTCCAGTTTTTCTTCATGTTCTGATTTCATCCTTTATGTTCTGACTTCATCAGCCATGTCCCCCACTTTCATAGAGCTTACTCCCCCTCATATAGCTTTCATAAATTTTCCCATTCAATGTCAAAGTGTCAGATTTGGGGGACAGCTCCCAGTATTTCTTGTCTGCACTGCTAACCCATTCAATGACTTCTCTAGATGACTTTCTTCACAAAACATGTCACTTAAGCAGCTGAGCTTTCCTACGCTATCCTTAACCACAAAGCTTTTTGCTTCTAAACTAGCTTTCCATTTTAATGTGTTCTCCTTCCATTATGCCTCATTTTTTGCCACTAATACCAAACCCATTGGCATACAAGAGCTCCCATTTCAAATTTTCATGCACATCTCTAGTCACAACCTCCATCACTATCACAAAAGAGCAACACACTCAGAATGGATCCCTGGAGTAGCCAATCTTTCACCTCAAAACTCTCACTATGTCCATCTGCTAACCTGAACACCATTTGTGCTTCCTTATACACTGGCATCACCACTCACATTATTTATTTAATAAACACCCATCTTTCATAATGACCATCTCAAGACTTCCCACAGCCTTCTGAACAGCTTTCCCAGATCTGCAAATGCAAAACACAGCTTATTTCCCCTTGCCTGACGCTCGTCCTGCATTTGCCCTGCAAAAATAATTGCATCAATTGTTCCTTTCCCAGGCATGAAACCAAATTGCATTTCATTAATTTTTACCTGATTCTTGTTATTTTTTTCCTAGCACTCTCTTAATCATCTTGATTACCTGCTTTAAGTGCTTGATTGCTCGATATGACTGACAATGGATCACCATTTTCTTTGTAAACTAGAAGGATTCTTCACTCCTCTTTCATTGTTCTCACACTTGAGCTTGGTTAAAATGAGTGCAGTATGTCTAGCATTTTAAAATTGATTCACTGCTCAATTAAAATAAAAATAACCCAATCCACTCCCTCCATCTATGGTTGTAAGGGAGCCGCAGTTGACCTCAGAAACACAAGGCAGGAACCAACCAGCCAGGGGTGGGATGTTCATACACGTATCCACCACCCCACACTCATTCATACTGGGGCCAAATAAAAGATGTCAATTAACTAAGGCTATACTCTGAGCAGTTTTAGTCTTTCAACAAAATGAAATTAGATGGAGAACAGAGGAGATTCAAGATTCAGCTCATGCAGTGTCACACACATGCTCTTGAGAGATAATTTATGGGTTTGAATACCTGTAGGTTCTCATCAGACCGAGAGCTGGCGCTGCCCACTGTTTCTCCCCTTTCCCTGCAGATCAGCCAACGAGCCCTTGCCTTAAAGCTACTTCAGGTTCTCAGACTCAGATGTCAATCAACATCACATCCTCCTCCGGTCCTCATGATCCCACAGCCGCCTGATTTCATTTCCGGTTCCCAGAATTCCTCCGTTCTATTACATTACTTCCTGCTTACCAGCTATATATAGTAGCCATCTTTCATTTTTCTTCAGTTCTTTTTTGAGCTCATGTCAGTAAAGACCTACCTACCAAACCCTTTTTCAAGTATACGGGGTGGATCCCTAAACCTTTCACTTTGTTTTGTGTATTCTTTCACAGTAGTCAGATGGAAGCAAAGGTCAATTCACTGATTGGATCAAGAATTGGTCAACAATATCAAATCACAATGCATAATCACTATTCTTATTTGTTGCTAAGCAAAACTTGAATCTATATTTCAATCTAACTAACTTAAGAAATGGGATTTCCTTCAGTAGGTCTTTTCTTTGTTTGAAACAAAGTTTGGAGGTTTTCTATCATGTGGTCTGGCCTTAAATGCAATAGTTGTCACAAACTCACACATGTCCTGGCAGCATGCAGCATTGTAACACCCTTTCTGTATAATGGTGACATCTGTGGTATGTGCAGTTTTTTACTCAATGTAGAAAAAAACATAATTAAATCATTTCCTATGGAATCCTGACAGCCTTCAGGTCTTCAAAATGAGGGAAGAAAAAAATGAGTACCCAAATAAGGCAGAGGCAAAGGGAGAATATGCTAAATGCACACAGAGAATAATGAGTCCAGAATTCAAACCTTTGAGTGAGGGAGGAGTCCTAACTACTGTACCACTGGGCTGGAATATTCTGAAACAGGTATCTTCAATTCTTTGTTTAAAATGATATGAGATTTGCTGTAGAGAACAACATTTATTTATATAGCACATTTTCATGCAAATGATGTAGTTCAAAGTGCTTTACAAGATGAAGAAAGAAAAATATAAAAATAAGATTAGGTAATACTAAGTAACAAAGAATAAAGTAAGGTCCGAGAGAGAGAGAAAAAATGTAAATTATGGTGGAATATTCAGTGTGTGCTCCGGCAATCTGTATATAATTATTTCTAAGCTGAAATGAGCCTCTCCTGGCACATGGAATATTAAAACAGTGCTTTAAATACCTTGTGTTGAGAGTGATTGGGGGACTGTGATGCTTAGCATAGGTCAGATAAGGTACTGCAGCTCTGTTCTACGTGTCTTTATGATGTGTTATCAGGTTTACCGTAAAGCTCTGGATCGCAGGCCTCAGCTCTCCATAGGAGGGACACACTCAGCATGGACTACAGAATAAGTACTCCACCAGGCAATTTCTGGTCACGCATTAGCAAGGTATGAAAAATAAAATGACATTAAAAATAACAATTTATCTCCTACTAAAGTGAATGTTAAGGCACTGCAGTAACAGGTTCTGGAGGCATTTCTAACAAGGGATTCACACAACAAATATAGCAGATAAAATGGATGTTTTTTGTAAGCAATGCTAATCGGAAGAAATCAGCTTTGCCTGCAACCTGTTCTATTTAAACAGAAAACTGGTAGCTCAGCCACCTAATCTGCTTTAATTCACTTTATTATCTTCGATTTATTTTTTATTTTCCACCCCACATGCAGCCTGAAGGTAGAGAGACAAAAGTCAATGCATGACCTAATCTAAATAGGATCAGCCTGTAATAAAACAATGAATTCAGTTTGTCTGTGGTGCTTCTTCTAAAAAAAAAAAAAAAAAAAAAGGTCAAAATGGTCAGAAAAAAAAAAAAAAAAATTGGTCATAAAAAAAAATCACTTGGACCTGCAAATTGAAAAGTCAGCAAAGCTGGCATGAGCTGTGATAAACATTTTTTTTTCTTTAATCTTCCTTGTTGTGACTGGAGGGTGTCAACCAAGTAGCCTTCAGACACCTCAGATTTTTCCTATTTTGAAAAAGTGAGCCTCAAAAAAAATTTCTGATGCTTGACACTAAATAGCATTATAGCCGAGGGGCTAATGGATTGGGCCGTAAATCATTAGGTTGCATGTTCAATCCCACCCCTTACTCATTGTAAGACTTGCTTGTGTAATGATGGTTGGCAAATGTTAACAATTACACCGTGACATGAACGCTCTCAACAATTGTAGAAGTGTGATCTGTAGAATGACATCCCTTAAAGGGGGCTACAACTGATCATTGTGGGCAATAGATGAGGGGATATCATATAGGAGAGTTTTAAGAGCGTCACTCAGCTTAATGGTAAATGGCTCCCTGGAAAGAACAAGTAGAGGTACTCCTGTTGGTTCTGAGAAGATGGCACAGAATCTGCAATTCTCTCTTATTGTGCAGGAAATGCAGGATAGAGCTGTTGTGCTCTGACTAGTAGTGTAGATGAAAATAGAGGTGCAATGCACCCAGGACCACCAGGGCATTCTCTGAGGGTGTAAGTGTTGAGCTTGGAAGGGGACTTTATTTAGAGAAATGAATACCTGCTGCACAAAATGGGGAAAGGACAGCAGCCCTCTGGAGAAGGGAAAGGCTGTCAGCTTCATCAGGGGGGTCCAGGAACAGCAAATAACATCACATCAATTATAAAAAATGATAACATTAATGTACAAAATATTTGTTATTTAGCTGCTGTCATTTTCCGTTTTCACCCCTGGATGTCCTCCACAGGTTGCTATTAATAATCTCTTACCATAACCTGTCAGTCTGTACTGTAAAGTCCTGAGGAGACTGGCCCAAGAACATTTACCCTGCCTTGGAGTTTATATTACTGCATCAGCTAACTCCGAAGGAATGCCCGACTCGTAACATCTCCTGTTGTCTCCAGTTAATCATTACGAGAGACTTCTCAAACAAATTCTCATCTGCAGCAGAATTAATTATATCAATTCCATTCCAAGAACATCTTCGAAACTTAATGAGTTTGTGTCCATAAGAAGAAACTACACACACATATTCACAGATAGATATACAGTATGTCATTTATATAATCAGCATTTTCTAACCCTGGTGTAAACAACTGCTTGAAGATATGACTGGCCTGGAATTATATTTTAATAAACAATTATTTGGACATCTCCTCTTTCTGACTGTTCTTACCGGACAACCTGTGGCGATTGCACTTGCTATAAAGAACTTCATCTAAATAATTAGTGAGGTCACAAATTGAGTCTAATTATTGAACACCTCTATAACAATTAAAGATGAACACTTTTGACATACATCTGACATACACATTTTTACAAATAACTGATAACCAGAAGAATGAGAGTAATAAATCATATTAAAAGCAGGTGTTTATGCACATGTGTGGTCACTGGGTTAAGCCTTTTACATTCGCTTATGCAAAAGGTCATGCATAAATGGCGGAGCCAGCTGTTCATGATATTGCCTAGTGCAGCTGGGAGAAAGCTCAGTGATAGCTGTGGAGGTATTTTTAACAGGGATTACAGTAGTGAAGACTGCTCAGATTTCTGATGTGATGAGCATGACTTGATGTAAGCAAGGAAACTACAAGGAAAGGCAATAACAGCTGGGGCAGCACTGGACAAAACTTAAAAATCGGTGGCCACAGTGTCAAAGGTTTTAAATACAAATAACAAAGAGGCAAGCTACTGTTAATTATAGGATGGTAAATGTAAAACTACTGTGAATTCTGGAAGAGTACTCTGCTAAGGACTTCAAGGTATGGGATGCTATAGGAAGAGTGCAGTTCACCAACCTCCTATTACCCATAAAAATGCACTTTTGCACGTAAAGAGCAACAACAGTAGGGAATAAACTGGTGCTTTTGGAAAATTAACATTTTCCTATATGTTGTGAATGCTAGGGGTCACTGTTGCCCCATTGAACCCACCAGACAGACATCACAGACACAATTGTAAAAGCACAAGAAGAATAATCTTTAATAATTCTTGAATAAAGTGTACAAAGCACCGCACCCTCCACAATTCTTCAATAAATAATCAATAATCACAAATAACAACAATACAATCCTCCATTCTCAGCAGCTTAGTCACCCAACCTCCCAACTCTGGCTCTCCCTGCTGGGTTTCCCAAAGTCCTTTAAATAGCCTATAACCCCTAAGTATTCCATCTTCTCTTCCGGGTTAATGCCACATCATCATCTTTATGCAGTCCAGAAGTACTGCAGGCTTCCGTCCTTGTGACTCCAAAGTACTTCCGGGTTATCGTAATAATAGGAGTCCCCAGGTCCTTTGTGAGCTCCCCCTGGTGGCACTCACGGCACCCAACAGGGCTGAGGAAATGAACTCCATGTCCAAGGATGCTTTGAGGGGATCCTGGGAACAATTGCTGTCCAGTGGAGCTGCCACCTAGCGTCCTGGGGGATGCAGTGCCCTGAAAAGACTGCTCTTCCTCCTTCTTTTCTTTCAGGGACGTCCCGGCCATACTGAACCTCCGGGCAACCATGACAATGTGTACAGACTTCCTCTAAAGTAACCATTAACTTCCCTAACTAATAACGTCCGTCCCTTTTGTGCTAATGACTAGCGAAACAAGCAAGCTCACATGTCTTCCATGTCACAAAAATCAATTAAACAATGGGATGCTGGTGCTTGGCTTGTCTTAACTGCCATCAGATCATTGTGATACCTTCTGAAATTGTCTTCATTTGACCAAATACTGCCATAAAGATTTAAAGGAAGAGTCTCACAAAAACCAGCTGCTCAGGAGAATCACTTGACTATGAACTACCTTAATTACAATGGCAACACCTCAAGTTTTAAACTAAACAGCTTTAAGGTGAAAAAAGACAAGCCACAATAATATGGCCAGAACATGCAGACATCACACAGTGCACATTTTAGGCCCAGCAGCAGGATGAACTACCGTGTGGCCAGGTGTTTGCACACAGCTGAAAAAGTGACATTTTTCTACATTTAAACCTATTCTTTCCTCATCAGGATTCTGTGCTTCTTTGAAATAGAGGAATCCTACTGCTGGCACACGCAGGCTTTCATGGTTGCTCTTTCAAATTTAGTGTGGTAGGTGAAAAGTGAGGTGCAGCATAATATCTTGTGAATTATACATTCCTAATAGTGATCTCCTGTTGCTTTTCTTTCAAATTACTGTGAATATGTTTAAGGGTGTAAATAGTACTGGAATTACTGTACCTGTTTGCATGTGTGTGCTTCACAGCCTTACCTGGGAAAACCACAAACCAGAAGTACAAATATGGAATAAAAAAAAAGAACAGTAAAAACAGCAGGCGGTCCTCACTCTACTGACAAAGACCTTCAACCACCACTACTAAAGTGGAAAATTCACGTTAGACATGCACACACACATACACACACCTAAGGATACAGAGACCACTGCAGGGAGGATTGGTCATGTCCTCAGGCGTTAGCATTCTTACAGCACTAAGCACAAAGACCATTTTACAAGCAGCAAGAAACTACAGTGTATTGTCTAGATCAGTAATTACAACTACATTTAGCATATGATAGAAAATTGCTTAAGGAGGTAAAGCTGCTGGTTGTTGTAAACATTTAAGCTTATTACCTATTTTGCACAAAATGTGGTGGGACTGTGCCATGCTGGTGCTTAATGCAGAAACAGTACATAGCAAAGGATTTAAAGTGCAAATAAAAAATGACAATCTTCCGTGAGTGCCAGAGAAGTACCATGCCAAGATGCAGGGTACCATGCAGTGTACATGTGTGGTACACACCAAAAAAAGTCTACAGGTCCAAATAGTTATTTCAATTTATGATTTCAGTCGCATTTTCTTGGCTTGCCTCAGATCCAGTATGCCACTCAGAGGACAATGCCAATGCTAATAAATGCAAAAGTCATTCAGTGTGATAACAAATCCTGTGGTCAAACTTTTCTTTGCTGGTTGTAATGGGATCTTCCAGAGTGATAATTTCCCCAATTAACATCTCACAAGTAGTTGGTGAATGTTTTGAGGAGAATGATAACGATATAAAACATATGCCACAGCCAGATCAGATGTGAGATACTAACCCACTCAAAAAAGTATGTAACATTATGGAATGGCACATTAAAAAAACAGCAGTTTCTCTAGACCTAATTATAAAAAGAGAAGAAACAGTTTCCTTTATGTTAGGATACTTGATAGACGCTATATTAAGAAAAGCAAAGTGATATAGTCCACCAAGACAAGTTTTGAATTAATGGATCAACATAAAAGTATACATAAATATCTGAAAATTTATGGAGATGGGTAGCAACATGAAGAAGTGCAGAGACGTTGGAAAAAATACCAGTAGAAAAGGATACTTTTTGGTTAGAACGTTATTGCTCAAAATAAACATTGAAAATGATACATCAATAAATATCTGACAAAAACATTAAAAATAAACATGAAGGTGGATGGTGGTACATGAAGTGTCACCTATATACTTAGAAATGTGCCAAAGAGTACACGCATATTATGGTGGTCCAGTGAGGTTCAAGAAGCAGGGCAGTACAATACGTGGATGTGTATCGAATTAGGAAAAAGAGAAAGTGACAAAGACAGAAAAGAAAGAATATATAGTAATAACTGCTGTGATGAATAGACTTAGGGAATGAGAAACACAGTGGTACGTGGCATAAGTTACATGGCAAGTGGACATCTTGTTAGCTGTTACAGTTATTTGTTGAGCTGTGCTCCCCCTTCATCTTGTCATTTATTAACACACCAGTCGGTCACATCCCACACTCACAGGTAGTGCTATAAAAGTCTATGAAACTCACGTAAAGCATGTAGGTCCCATAATAAACATTTGAATACAATACACCCCATGTGTCTCACAAAGGCACCACTTTATCTCTTGTTTCGGTCACGTCCAAAACATATCTTTAGGGTATATAAACCTTTAGCTCTGGTTAGTTGTAGTACGCAGCAATTTGAACCTCTGTCTACGCACTTCTCTTTGTCTTGATCCAACCGTGGAAATCACTCGCCTTGTAAGTGTCTTTTAAAGCTTTATTGTTTAATGTACACTTTCTGCTATGTATTGCTTTGTAAATCATTCTTTATTGTCTTTGATTGTACACCTGTAAATGCCTGTATGTTTCTTTTGTAAATATTTCAGTTTACAACGAAGTACGTCCAGTAAAAGCCTTCAAGAAAGCTCGCTCACCCCTTGTCGTTTTTTATGTGGATGTGCCGAGTTGTTTAAGCTCTCTGTGGCCGCATTGCACGGACAACGAGGAGTGAGGTAGAAAAGATGTAATCATGACAAACTGCACTTACCACTTTAGAGATTATGCAGTGAAAGATTACTGACACTTAGACTGGACAAAGCTAAGAGAATACTGGACAGCTAGAGAGAAGAAGCTTTAGAAAAGAACAAACCAACAGGAGGAATAATAAAGACTGAAAATGAGGCCCTGAAGTAAAGAACCTGGGAAATGTGAAATGAGGTGAGGTAGTCATGATACTGTTTGAACAAATCAGCAAATGTAACTACAGAATGGACTCTGTGGCATGTCTACTTGGAAACTTGAGAGAAAAATGAAAAAGAAGTGAAACGGAAACAAATAAATGTGTTGGTTTTGAGAACATTAAAAAATCAAAAGGCCCCAATGATAACATTTCTTAGGGGACACCAGTGTTTCGCCCCACTGGTACTTTTAAGGGTCAAGATGCAATGCAGCTCTTGATGCTCCATTAGAAGAAGTTATGAAGTTGTTTAATTTATTTTTGCCGGAGATTTGGGGTTTTTGAACCGTTTAGAATCTATTTTTTACCGTTATTGTGTACCTGTGTGTCCATTTTGGGCATGTCAGCATTTTTCCTCATTTTGTTTCTGATTTTCATGGACACCACCATTAGTGAAGGTGTTCAGCTGCTCCCTTATAATGACCAGAAGTTACAACAAGTGACATCATTATTGCAATGATATGTAGGCCAGAGGGTCCAAGAAGGTGGATACTTTAGACAGACTTACTGTGGTGTTAGAACAAAAATCTGTTTAGTGAGTAAGAACTTAACCCATTTATGCCTCAGGTTCCATTATTGGAATGACAGTCACATTGGAGTTATTTATATCCTAATGCTCAAGGCCATCGCCGGGCTCCGACTTTTCACGCACGTCTGCTTCCTGGGGGTACACCTTATCACGTCGTGCACAGAGTTAGTCAGTGTGCTTCAGATATTGGTATGCTGGGATCTCCTCAAGAAGTGATGTGAATTTTCTCACATTTTTGAAGAACCAACCCGAAGACAGGTAGATATAACTTTGGAATGGAATACATTTTTTTTCTCTTCAAATTCTTGTTCCTTATATTTTTCTACGCAACATATGTGAATTTCATGCACAAACTCAAAGATTTCAACCTTAGGCATAAATGGGTTAATATATTTTTCACTAACATTTTGGCTTTGCATATTATTCTTCATCACGTTGGTTTATTTTTGGAAAAAAAAAACCAGGAATATTATTTGATTATATGCAAATGTTTTTATTGATAGTTTTGTTATTTTTTTATGTTAGTGATTATAAATTGGAATTAGGTACGATAATTCTTATGTGCCGGGGAGTTGGAGGCTTCCTCTCCCATATCCCCCTAGATACTGCATCACTGGATGAGGGCTGGAGGGAGTTTGGAAAGTGTGGTTCTTTGACTTAAAACCAGTGCAAATAACCAGAGCATCCTAGCAAAAGAAAGTGAGATCAGAGTGAGCTGAGGACAAACCGGACAGCAGACATCTTATTTTAGTTTCCTGTGCATGGCTTCTCTGTTAATTTGCCTTTTTAATAAATAAAAAAAATCTACTAATAGTAATCTGACTCTGTTTTATTTCAGTCAAAACATCCACATAACACACACACTCTATCTACAGGACAAGGTTTATATAACTTAAAAGTTATGAAAGCAAAATGAATCCAAAAAATGCAACTGTGCTTAACTTCTAAATATGCAAAAGCTTTAAAATGGACTTTTAGTTGTAGCTGTAATAATTTAAGACAAACGCAAAGAGCTGCCAAGTGCCATAATGCTTTAATGGAGAAATGATGGAATTATAGTGCAATTCCAGTGGCTGGGATTAAAAGGAAATCCTTTTAAATTAAAGTTAGATCCAGGCTGGCCGGGACGTAGCGTTGGACATTGATGTGTGCAGGCTTCTTCTCGGGATGTCAGGAATGATGGATCAGTTTCGTGTAATTGAATCAGCAAAGCAGAAAAGTGGTAGTTTATAGAAGGATCAAGCTGTGGCTTGCAAATAAAGTTTCATTAATGCCACTAATGCTCGGCTGAAAAAGTGAATCCTTCTGCAAACTTTTTTCAGAAATAATGGAGTAGAGGATAAGTAAACCTAAAAGAGCAGATTATGTTTTTGATGATACCTATGTGGAGATCAGTGTTAAAGTCTTACATTTAGAAGGAAATCCAAGAAAAATAAATTGTGTAAGTAGAGCATCAAAATGTAAACTCTCCATCTAAAGAATGGCCTAAAGAGCTCAAGCAGTATGAGATGCTTAACATGACTCCACACTGTGAAATGTTCAATTTTTTACTTTACACGAATAAAGGAAATGCAATGTATTTTTCTGTTAAATTTAGAATAACACATTTATAAAAATGCTTATAGCATAACATCCTTTTCTTGCTTCCCAAAGTTATCCAGCAGCCTTTTAATGAAAAATGATAATGGTGGTGGGACATTTTACTTGCTCTATAACTTTCACCATTTTGTACGTTTTCTCTAACTATGAAATGTTTCACCATCTTTGAACACGTGGCATGTTCTGATCGTAAAACCACCTGCTCTGAAGAGGTGCCCAGCTGGTAAGAGGCTGCTAAGGAGGCACAGCAGGTCTTCACTGCAGTCACAGATTGTTTGAAAATGGAGGTAGGCAAGATACAGCATTTGGGAAATTCTTGTGTTGAGTGGCTGGAGTACCATATTGCCATTTATGCTTGAGTCTTTGGTACCACAATAACCCACGAGGCTTGCAGGCAAACAGCACTGGATTATGGCTCCTTGCACTAACACATTTGTGGATCATATGGTGGCTAATGGGAGTCAAGATGAAATTTGTCATCATACAGTCCCAGTGAAACATTTTCAAATAATTTAGTTTTAAGCGTTACACATGTTGAGGTCAAAAATAAATTCCCTGGAACAAAGAAATATCAACATAAAGTTTAAAAGTTTTATTAATTTAAGCACAATGTGTTTTGTTATACGTGGCAGAGTTGGTTCAGAAAAAATGAGAAGTCAATAACAGTTGGTCATTGTTGAGTGATGGAATATTCCTGATATCAAGCATATGACAACTTAGCAGTGTAGCTGGAGGGATCACTTTATGAGAATTCAACATTGGGAGTTGGTTTAAATACATACATTACCTTTCTTTTTTTATATTTTATTTCATCAAGATATTTACAGGGCAGTGTGGTATAGTGGTTAAGGTTGTGGGATCAAATCCCACTGCTGACACTGTGTGACCCTGAACAAGTCACCTGACCTGCCTGTGCTCCAATTGGAAAACCAAAAGAAATGCAACCAATGGTATCACAAATGTTGTAAGTCGCCTTGGATAAAGGCACCAGCCAAATAAGTAAATGTACATTACAACAGGGAGAGTGTCTTTGATGTATACTTTTAATAAAGAACACATTTTTGGGCAGACCAAACAAACACAAACGGACCCCCTCTGAATCAGCCATGAAGGGACAAGACCCTTTTAGGGACTTCTTCCATTTGGTCATCTCTCAAATAAACCTAACAGAAATCTTTCAAAATGACATTTGAAATCATAATCTTTTATAGTTGTTTTTATATTTATTTATGGTCCACTGTTTTTACTGACATATTTTGCAATATTATTAAGTGTTGCCATTTTAGAAGTGTTTGCTGTAAGACCACCGATAACTAGGGGTGTGTCCTATAGACTTTGTTTTTTTCAGGTCTTGAATGGATTCTGGCGATATATGTGAATTTCTTTCATTCTAAATTCAAATTTAATGTATAACATTATACATAATGTATAAATTTGAGTTTGCAACTTTTATTTTATTACATTTTTTTTCTGGGTGCCACCATTTTGTGGATTTCATCGTTATCATCAAAGCTGCCAGGTATTTAGCCTTAAAGACCACAACATTCAAGAGTCAATTAGGTGAGGAGCTAAAAGGTGGCCTCATCAGCTATTTTCTATCCGATGTTGAGAATAAGAAAACTTTTTACAATTGGTCAAAGCCTTTATTTTTTATTCCCCGTTTCACAAATTATCAATCTTGTCCCTGACTTTTGATTTCTGATGTTGTTTTGTCTTTGAAGAAAGATCGATTTGATTTTTAGTTTCGACTTTTCAGGTGCTCCAGTTTCCTCCCATAGTCCAACAGACATGCAGGTTAAGTGAAGCGGCGATCCTAAACTGGTCCTACTGTGTGGGTAAGAGGTGTGTGTGTTCACTCTGTGATGGACTGCTGCCCTGTCCAGTCTTGCGCCTTGAGCTCGCTGGGACAGACTCCAGCACCCCTGCAACCCTGGTCTGGATTAATCCATCCATCCATCCATTATCCAACCCACTATATCCTAACTACAGGGTCACAGGGGTCTGCTGGAGCCAATCCCAGCCAACACAGGGCACAAGGTAGGAAATAAACCCTGGGCACACACACACACACACACACACTAGGGACAATTTAGAATCGGCAATGCATCTAACCTGGATGTGTTTGGACTGTGGGAGGAAACTGGAGCACCCGGAGGAAACCCACACAGACACGGGGAGAACATGCAGACTCCAGGCAGGACCCGGAAGCGAACCCAGGTCTCCTAACTGCGAGGCAGCAGCACTACTCACTGTGCCACCGTGCCGCCCTGGTCTGGATTAAGCAGCTAGAAAATGACTGACTGACATTGGCTAGTTTTAGACTGCGCGTATATCCCAGTCATTTCATTCCTCATATTGTCTTTTTTGAGTCGATAAACTACACTGTAATGGGAAATGGTCTTATGATTTTAGTGGCATATTTTACCTGAGAAAGTGAATTTCTCAGATTATTCTTTTAAAGGCAATTTCTGTCTTTCTTAATTTGATTGTAACTCTTGCTTAGCTCTGACTACAAAGCCATATTGTTCTTTTATTTCATAGTAATCTCAGACTTTGGTAAATTAACTGCTTAGCCATGACTGCTTACCAACTCTCTGTCTGCACATTTAACGGGTGTTTATGTCTCATAAAATAAAAATTTATTGTTTATATCCTCTTCTTATGGAAGGATAAAATCTCAGTAACAAGACACTCACCACCAAACTCTCATTGCTTTCTATTTGGCTCCGGCCTCACTGTTTCTCACTTCTCACCTGTAATCCTTCCCCCCCAGGTCTCCACTTTACTCTGTTTTATTACGCTTGCAGCTTATGATGAATTAAACCCTCACCTTGACGTAGCTCTAGTAACTGATACAACATAGTAGAACTTAATTTACTGGCCCATTGTTTCCTTCACTTCTGAGACCTATGTAATGTCAGCAAGGTTGTGTTTATGTGGCACAATGCAGTTCCAATCATGCCTCTTTGGAAAAAGGTGTTGTCTCCAAATGTATATTAGCTTCTACCAGCCATCCACAGCAATTCTGTCTTTTTAATGGCCATTTTTTCCTCCATTCACATGGAGTAACTTCCTGCTGCAATAAAACTGCATGCAGGGCTTGTGGCTTCTTGTCAACCCTCTATGGCTTTGTGCTCTTCCTTAGTTAATGAATTACACAATGGCAGCCTCTGTTGTATTGTATGCCCTTTAGCATTCTTGTACGGTTCTCCCAATTATGTCAAGGGCAAAACATGTTCGCTTGTATGGAGGTGCCCTCAGACATGCCACAATTGAAGGCAGTTTCGACTGACTCTTAGTGGATTTGCTCTTTCAACACTGACGTGCAGGAGTGCCATTTCATTGCCAGTACAGTTATATTCAGAGTATTCCTGTCCTTTTGCACACTGCTAGCATTTGGCTGTGGTTTTGAAACCAATATTTTATTCTCCAAATGGAGAGGGAAGCATGATAAAAACACCCTGACCAACACTAAAACTTTTCATAGCTGTTAAATTAAATGCAGAAAAAGAATATAAAATATTCAAAAATAAAAACTCAAATAATAAAGAGTAAGAACAAAAGCCCAAAAACTGAATGCAAAGAACAGGAACTAATACAAAACAAAAGGAAATATTTGTCACTAAATCTGTTAATTCAAAGAGCACAGATAAAACCAAGAGCAAAGATCAAAAAAAGCCAAAAACCAAAATATAAATAGTCAACAGACGGACAAAACTCAAAATGGGGAGAACACAAAAGGACGGCAAACATAAAAACAGGAGCTACAATAGCTAATGCAACAGCAAAACCTTCATGTGGTGGCTCTGAGGCTAAGGATCTGCGCTGGTATCCTGAAGGTTGCCAGTTTGAATTCCCGTCACTCCCAAAAGAGATCCTACTCTGCTGGGCCCTTGAGCAAGACCCTAACCTGTAATTGCTCCAGGTAATGGGCTAATTTATAGATTCTAGTAGGAACAAAAAATGTTTAAAATGCAAATAAAGTAACGGACAGGATGTTATATTTGATCATTTTAGTTTTTGACCTCAAGCATGCTATAAGCAGGAAAAAAAAAGACTAATACTAATATTTCACTATTTTTCTGAGTCTGCAGACAATCTTTGCTATAACATACACAATCCGGAAAAACAGAAGCCCATCACACCACAAATGATGTTCAATTAAGACAGTGGCTCTCAAACTGTGGGGCGCGAAGATGTGAAAAAAAGAAAACAAGAATCAAAAACATGAAAAATACATCTATTGAAACCAAAACAAATTAACTTAAACTACATTCTGATACTAGAAAAATAAATACAGAGTTAGATAAATGTCGATAAAAGTTAATTTGGTATAATAAAATATGCATCTATGATATATTATTAATTAAAAAAACAAATTGGTATTAGTGGGCTCCTTTCAAAAAACGTTAGTGGGGCGTGATTAGAACTTATGAAAACTCAGGTCGCAAATACTTAAAGGTTGAGAAACGCTTCATTAAGACATGAGTAGACAGTGACTTGCCAGGGCACAGAACCAAACTGAAGATGAGTGCAGTGTATCTTACTTTTATGAAAGGATTAACAAAGGTTTATTCACTACCATGAAAAGCTAGAATCAAAAATCTCTGAAGCATTTTTTTTAAATATCCACAATACAATTACTGTATTAGTTAAATGCATCCTATCTACTGTATCTATCTATCTTTATTTGTCACATACAAATTATACATACAATATGTTGTGTAGTTAAATGCTAAGTTGCTCAACTTTAATGACTGTGCTTTTAAGAAAAATATAAAAGGACAATAATACTACATGACTTTATACTTTAACCAAAAATCATTAATAGAATAAATGTGATAAATAATATATAGTAACTAAAAAACAACTTAATAAGTTAAATAACTTATTGTAAGAGGGTCACCAAATGGGCTTTATGTAGCTCTAGACACTTTCCTTATTCAAGATTTAGACGGACTGTGGAGAAAAGCTCCTGCTCAGTGGATTTTAGACAGTTGTAGGGTTTACCTGACCACAGCACAGAAAGGAGACCGTTGTTGGGATGGCTGGTATCCCTGATAATTTTCTTTGCCCTGGTCTGAACATTGCTTGGTGTAGATGTCCTGGAAGTTACACCCATTAATGTATTCATCTGACTGTACCCCTCTCTGCAGAGCTTTGTGGTCCTGCTACATGCTGTTTCCAACCTAGGCGATAATATTTCCTGTGCGGATACTTTTGATTTTGGATGTGTAAAAGATCATTGGTATCTGAGTGAGCAGCACATAACAAGTAGAAGGCGTTTCACTGATGAAGAATGAGAAGCAATAAAAGGGAAGGACATTGTCTCACATACCAAAATGACGGGTCAGCTTGAATACAGAGCCATTGAGCAGCCTGCTAACACTGTGGCCCACTTTAAAAAGCATCTATGAAAAGAACTTCATGATAGTAAGAAGGAAAAAGATGCACATGAATCAACTTTTTTTTAGGAACAGAGCGTACATATATATATATATATATATATATATGTACTAGGTTGTCTACCTAGGTGCACCTCATGGTGTAACCACAAAATTAGAGCGAAGTCATAGCTCCAAGGATTCGCAATGGTATCTGGAACATTGCTGGTTCATGTCCTGTTACTGAAGGGATCCTCCATTAAGCCCTTGAGCATGGTCCTTAATTTGAAAATTGCTCCAGGAGCAATGAACAATGACTGACTCTGTGATCTGACCCCTAAAGGTCATGTGAAAAGACAATTTCCCCACTGGGATTAACATAGTTTATAAACAAAATGGCATGGTAGTATTTGGTGGGACCTATGTGCTAAATGTCCAGCCCCAGGACCCTGCAGGGAACACAGTGTACATATATATATATACAATAAAGCAAGAGGTGCTTAGGTAGAAGTTAAAATTTTTATAGTCATCGTCTTCTCCAGTCTCTAAGCAGGCTGTGGATGGACCCTCAGCAGGGCTGGACTGACATTCTCCGTCTTCCTAAGATGAGTCAGGCTTGGTGATTAAAAGACAGGTGGTGTCAAGAGCTCAGCTGGCAGAGATTAAAGCGTGTAAGGGAATTCATTTTTATTTGGAGCCAAGTTTGTCATATTAAATTGTGGGTAAGACCATCAGGGGAGACCCAGTAGGGTTGCCATGATTATTTATTTTTCCTCTTTGCATTGTATTTCTTACTCATCATTGTTAAATCTCCTTTGCGTGTTTTTTTCTACAATAAAACCACCCCTTTTTACACTTTATTGGTCTCTTTGTTCCTATTTTGGTTCTGGGGAGGCTCAAGAGTATCCCACTACAGGCCTGAACGTTTGCACTAATGTTGAGTGAAAAGACTCAAGCATATTTCTAGTAAAAAAAACACGCATTATATTGGAAAATGTGTCCAACATAATATATTAAAAATCTGTTATGCTTGTTGGAAACATGTTTGAATGTTTTCATGTTATATATCTAACTGCACTTTATAAAATTTTTACATTTCCATACCCTAAATATCAAATATGACTTGAAGGTCAGAGTACAGAAACAATTCTATTACTATTATAAAGTTTCCATTAGTCAGGATCCAACCCTAAACTCGGTGCCAGTTTGTACTGCTCAGTATATCAGCTACATTTGCCCATTTGACACCCCTTAATAAATGCACATCAAATATACAGTACAGTGTTAACATATAAAATTGAATGCTAAACTGATTTATACGCCAAAAAAATGAAAAGCAAAAGCAAAAATAGATTGCTCAGTTTTGTGATACGTGGGGCAGGTGAAGCTTCATATTCATAGATTGTTTGCTCTTCTTCCTCCAGGACTCTTTCATAAACATTTTACCAAGGAAAAACAAATGTACAAAATCTAAAAGCTTATTTGTAAGACTTAAAAAAGAATGAAAAGCATACACTAAAAAGACTGAGGAGTTTTTCAAAGTTTACATGATAATTTACACTACATAGAGCAAGCTTTTCTGCACATACGTTTGCATTTATTTCGTTAGTTGCTACTTCTGTTCACAGTAACATACAATTCACAGCAATGGCAGGTTAAGTCTTAGTCAGTTCAGGCACTGAACGTTAAGATTTACAGTTAATGTCTTAACTCCTGCTCTGCACTGCATTTAGATATTAGAGATCTGAATAAATGCCTCCCCGTCAATAATAAACTAGCTAGAAAGCACAGTATATGACTGGTATAAAATTAGGTGTGTTTGAGGATTTATTTAATGGTTTTGAAAATTGAAGCATTTTTAATTTGTATTCATATGCAACAATAACAGTGATTATAGGATATAATTAAAGTGCATGCATTACTAAAATAAATAAAATTGGTGTGTTTTTAGCAGCATTTTACAACAACATGTATTAAAATCTGAGGCTAACAAGGCTGCTAGTGGCTAAAATATCTTTCACAGACACCAGATTCCAACTCAAAGTAAAAATTGAACCATTAATACAGTATCAATAGCTGTTCATCTATGGCTATCTGTAATTTACATTTTTAAGAGTACATGACGCAGATTAAAAATCTATAGCCCTCTGAAGTCTGAAGTTCTCGGCCGCACTCACAACTTTGACGTCATTTCAAGAAACCTTTACTGTGGATTTGTATTGCTGTTAGATGCAGTTGTCGGAAATGTAAAAGAGGAAAATGCACAATTTGAAAAAAATCTTTCTCAATATAAATTTGAAAGAATAAGTTAGTCAGTAGTATTGGGTGCATGGAATGTTTCTCTGTTATCAACTGGATGATTTTGAAAATGTGGCTTGCTTTCTAAATGGGAGTTCTTTTAAATTACAGCATACTCGATATAAGATATTACAATGAAAACAGAGCTTTCCGAACAAATTTCCTTGAAGAAGTAGTGTGGTAAATTTCAACAAAATCGTTGTCAGATTGTTCAGTGTGATCAGACGTACAGACAGACAGACATACATGACGGTGAGAGTCGGTGCTTTCGCATTTCATCTGAATGCCCTTAAAAATCTCAAAATAAAAACAATACAGTACATCCATTAATTTCCATTTGTGAGAAGATTTAAAATCACTTTCAATCACATTTACCCAAGCGAGGAGGCAGTGCCAGTTAAGTAACTGTTGGAATGCACTTGTGATTGAACTCGGTTTGCAGCATTTAAGTCTGTCACGGTGTGATATGAATGCAGCCTACTTTATTGATCTATAAAAGATGAACATGGCATGTTGAGAGCAAATGACCTGCTTATTTCTCATGGCTTTAAGATAAAAAACAATTTATAATACACAGTAAGAATTTCTTATGGACTGTTTTTTTTGTTTTTTTTTTTACAAATGAACCAAATTAAATCAAGCCCTGTAAAAGATTCTCTCTGATTCACCATGAATTCCAATAAATGAAATCAAATGAAAGAGAAATGAGAAATAAGAGCCTACTGTCAGCCACTTCAGAGAATGCAGGGCAGATGATAAGTACTTACCGTACAATATATGTCGGCTCCTATAAAGCGCTCATATGAGCTCCTGGGAGGATGCAAATCATGTAAACTAGGCACAGTTTTATTATTATGGAAAGGAAATGACCTTTCTGACTCTACAACTGCATAACTGATATGAACTCAAGACTTCCAACCTGGACGCCAGTAAACATCTGTTAATAAACCTTTGAAGTATTTTCAGCAGATTATTTTACTTTGTAGTACCTACCAGCTACTTGCATTCAAAACGTCAAATTTGAGACAATTGTTCACTTATTTGCTGGATATCCCCAATACTCACTCCACCTAATAATCAATCTTTGGCATTTGTGGGTGTGGCAAAAGTATGAGAACTGTCTGGGCCACACCCCCAAAGAGGGGCTGCTGCCATAAGGAGACATTTCTGAAAGGGAGAAGAAATCTATCCCGCAGAAAACCCACTGTGATGTCCTGCCTCACTAGCCTGTACTGGGGAGCAAAAGCACTGGCTTTGTTACACCACTGTTAAAAATAAAAGAGCTGCAGTCATTAAAATTGCTTGCCTTCTTTGTCATCCCCTATGCTGTCATAAAAGATATTTTTCAGAGGAGAAACGCTTTTAAACTTGGGCTGACAGGTGCATGGAAAATCACTCAAGCTGCATTCATTGCGAGTTCATGTCTCTCCAGTGTACATTATTCATGAAAGACGCTTCTTTACGGCTCTGATATTGCCAGATTTGCCTATTAATTGTTTATGAAATTGAACATTTCTCCAGGGACTTCAGGTTTAGCACTGGCTGTAGTATTAAGTGCCTGTTGGATTGTAAATAATTAAATTAATGTCATTGCATTGCTTAAGCTTATAAACCCAAAAGAAAAAAAAAGCAGTGCCATGAATGAAAAGAGAAACCACTGACTGTTACAGCACTGAACATCTACACTGGCTCAGACCAGGCTTTCAAGACTGCCACATTCTGCACACATTCACTCTGTCTTTATTTTATATTGCACCTTTTTATAGGTGGACCTCTCGCCAAAACACTTTACAAAGTACACAGGAATATTAGCAACCATGCCTGGAATTTGTCAGATTAGTTTAGAGATTTAAACAAATTTCAGAAAAGCATACTAACAAAAGTGACTTAAGCTCCTCTGTGACCTTGTGTTGGAAAAAGCATTTGGAAAAATGAAAGAATGGCTGAATTTTTGTCGTGTAATTAGTCTGTTCTTATCTAGACCTTTGTATCCATATGCATAACCTGAGTTCAGTGTTTGCTTACTATTTCTTTGAAAATGTTGAAGATGGTGATTCAGGGCTAATATTTATACCTACCAGACAATCAATCTGAATTATTTTGAACTGTACTTTTTACATTTCATATCCCTCTAAATTTGATATATAGTGCCTTCATGCCTACTTAATATCTTTCAGATTTACCTGCATATTTATTTACCTGTTTTTTTTTTATCTCCCATATAAACATTTTCAGTTTGCTTAGGGTTAGGAACAGCAAGAAAACCCAGGCCGACATCATTAAGGTGTAGAACTCAAACCTGCAACACCAACCACTAGCACACTTCACAAATGAATAACGTTAAATGCTTCATTTCACATCTGATTTTATTCATATAGGCTTATTTTTCTTTTACTGATGCCTAGATAAATTCTTTTATAGAGGGTTTATGCTGTACATACAATATGTACTAGACTGTCTAACTTGGTGTACCACCTCATGGTGTAATCATAAAATGGTGTGGTAGCATTTGGTGGGCCTTATGCACTAAATGTCAGGACCCATGCCCCCTGTAGAGAACACAGTATATACATACACTAGCAGAATACCCGCGCTTCACAGCGGAGAAGTAGTGTGTTAAAGAAGGAAAGAAAAAGAAAAGGAAACATTTTAAAAATAACGTAACACGATTGTCAATGTAATTGTTTTGTCACTGTTATGAGTGTTGCTGTCATATATATATATATATATACTAGCAAAATACCTGCGTTTCGCAGCGGCGAAGTACTGCCTTAAAATTTTTATTAAGAAGACAATTAAACCTTTTTAAAACTGTGGGAAAATATACCAATAATTATTTGTTGTCAGTTCAGCCCTCCAGTTGTAATATGACCAAGCTGTAGCTGTGCACTGAGCTTACTCTTGAGCATGCAACGTACAGTTGGCCATGTGAACAGTAATCTTGTTTCAAATCTCACAGCTTAGATTGCTGCTGTCATAATCGGTTTGAGTTTCATGTTTTGTTTCAATTACGACAGTATTTGTAGGACTTGTGTTGAAGAGACATTCAGCATCTGTCAAGTGTTGTAAGTATACAACCAGTTTCATTGATAACTTTACATCCAGCTTTTGAGAGTTTAAACATTTCTAAACATCAAAGTGTCCACTACTGAAATCGTCACCTGTGAAGCTAAGATGTTTAAGAGGCATTGGTGGTTGTCCAAAGGTGTAAAATATTTGGCCATTTCGGTACACTTAAGCATTTCACTCTTCTAGTGCTCCTGTGTAGTATAATTATCTCCTGTACCATCATCAGTCCACACCTTGAACCTGTCCCAGTCATTCAATACATAAGACACAATGTTCCTCCGGATATCAAGAGTGAGCCTGATATGGCCGTGCAATATGTAACAAAGAGAATGGAAAAGGCAGGTGCCATCTCCGGGCATGGAAACCACTTGGTAAGTGACAGTTCTTTGATCGATGGTGATCACCTCGATAGACATGTTAATGGGGGTACGGTTGGAATGATAAAGGAAATGGGTACCTGAACAATGTAAAGTAAGTCTAAAATACCTACACAATAACTATAATCGTAATAAATGAACAATAAAACAGCGGAGAAGCCGTGGATTAAATAAAAAGGCTGTAGTTATCAGCAGGGAGACGTGAATCCCGTGGCAAAGCAAGGAAGGGAATGTAGAGACTGGAGCGACAGACGGCCTTATATAGGCAGGCAGCCAACAACGTGGGAGGCATTGGGATGGGGGACCCAATGCCGCCTCACACGGTGACCGAGCTGCAGGCTATGGACGTATATATGTACGTAAGTAGGATTCAGTTAGCGTTGGGAACCCGCGTACCAAATTTCTTGAAGATGGGCCCATAAGTAACAAAGACCGTTGAAAAGTTCAATATGATGGCCGACAGTGGCATGATATCACCGAAATAAGTACCAAATTTCAGCCTTCTACCTACATGGGAAGTTGGAGAATTAGTGACGTTGGAAAGTTCAATATGGCAGCTGACAGTGGCGTCACACCACCGAAATAAGTACGTACATTGGTTTCGGTTAGCGCAGGCAAGCCGCCTACCAAATTTTGTGAAGATGGGGCCATGAATAAGAAAGTTCAACATGGCGGACGCTGTTGACCGTTATGCGTAGAATTTCGAAATGAAACCTGCTTAACTTTTGTAAGTAAGCTGTAAGGAATGAGCCTGAAAAATTTCAGCCTTCTACCTACACGGGAAGTTGAAGAATTAGTGATGTTTGGAAAATTCAATATGGTGGCCGACAGTGGCGTCATACCACCGAAATAAGTACGTACATCGGTTTTGGTTAGCACAGGGAAGCCACCTACCAAATTTCGTGAAGATGGGGTCAGCCTTCTACCTACACGGGAAGTTGGAAAAATTAGTGACGTTGGAAAGTTCAATATGGCGGCCGACAGTGGCGTCATACTATCGAAATAAGTACATACATCGATTTCGGTTAGCGCAGGGAAGCCGCCTACCAAATTTCGTGAAGATGGTGCCAAAAATAAGAAAGTTCAACATGGCGGACGTTGTCGACCGTTATCAACCGTTATGACCGGACACATAAACATATATATATACATATTTATACATATACACATATATATACACACACACATATATACATACATATATATATATCTACATATATACACATACATATACATACACACATACATACATACACACACATATATACACACAAATACATATATATACATACACACACACACACATATATAAACATATATATACATATACATACATATCTACATATATACACACACAGCTATTTCCTATCAGTGCAATACGCTGCTTGTTAAAACGGATAACTCCCGCTCTTACGTGCAAGTCTGCGTGGATATTATGAATTATCGTATTTGTTCAAGTTCTATTTAAATTTTAAATAGAAGGAATTTTTATTTAGTCGACAGAAATATCTTTGGTAGGAATGGTAAAAACAGACAGGAATATTATTCCTGAATAAATCAATTTAAACCTTAAACAACTTATAATATTTTGCTCTCCATAAAAATATATCCTGTCTAAATTATACAAGTTAGAAATAAAGTAAACGTTAAAAGAACAAACATTCAAATTTCTTTACTCATGTAATTTTATATAAAAAATAAACTTAGATTTTAAATATCCCAAAAGATTTTGCTCTCCATAAAAATATATCCTGTCAAAATTATACAAATTCAAATATGAACATGCTGCATAACAAAACCTGGAAATATAAATAAAATGTGTTCCTTTCAGCAATAACAAATCAAATCATTCAGTTGTCTTTGCTCATATGTCATTTTAGAGCTGGACGCCTGGCATCTTTTTTTGGCAACAAGTTCGTTTATGTTTGGTGTGAGGTTCTGTGTTGTGGAGATTCTCAGGATGGACTGCAGGTGCTCATTAGTGAGGCGACTCCTGTGTGCTGTTTTGTTAGTCTTAATCACTGAGAAGAGCTTCTCACACAGATACGTGCTACCAAACATGCACAAGGTTCGAGCCGCATGTAGACGGACTTTTTTTGTTCTTCAA
Source organism: Polypterus bichir lapradei (assembly GCA_026402145.1). NCBI lineage: Eukaryota > Metazoa > Chordata > Cladistia > Polypteriformes > Polypteridae > Polypterus > Polypterus bichir. The sequence goes on along the minus strand of JANRMT010062854.1, from coordinate 69,650,949 downwards.
AGTCACTAAAGCGCCGTGCGCTCAGTTTATCAGCAAAGTGCGTATTTGGGAACACCGTAGTGACGACTTGGTTCAACATTACTTGGCAATAGGGAAAGTGGGGCAAGTTGCACTGGTGCATTTGTGTCTCCCATAAAAGCAGCTTCACTTGAAATCACTTTGTGATTGTGCACGGGTAAAAACGTCCGCTGAAGTGTCAGATTCTTATTTAATTCTTCTGCTTTCTGTATCTTCTGCATTGCATTCAGGTCTTTCAGGTTACCCTGATGTTTTGTCTCATTGTGCCGTCTTAGATTAAATTCTGTAATTACAGCCACATTAGCTCCACAAATGAGACAGACGGGTTTAACGGCAATGTCAGTAAACATATACTCAGCCTCCCATCGGTTTTTAAAGGCTCTATTTTCAGAATCAACTTTTCTCTTCAGCATCGTGTGGGCTAGCTTCGCAATAACTTGCAAGCTAGACTTGATTAACGCGGTAAGTGTTCGGTAAGGCTTCTGAAGCGCTGCATTATGGGATCTGTAGTTTATTGTGTTACCAGCGCTTCATATACCCGGGCCATTAATAACAATAATACAGTATATAAAATGATCTCGCAGGCCTGATATAATTACACGCCGGGCCGGATGTGGCCCGTGGGCTTTGAGTTTGACTCATATGGACTAAATAGAACTTGAAAAGAAATATTTTTTGGAATGTGATCGCGCAAGTCAGTACATCGAGCCCGCGTGCTATTGTGGTTTTCCTTGTGTGCTTCAGTAAGTTACCGTCCCCTCGCTCTTACTTTTTTACCGTTCATCTAATGAATACACTGAGTATGGCTTTACCAAAACAATCATTGATCGCGAATAAAGTATCCATTATTCATGAAGCTTCAATAGGTGAATAGGTGATCTGTCTTTCTGCGTTAACCGCATGCGTTTTCATACGTCTCAAACTAAGGGGATGCGAGGTTAAAATAAATCGAGAAGCGCGCGTACATACTTAGTGCATCCCCTCTCGGGAATCGAACCTCGGACGTGGGCGCTACAGGCGAATGCTTTACTATCGCGCCACTGTGTGTGGTTTATCTATTTGAGCATAGCAGTGTAATTCGGTTTTTGTTCAGCAGTCTTTGGAACTGTTACTTTTTGTCTGTGCACTGCGTCAGTTCACGTGAGCCGCTGAATATGGTTCTATATGTCACTCGCTCGCTTCTAATTGTTTCGCTGCCTTCTTAATTATATAATGCATGTTTTCTAAAGCGCGTTTTGTAGCTCTTCCTGGCTTTCTACGTAATGCGTGATTACGTGAGACGCGTGATGATGTCATACGAAACTCCGCCCCTCCAGCTGAACTCCATTACAGTAAATGGAGAAAAACAACTTCCAGTTATGACCATTCCGCGTAGAATTTCGAAATGAAACCTGCCCAACTTTTGTAAGGAAGCTGTAAGGAATGAGCCTGCCAAATTTCAGCCTTCTACCTACATGGGAAGTTGGAGAATTAGTGATGAGTCAGTCAGTCAGTCAGTCAGTGAGTGAGTGAGTGAGTGAGTGAGTGAGTGAGTGAGTGAGTGAGTTTGGGCTTTGCCGTTTATTAGTATAGATATATACAACAGAACAAGAGGTGAATGAGAAAAGGGGGTTGGCAGAGGCTAATGCTTTATTGTTGCCTTAAAGGAAGAAATGGTAAAGTCAGGTAAATTAGTCATCTTCCTTCTCTATGCTGTCCAGTCTCAAAGCAGGTGGTGGATGTACCCACAGCAGTGCTGGCCTGACATCCACTCTCTTCCTAAGACAAGTTGAGCTTGGAGATCAGAGGACAAGTGGGGCATAGAGCTCAGCTGGCAGAGATGAAAGGGGTCTGAGGTGGTAAAATTGGTAAGGGAGTTTATTTTTATTTACAGGCATGTTTATCATATCAAATTGCATTAGAGGAGGCCCAGTGGGGTTGCCATGATTATTTATTTTCCTTCATTGTATTGTATTTCTTACTCCTTATTATTACTCTTCCTTTGTGTGTTTTGTTTTACAATAAACCACACCTTTTCACACTTTACTGATTTCTTTCTTCCTATTTTGAGTTTGGGGTGGTTTAAGAATATCCCACATATGATGGATGGCTGGGGATCCTGCCCGGACAGGACGCCCTTTCCAGGAGAAGACCGGGGGAATGGGCATACTGTCAGGAGTACCTCCCCCGGGACACGAGAGGGCAGCACCCTTGGTTTACATCGGGGCCATGGAATTGGGGCTTGGAGGCTCAACCCAGTAGAGGTCCGTGGCCACCACCAGGGGGCGTCTGGACAGCTCCAGAGTCTAGACATGCAGCACTTCTGCCACACCCGGAAGTGCTGCCGGATGTTAATCATGGGACACCTGGAGCACTTCCGGGTGCTCTATAAAGGAGGCCGCCTCACTCCATTCCGAAGCCAGAGTCGGGAGGAGGAAGACAAAGCTTGGGAAGAAAGCAGTAGAGGAGAGTCGGGAAGAGAAGGACTGAGTACTGTTTTGGAGCACTGTGTTGTGTGCAGGATACTAGTGTAAATAAAACGTGTGTGTTTTGGACATACGGTGTCTGTCTGTCTGTGCCCGGGGCCTGGTCTTAGACACCCTATAGGCCTGAACATCTGAACTATTTTACAGTAAAAAGACTCAAGCGTATTTCTAGTACAAATAACATGCATTATATTGGGAAATGTGTTCCACATAATATATTAGTAGTCTGTTTTGCCTCTTCAAAATATGTTTGATTTTTTTCAAGTTACATGTCTAAGTAAATAATGCATTTAATTTTCCCTTGGAGGTAAATAAAGTCTGTCTGTCTGCCTGTTTGTCTGTCTATCTATTTACTCATATATGTTTTTACTTAGATATTTGTGCATTTTTCTTAACAGAATTTCTTTTTTGGTCCTTGCTGTTTGCTTGTTTATCTGTATGCTTCTTCCTTCATTCTCTCACCTCTTTCTTTGTTCATTTAAAAATGTATACCTGCTGTAGTAAAGTAAAAACATGCACAACACTTGTACATGAACGTTGTATATTTTACCCCTCTCTAAGCTCGCTGTCTGCACTTGTACTTTATCCACAAATGTTACTCTGTGCTAGAGTGTTTAAGATTAGTAAATAAAGTCCATTTCTCATCTTTGTCCAAAGGTGCATGTGAACTAGGAGGCACAAGCAGACCCTGTGGACTTGCACTTGTGCATTAGAAGTACTTAGTAGTCCTACCTTACCTCCATGGCTCTAAAGCAGGGGTGTCGAACTCCGGGCCTGGTAGGCTGCAGTGGCTGCAGATTTTCATTTTAACCCTTTTCCTAATCAGTGAGTAATTTTCACTGCTAATTAACTCCTTTTCCCTTCATTTTAATGGCCGTGTTTTGAAGGATTCAGTCCTCTAAATTTATTCTTTTCTTCATTAAATGACAGCCAAACAGAAATGATATGTGAAACAAGCCAACAGATGACCAGCTAAACTGGGATTTCAGACTCCAACCAATTTCACTCCAACCAGTCTCTTAATGAGAAGCTGATTCTTGCTGTTAATTAAACCCGTTATTTAATTCAATGGCTTTTTGCTGCTCTCATTCTGCCACAGCAGACATTTCCAAATCTGTTGATTTTTCTGTTTTTTCTAAGAACATCATCAAAATGTTTTGGTGACCTGAGAGATCAACCTTACTGAGACCTTCACCTTTCTTTATTTTCAGATATTGTGAGATGGGCACAGGTGAGCTGGTCATATGGTGGCTTGTTTGATGGCTCATTATTGTTTGGCTGCTAATTAAGGAAAAAGAGACAACTAAGGGGCCTGAGTCAAGTTAATTAAAGCTAAAGCAAAAGAAGTTAATTAGCAGTAAAAATGGCTCACTAATGAAGAAGATGGTTAGAATGAAAACATGCAACCACTGCGGCCCTCCAGGACCAGAGTTCGACACCATGCTCTAAAGAAACAGCCAGGCAATTGAATCAATTCCTTTAGGTATAAGATAGTAAGATGTTGTTTAGTGATAACTTCTACATCATAGCAGTAAAGTTAACTTTTAAAAGTTAAGAGTTGCATTTATCCATATTTTTTTAAGGTAGTTTGCTTTTTGATACTTAAAATTACAGGCAAACTTTGAACAGCAATCAAGCAAACTGTGTAAGACTGTTACAAGCGAAACTGGAGATCTTCTCATTCTTGCTTCAATTTCTGGGCTGCAAGACGACCCGTGACCACTGCTGTTGTCTCCCAGTGCTAGAGCCCCAGGTTCAGTCCACATGTGCAGTCACTGTGTGGAGTTTGCACGTTCTCCCCGAGTCTGTACAGGTTCTTCTGTGGATGTTCTTCTACCCACATGCCAGACATGTACTTATTAGATTAACTAGCAACTGTAAACAGGACATGTGCAGATGCATTCATGAGTGTATCCAGCGATGGACTGGCATCCCACCTATAGCCGGTTCCTGATTTCCACTCAGTGCTGCTGGGACAAGCTTCTTAAAGCACTAAACTCTTAACTGGATACACTGTAGCAATTTGGAAAAAACCTTATGACAAAGCCAGAAAAACCTAAGTGCGAGTGCAAATCCTTTTCTAATACATTACTGAGGTCAAAGCAGAGAGGGTGACTAGCCTTAGGTACATGACTAGCCTTATGGTCAGGTAATGGACAGGTATTTGTTTCCACTTGAGAGTTGTTAGGATTTTATTTTTTATAAATAGTGTTTCTTGTGTTTTTGCTGTTAACTGTACTTGAGATCAAAATGAAAAAAATTCAGACAAGAGATGGTACAGTATATGCCTTCTGCTTGAATTGTTTCAGCGCCATAGTGAGTGCATACTGGTGGGCTTTATATTTCAGCTCAATGTCTGTCACCAATTTTTAGGTTATCTTGATATTGTGCAGCCAGGCGGTTTGAAGTGAAATACAAAATGTCAACTTCATTGGTTCGGCAGACTGATTTGAGCCGAGCGGAAATGAAGAAGGTGGACACACCAATCCATTCAACTATCCTGTCATGTCAGTGATGGGTACAAGGAAGGAGCTGACCCTGAAGGGAGTGACAGTCCAGCACAACACATGTTTAATTAGACTCCTACATATACTGGCACTCACAGACACTCGCCAAAACTAAAGACGGAGCTACAGACTAGAAATATTGTTTCAGTCTTTCTTTTGATTTTAAGATTTAACAAATCCATTAAAATTGACTTTATATAGCACCATTTACAGCAAGAAGCAACATAAGGAGTGATATAACACAGTACAGTTTTCACACTCTGTTCAGCATTTGTGTAATTATTATATCAGAGTGTGCCCATATACCTCAGGCACTAATCCCCACCCAGTAAGTCCGGAACTTTGAAGATGCCTCAAATGATTATAACGTAACTTAACCAGGTCAGGGTAATGGAAGGCAAACTTTATACTGCCAGCTGACCTTGTGCAAAGTAGAAACCACTCATGGGTCGGATGCCAGTCCATCATAGGGCACACACACACAGACACTTCCTCCGTCACTCATATAAGGTCAGTTTAGAATCTCCAATTAAAAAACGTCTTTTTTATGTGGAAGGATAGTTCCAGCACTCGGATGAAAATTCACATAAACATGGAGAAAATGTGCAAACTCTACATACACAAGATGTTAAATCTCAGTGGTTAGCACAGTATACTGCCCTCCAAATAATCTCATTTCTTCTTCTTTTGGCTGCTCCTTTTAGGGGTTGCCACAGCGGACCATCTTAAAGGAATATTATAAAACTTCAGACATGGCACCAGCAGCTGTCATGGAATCCCAACCTAAGTAAATCCCCATCAATCTGTAACTTTTGTAGACCTGGGGGACTTTGGGACATTTGATGATTCTAATGATAATCATCACAGTGTTGAATTTCTTCCAGTAGAAAAAAAAACACACCATTTCTACACATTTTCCTTTGATTGTACAGTACCTACTCAGCCTGGCAGATACAACTGTCCTTGGAAGCTCAGACCCTGCTGTCCACTTTGCTCCACTTTTAATTCTGAAGACAGCTGGGAACTGTGGAGCACAGGTGTTGAAAAGAGTTTTAAAAATGGCAGACAGACCTGTCTGGGTAAGAGAGGAGGGCACGGAAGCCAAATGTCAAGCTCTGTGGGAAGCTGTCTGCGGCATGTCAAAGTCCAAATTCACTAATTCAGTGTCTATAAGGAGTAAGGGAGCAGTGTTGAAGGCTACAGTCTGAAAACTAAAGAAATGCTAAATCCAACTAAAGGATACTCATTTCTCTCTTCATTTTGAGAGATTCCTTATTTCAATTCACACTTATGAGTTAGCAGAGTCTGCTTGGGCAGCATTACACACAAGGAAAAGAAAATTAACACTGGATGGAACTCCTGTCCTTAGCCGGCCACAGATATAATAAGATTCATCACATATTGTAAAAGTGTTGTGATAACTGCCTGCTATAAAAGATGCTACAAAAAAGGATTTGATTGGGTCAAATTGGCACAAGATGCTATTTGAGGGGATGATGTTTCATCCAAGAAGATGTACCATCTATAATGGACAGTATTCTGAAGCCCTGTCCTGCTTTTGGGCTTTCCTTGCTTGCCCCACATCTATTCACCACAGTGTTTGCCGACATTGCTGTAAAAGACAGTTGTAAATGTACTTATGATTGGATCACCCAGATCACTTTTGGAGGTAGTCAGAAACGGGGAGCGACAATGTTTAAACACAAACGTAAATTCAAATGTGTTTTCTATCCACATACAACAGCCATGTTAAGCAGAAGCTGAATAATTTTCAGCAGGAAGAGACATCTGATCTCAATACTGATGTGATGCAGGGATTATAGATCCATTGAACTGCAATATGTAAATACAATCTAGCTAAATTATATCCAGAGACAATCCAAATACAAAATACATATCTTGAGACATTCAGGTAGGGCGGCATGGTGGCGCTGCTGCCTTGTAGTTAGGAGACCCAGGTTCGCTTCCCGGGTCCTCCCTGCGTGAAGTTTGCATGTTCGCCCCATGTCTGCGTGGGTTTCCTCCCACAGTCCAAAGACATGCAGGTTAGGTGGATTGGCGATTCTAAATTGGCCTTGGTGTGTTTGTGTGTGTCCTGCGATGGGTTGGCACCCTGCCTGGGATTGGTTCCTGCCTTGTGCCTTGGGATTGGCTCCAGCAGACCCCCGTGACCCTGTGTTTGGATTCAGCGGGTTAGAAAATGGATGGGTGGAGACATTCAGGTAAAAACCAGGAACAATCCCTGCACATACATTTTTTGTATAACTCTAATATTCTTTACATGTTAGAGATCCTGAGACTTTCTGTTGTAGCAGTGTTGTAAGCACAGCAAAGCCGAGTACAGTTTCCAGCAGAAACACACTACTGTGGTTTGGCTCTTGGAGGAGTGATGCTGTTCATATAATAATGCCGCTAAGCTCATTTTGTGTGAATTTTAACATGTTACATTCCCAAACTCATTTAATCCAATGCATGGTCATGGGAAATGGAGGCCTATCCTAACGGCAAAGTAAGCATGGCAAGAGACAGCCATGGATGGGCACCACACGCATCTGTTGCTACTCCGTCATTGCATGTTTCTCAGATCTGGTGAAGGAGCATCGCAAGGTGTGTTTCAAACCAAGAAAGGTTACAATACCATTCATTTTCAAAGATTAGAGTGTTGGTAGAAGATGCAGACAGCACTGGGCACAAAGCAAGAACCAACCCTGTAATAAGGGTCAGTTTATTGCAGGTGTGGCGGATGGCCGGGTCCCATGGCCGGCCGGGACGTCCCTTCAATGTGTATTCAGGGGGAGCAGCCCTGGACAGTGCAGTACCTCCCTCTGGACGCTGGATGGCCACCTACCTGGGTTAGAGTGGTGCCTAAGCCTCTCGCAGGGCTTCATGGGAGATGGAGTTCTCCACAGCCCTGTTGGGGTCTGGGCTGGCTGCCAGGGGGTGTGGCATGGGTCCCTGAGCCCAGCTGGACTAATCTTCAGCCCCACCCGGGAGTGCAACCAGAAACAGATGATCAAGCACCTGGAGCACTTCCAGGTGGGCCATAAAAGGAGCCAGCAACCACCACTCAGCGGTCAGAGTTGGGTGGAAGGAGGACAAAGCTGTGGAGTAGTGGTGGCGAAAGAGAGAGGAGTGTTTTTGACTTCAGTGTTGAGTACTCGGGACTGTGTTGTGGCTGGAGGGATTACGGGGAAGACATGCCCTCCAGCTGAAGAAAAATAAAACTCTTTTTATGTTATATGTACCTCCAGTTTGAATCTGTGACGGGTTGAGCGCAATAAAGCGCCTTTCTTACACAGGGTACACTCACACACACACATCCACACTTGAGCCAGTTTCATGAGTCCATTAACCTAACCTGCACGGTGCTTGGAATGTGGGAGGAAATCAATATAAACACACAGGGAGAACACACAAACTCCACTTGGACAGCAGTTTGGTGCAGGATTCATAACCCAGGACCCTGACTTTATGAAGAAGTAGGACAGCCCACTCTACCACCAAAGAGGAACTGCTATTCTTACAAATATTTAGAAATCTTATGATTCTCAACGCTGCCCAACTCAGTTCAGGATATAAAAACCGAAATGCTGTATATTTAAGCAGGCTATTATTTTCAATGTGCCATTTTTTTCGTTCAGTGTCACTAATTTATATAATAAGGCATTGGGATCAGAATTAAAACAGCATAATGGAGCAGTAGTTATCATGGATCACAGATCCAGTGTCCTGCGTTGGAACTTCAGCCTGGTTCCAGTCTGTGTGAAGACTGCATGCTCTCTCCATGTTTTTCTCTCCAGGTAATACAATTGTCTGCCCACAAGTTAGCCTGACTGACAATTCAGAAGTGGCCTGCTGTGAGTGAGTGTGTTATGTGATGGACTGGCATCCCATCCATGGCCGTACTGCACAACTCAAAGGGTGCATTTGCTGATATTTCCTGCATTGTGTGTATGAAGCTGGTTTGATCCTAAAGTAACATTCAAATTTTAATTTTATTGCTCTTCTAAACTCCTTGTCGCCCAATTTATCTGTAATACTGAGACTGACGTTGACCTTTACCTCTGCTCTTCCCATTTATTCTGCTTCTAACTTTACTGTGCTCTCTGTTTTTAACTCTAATGCACTGATTGATTTTTCGGGCTAATTGCTTTGTCAAAGGCTTGGTGAAGGCACTTAAGATGAAAGATGCCATAGAAAAACAAAGACTGATTACCTAACTAATTCATCAGTTAATTGACTGATTGATATATTGATAGATAGAGGGGCTGATTCACTGATTGACCACTGCTATTGTTATTTGGAAAAATTAATTATTAATCGATTTATTTACTAATTACCAACCTGATTACTAGACCCATTGGTTGATTGACTTAAAGACTGACAGATTAACATATGATTAATTAGCTGGATGGCCAAGTAGCTAATCGGCTTATTGATTAACTGTCTGAATGATTAACTGATTAGACGTTGGGTTACATTATCTGTTTGTTTGATTTATTGATGGATTTATTATCTAGTTGTACAATTTATTGATTGACTGGTTGGTTATTAGGTTGCTTGATTGCCACATCATTTGATCATCATCATTTCCATTCCATCTTTCCTGGTGCGGTTTGTGGCTGCTGAACTGAACTGATCACTTAATCCCCAGTAGTGCAGCGTTAGTGCTGCTGTCTCGTAGTAAGTAGACCAGGGTCTACGTCCTACATCTTCCCTGTGTGGGTTCTGCATGCTCTCCCTGTGTCTGTGTGAGTTTCCTTTGTGTGCGTTGGTTTCCTCCTACTGTTCAAAGTGCACAGGTTTGGTGAATTGACGACGTTAAAATTGGCCTTAGTGCATGTCTGGTGAGTGTTCAACCTGCAATAGGCTGGGTCCTGTCCAAGTTTTGTTCCTGCCTTGCGTCCTAAGCTTGCTGAGATGGGCTCCAGCCCCCTCCCACAACCTTGTTTCAGATTAAGTGGTTTATAACATGACATGACCTTCCTCCATCTCGATACTACCAGGCCAGTCAAAAGATATAAAGCCTCCAGCATGCCCAGGGTCTGCCCCCACATCTTCTCCTGGTGGGCTATGTTTGGTACACCTAATTATATATCCAAACCACCTCAACTGGCTCCTCTCGATCCTGACAAATACTGAGGTGCTCTGGTATTGAGCTCCTCACCTATCATAACGAAGGAATCTAGCATTCCTCACACAGTAACATTATTTTGGTTGCTTGTGTTCTCAATCTTATTTTTCTGGTCAACATGCAGAATTTGTGAACTAAGGTGAAGAAGTAGAGTGACTACTAAAATAAAAGACAGAGGTCTGAGGAGTTACATCTCGCTTCACCACCACAATCTACAAGAAGATCTATATAAAAGTGAATTTGTTTTAATGTTCATCTCTAATCTTGCTTGTGAATAAGACCCCCAAGTACTTGAACTCCTCCACTTAGAACATTTGAGTGAAATTGTTTGGAGATATGAGCTCCTGATAAGGTCTAAGAGGAGGACCTTAAATGACCCTCATGAAAATTCCAACTATTGAGAACTGCACACAGATCAGGGCTGCTGGACTCTTCTTTTGAAAGCCTGGCTTAGAGTGGTGCTTGCCACTGAGCACCTGGTTTCCAGTCCTAGCCTGGTCGAAACTCAGCCCAACAGAGCATGTGGAATCCCATATACGAGATTACTGTAATGATGAGGGTTGGGAGGCAGGCAAAAGTGGGACAGATGAGCTCACTGACTGACTAATTAACTTACAAAGTGATGGATCTGCAATGATTACTCGGATATAGTTGTTCAATTTATTGATAGATTAATTGACTAGCAGCATTATTTTTTGACTGTCAAACCTTGGTTTGTTATTCTCTTTCATTATTCTAAACATTTCTCTAATTGTCACTTTCTTGCCCCTTCTTATCTGGATCCAGCTGAGCTGCTTGACTGTTTTGTTGAGTTTATGGCCTTTTATACCCTTTAAAGGTTACTTATAGGGTTGTTCTCCTGAACCAGATATCAATAATATGATTAGCGATGGATTCATTGGTTTTCTTTTCTGCAGGCAAAGCCAAAGCTGTAGTCTGGCTGGCCAGTGTGAGAGACTTCAGCCTTCACAATTAGTTTGGGTCATCATATCGTCATGACAGCTAACCTTTTGTGGTGGCATCCTCAGTGTAGAGTTTATATATTCTCCCCATGGCCCTGGATTAGTGTGTGTGCACTGTGATGGGCTGGTGCTCCAATCTGCGTTGGTTCCAGAGTTGCACCCAATACTCCCTGGACAGAGAGTCTGATATTAAATGGATTTGCCTCATTTTCAAGCCACTATGTCCCCCAGTTGCTTTATCATGTGTAATACACGTCAAATAATTCAGCAGGGACCACTCTGACCTGAAAGTTGAAGTGCTAATTTCCAAGTAGTTACATTTTCTTTTCTTTCCAAACAGAGGTTGGGTGCTGACTGTTGCTTATTGATGAATCCTAATGGCTGGGTGTGCATGGGGGATGGAAGCCTAGATTTGAATTCAATACTTTTAGGCAATTATTTAAAACATGACCCCCAACCATCACTAAACTGTTAATGGATTTAGATACAATTTAATTAAGGGGGCCTGCAGAGCATTTCGTGAGGGACCACGGATCTGATTTATCTCAAGTGCTGGAGATTTATCAGTGCATTTGTAAACAAGTTGACAAGTGCCTTGCATGAAAACAAGTTCTTAGCGCACATTATCATTGCACAAAGCCACAAGATAGCAGGGCTACTCCAATAACACATAGCTATACTGCAATATCGGGGATGACTTGTCCGGAAATTATTTAGTATTGACTTTTTAAATGAACAGATTGCCTGTGTGAGCCAGCAGCACATATACATATGTAAGTAGAGTCGGAGAGTGCCTCTGCAGCTTTGTGCTAATGTCGATGGATTTTCAAATAAGCACCATACTAATGTTCCCAACTCTTGTCCTTTGTTTTAAAATCCAGTTAAATTAGCAGCCCATTGATCAACTGTCCACCCATTAGTTTTGCTTTTCCACTACAGGGTCACTGGAAGCTGAATCCTACCCTGGCGCCCTCGCTCACTGAAGGATCCAGAATTGGACAGGACCACATTATGTTGCGAGGCACACTCACATACAGACCCAAAATTCCTTTAACCAATTTGAAATCAACAACTAGCCTAATATATACAGTGGGTACGGAAAGTATTCAGACCCCCTTCAATTTTTCACCCTTTGTTATATTGCAGCCATTTGCTAAAATCATTTAAATTCATTTTTTCCTCATTAATGTACACACAGCACCCCATATTGACAGACAAAAAAAAGAATTTTTGAAATTGTTGCAGATTTATTAAAAAAGAAAAACTGAAATATCACATGGTCCTAAGTATTCAGACCCTTTGCTCAGTATTTAGTAGAAGCACTCTTTTGGGCTAATACAGCCATGAGTCTTCTTGGGAAATATGCAACAAGTTTTTCACACCTGGATTTAGGGATCCTCTGCCATTCCTCCTTGCAAATCCTCTCCAGTTCTGTCAGGTTGGATGGTAAACGTTGGTGGACAGCCATTTTTAGGTCTCTCCAGAGATGCTCAATTGGGTTTAAGTCAGGGCTCTGGCTGGGCCATTCAAGAACAGTCACAGAGTTGTTGTGAAGCCACTCCTTCGTTATTTTTGCTTAGGCTCATTGTCTTGTTAGAAGGTAAACCTTCGGCCCAGTCTGAGGTCCTTAGCACTCTGGAAAAGGTTTTTGTCCAGGATATCCCTGTACTCGGCCAAGTACAGGGATATCCTGGACAAAAACCTTCCTTCAACAAGGATTTGAACCCCTGAAATATAATAAATGCACTGTAAAACAAATCCTGTTGGGAACTGAATCCAGGTCACTGAAACTGCTAGGCCACCCTACTAACTACTGGACGACTCTTCCATCTGTTTTTATTTTATACAGTACAAAGGATAATAATCTAAAGGCACCATATTAAGAAAACACTACAAGGCAACTAGAAACACTACAAACAAATTCACCAAAAGTCACTAGCACCTTTAGAATTTTCAGATGACAGCTAATTACGTAAACTGAAGTGAGGAGCAAAGCTAAGGTCAGTCCTGTGAACCTCTGTTGTCCTGCTAGAGAAGCACCACAGGTCAGCTCGGAGACTGAACAGCTAACAGGAAGTGATTCTTTCTTTTGCACTGGCACAGCCAGCAGTTGGCATCCATGGGAACAATTGGCAAAGAAAATAAAACACTGATGTTGCGTTTGTGTCTCATTACATTTGTCAGTTTACCCTTGATATGCTCAGAAGAGCATTATAAATCAATCATTGCGTGCTTATTTTACACAAAACCCTTCTGAGCAGGGCTTTCGTGAAATTCTTAACAAGATGGATCCATCAGTGCGATACAAGTAGACATCAATAGAAGATAATACAGTCAGCAGCATTACCGATGGGGAAAACTAAAATAAAGGTGGCTAGCTTTAAAGCGTGGTGGATGCAGAGTAGCAAAGTCATTTTGAAGGCTCCTGTTTTTGGAAGGCTGGAAAGGTAAGAAAATGAAACAACTGAAGAAGAAGTACTTTGGCCTACATTGGCTTGGAACACATTGTTGTAATATTGATGGCTGCCATGTATGGCATATGTTTATAGAAATCCATGCATATAAATCTCTTATGAAGTAAAGTAATTAGATAGGGTGAGGGAGCTGCACACATGTAAAGAACTGAGTGCCTTCACCATTCATTAAACCTGCTGCAAGGGAAGACATATGGCACTAAGGAGGCATCTGGCCGAATGACCTTTATTGGGTTAGATGATTGTTCTCTCTAGCGTCTCTTTCACTGCAAGATCCACACTGACTGTAGAGAAGCATCAATAAGGTTGAGAGATGAAATGTCAGCAATGTAGAGGTAATTAGATTTTCAATATACAGGGGGTCCTCGGGTTATGACACAGTTCCGTTCCTACAACAGTGATGTAACCCAAATTTTGGTGTAAGTCGAAACACACTCTAGCCTAAGTCACTAACCTATCTTAACACATTTGCAAAATCTTAATCTACAACATAAAAACACAAAATCTAAGCCTGAGAAAAAAGAAAAGGACATAAATATACTGTACTGTACACTGTACTGTAGTAACAGAAAAAATGAGTGTAAAAAAATGCTTACCTTTATTTTTTCTCATGTCTCAATTTTTTTTAAGTTTTTATGGGAGTGATTGTTGTAAACTCGAAACGTTGTATGTCGAAACGTTGTAACCCGAGGACCCCCTGTATCCCATCTCAGGCTATGACTGTGTTAAGTGTGCATGTTGTTCCTGTGTGTTTGGACTTTTTCTTTTGGGATTTCAGCTTTCTTCCCACATCCTAAAGATGAGTGCTGTGTATTAGGTCAGTTAGTAACTCTGAAATTGGCAACAGGTGGATATGAACTGCAACTCTCACAGCCATCTTAACTCTTTCAGGGCTGATGTTGACATTTGTCAAAATTCAGGAGTAGAGGACGGTAATCAGCTGTAAACTGCAACAAAACTCACCCTTACGTTTTAGTTCGACTCTCTGTGCTAGAAGGAACGTTACATAGCTTTGTTGATTTAACCTTGATTCCCTACGCGTGCATGAGTAGTGAAGAGCAAACAACCTCTAAAATGGCACCGACGTGGTGAGAGACTAAAACGAATGTGCAAAGCAAAATATTCCATGGATGTTTTACGTAATTCTGTTGAATCGGACTCTGACTTGTCGGACTCTGAGTGTGATCTGGAGATGGAGATCAAAAACGAAAGTGAGCTACCAGCATCATCTGCTCGGTCCCCAGGTGATCGTGGTGCTGAACACTTTCATGTAGCTGATTCACCTACAGCAGCGTTTGTAGACAGCCAGGCAGCTAGCTCCACCATTTATTGCTGCTGACCATCGAGGTGCCCCCAAACGCAGCCACTGCACATAGCAACAGACGTTTTATGTTGACTTATGTGTGAAACCATTGCTTTGTGTGTTTTTCAGAAAACTGAGTTTTTTGAAAAAATATTCAGCCCTCAAAGAGTTAAGGTATGGGCACAATGTACACTTGCCAGGGGCCCCAGGAGCATAGGGGTCCACAATATTTCTGATGCCTAATTTTGTTTCTGTTTCACTATCAAAACAGGGTCCCCAGCATACTACTTGGCCCAGGGGCCTATAATGCTGTTAAGACGGCCCTGGGCAGTGGGCACATGAGGCTTTTACTTGGATTTATGATGGACAAAGCATGAATCAAATAAATGGTGCTTTTTACTAGCCCTTACACGATGTCCAGGAATAAGGAGTCTACCACAGATCCTGATGGGCCACAGTGGCTGCAGGTTCTCATTCCAAACCACTTCCTTTATTAGTGTCCAATTACTGCTGCTAAAGAAACATACTATGTTGCCTTGAATATGACATTACTTGCATTTTCATTGTTTCATTCTTCTTTAACCAGCAGTCAGATAGTTATGAGATGCAAAGTCAATCAACAGATGACCAGACAAACTTAATCCATTTGCACCTTTGTGTCCATCATACAATCTCCACCTGGTGCTGAGGACCGCATACTTTGGAGACAGACAATAAATGAAGGAATCCATCACTTTGAACAACAACAGCCTCATCAACAAGAAGAGAAGAGAATGGCAAGACATCTCCAACAAAACCAACCAACTGCACCTGGGGGGCAATTCCCTTGCCCATCGTGCCCTCTGGGTCTGCCTTTACCAAATTGGCCTGCTCTCCCACCAGCCCACACAGAGGAAGGGGAATGACAGAGATGGACAAATGTGTCATCATCAGATCGACAGACAGCCATGAAGAAAGAAGGAAGGAAGGAATAAAATATTTAAATTTGTTTGACAAATATCAAACTGCTGTAGTCTACAAAACATTTGGATGGTCTTCTCAGAAAATATGAAATCAGCATTTGTGTGAAAATGTCTGGTGTTGCAGAGTGAGAGGACCAACAAGGCACTAAATTAAATGTGTTTCATTAAAACTCAAATAACATGCTGGTTGGAGTGAAAATGGTGGCCATCCAGAAACTAATTGAAACTCACGAGTTAGCTGGTTAAATTTTTGCTAGCTTTGCATTTCATTATTGTTGGTCGTCTGGTTAAGGAAAACAAGAAAACAATGTGGAATTCTGAATCTTAAGAAGCAAGTCAATAAAAATAAAGCCAAAACATGTCTATTCCATGAGAAGCCATAATCGACCAATAATTAAAAAATGGCTGGAATGAAAACCAGCACCAACGGCAGCCCCCCAGATTCTGAGTTTGATAGCTCTGACCTTCTGCATTGACATAGGAGGAAGCTCATCATAAAATTATCTTGAGATTAACTCTGAAGCTCATTTCTTGTCAACGAATGACAAGCTTTGCAACCTTTCATTTTGTAACAAACCTTTGAATATTCCTACTATACTGTAATAGATTTGTTTTCTCCTCCAAGATACAAGCTACATCCTTTCTGTAGTGTGAACCAGCAATGTCATGCTCTGAGGCTTTGTAAAATGATCTACCTTATCCTGTTGACCTGAAGGAAGGCATTTTTAGTTCAGATTAATAAAAAAACAGCAAACCCCTTAAAAGGAAGTCAACTAGATCTTTAGTATTTGAAACAGAGCTGTCTCTGCACAGTCATCCATGAGGCAATAAATAAGCACACATGCATCTTCTGTTTTAGGATGATCATCAGTTAGTTAGCACAAGGGAGGCCGCATCTTGTAACTTTAACCTGGTTTTATGCTATTGTCATGATTCTTAGTTTAGGTCCTCTGGGATTTATTACTAAACATTTTAATGTTGATTTTTTTCATTTTTAATGTTGTTCTTTATTTTTATTATTAAGATGGTGACATTGTTTTATCATTATTCTGATGGATGTTACAACCCCAAAAAGGGTATTTCATCTTTAACAGCACCATAATTAATAGATTCAAGAAATATGAAAAAAATTCCACAAGAAAAGCCTAACCTGACCTAAGCCCATGATCTCAAATCTCACAGACGGTACTGCATCAAGAACTGTCATTCATCAATAAGTGACATAACCACATCAGCTCAAGAGTACTTTGGCAAACCTTTATCAGGTGATGTGACACAATACATAGGGGGTGTCTGCTGGAGCCAATCCCAGCCAACACAGGAATCCAGTCCCTGGGCAGGGTGCCAACCCACCGCAGAACATACACAAACACACCCACACACCAGGGCCAATTTAGAATTGCCAATCCACCTAACCTGCATGTAGGCAGTAGCACAGGACACTCTCAATAGAGCAGTGATAGAAGGACACCAGCAGTTTTTGGGGGATGTTATTTTTCCTGAGGACTCTCAGGAAATAAAGTCTCTGCTGAGCCTTCTTCAACAGCTCAGCTGTGTTCACACCCCAGGACAGGTCTTCCATTATGTGGACTCCCAGGAAGCGGAAGTCTGACACCCTCTCCACACAGTCCCCTCCGATGAAGAGTGGTTTGATGTCTGTTTTTTTTTCCTGAAATCCACAACAAGCTCCTTGGTCTTAGTTGTGTTCAGGAGCAGGTTGTTGTCAGTGCACCACACTGTCAGCCACTCCACTTCCTCACTGTAGGCGGACTCATCCTCCCCAGAGATGAGCCCCACCACAGTGGTGTCGGCTGCAGATTTGACGATGGTGTGGCTGTGGTGGGCGAGGGCGCAGTCATGTGTGTACAGGTCTTTCATGTCTTTCATGGAAGCAATGCACATTGTGTCCTCTGGACCGAAGAAGAAATGGACCATCCAGACTGGTACCTTCTACAAGTCCAGAAGCCAGCATCTGTGAAGGTATGGGGTTCTGTCCGCACCCTGGGCAAGGATAACTGGCATATTCTTCTTTATCTCTTGCATGTTAGGGTAAATGGGGTGATTAATGTAGATTCTTGAGTAAAAAGTGCATCTGTCGCATCCCAACATTTCACTCTGTTTTTCTCTCGACTCTAATTTTCTTTTTAGGATGAGGATTCTAGAAGGAATGAGTTCACGTAGATGAATTTGCCCAACAAGCAGCTATAAGCCAGAGTTTAATTGACAATCAAAGGTACATATTTCCATGAAAACCGATAATATTAAACAGATAGACTTGCAGCCCCTTTGAGAATCTGGGCTGAGCTTAAGCTCTTCTCCCCTTAATCACCACCGGTTATGTTTCAGCCACAGTTGTTGCCCTACCTCAAGTTTATTTTTTGATTATTTAATCTTTTAGTTGTTTTGTTTTTGCTTTTATTACTGGTTTTGTTTTTGTTTTTTCTGTTTTATATACAGTATGTTATATGGATTTATTAATCATTGTGTCATTTTGTATTAAATTAACATTGTATGTGTTAGTTTTCCTTGTCATTATCGTGTGCCCCCTCTCCTGTACATAGAGTTCACGGATGTAGGCCATCTTTTAATGCAGCTGGGTGACTGTTCCCAGAAGTATAAAAGGACATGCTAAAGTTCAACAGTGTCATTGTTTGTGGATAAGTCTTGATTCTCGCTTCATTTCTTTTGTTCTCATTTGAGTTTTCTAGTTTTGACCCCAGGCTTGTGGATTTTGTCTAAATTTGTTCACTTAGGTTTTGGGTTTTAGGCAAAACCTATGTTTTGCTCTGTTTGTTCTGTCTTGCCTTTGGTGCTCTCTTTTTTAAATAATAAAATCTTTGATTATAAAGTTTTGTCACTGTTTTCCTCTTTTTTGTGACCTTTTGGTTCTTTTAAACTTTTAACAGCCTCTGCCTCATTTCTGGGCCTGTGTAGGCAGGACTATGGCGTTGAAGTAAGGGTTAGGCTGCCTAGGGTGAGGTCTATGTAGGGGCCCAGACCTGAATTAAGAGCAGGTGTGGCCTTTTCTTTTTAGTGTGAGTTTTAAGGCCTGCTCCCCTTTTCGTTCTTCATTGAGGTAGAAAAACATAACACCACTATGCAACAATGTTCTTGTATTGCTCTTTATGTTTGCCTCTCTCACCTTTCTGCACCCACAACATTTGACACTCTTGCTCCAGCCTGATATTAAATTCTTGCTCTTCATATGGCTTGCTGCAGTCTTTTGTCAGCTCCTTTCATGATGAATAACCTGGCTTCAATTAAGGTCAACTTAACCTCCTGTAATACACTTTCAGTAAGAACGGCGAGGTTAGTTGACCTGACAGTTTGCAGAGGAAGACCAGGGCAGGCAGGTGTCTCGATATGTGACAGTGCATTAATCAGCAGAGTTTAAAGAAAAAAGAAAAGCTGCCACAGCATAGGCAAAGAGGAGCATTTCCAAAATAGAGAGATGAAAAAGTGCAATAAGAATTAGAGGTATAACAACTTCAGACTGTGAAGACTGTATAGCACAAGGAGATTAAAGAAGATTCCATTTGGTCATCAAGTCCTAACATTGCCTTCTTCATCCCAGCTGTAGTCAATTGAAATAAAGATGGGGGTTCAGGAAACCAACATCTGAATGTGGCTGCTGGGGAGTCTTATTCCAGAAGGGACTTTGCTTCTTTGGCTTTTAGAAATAAAAACAGCTTTAAAAACTTAAAACAAGACTGTGGAAATGCAAGAGGATCTTCTCAAAAATAAGCAATCAGGTACCCCAAACACAACTTCTGTCTCCCATTATCTGGTTGTCTTCCATACACTTCATGCTAAGTTATTTAAAGAATTTTAACTGCAAAATATATTGGTATCATGCTCTTTGCAGTGTGTGTGGTAAGTCCCCAATAAGACACCCAGAAAGGCTTTTGGTGACTTTAGGACAGCTTATATGTAGCATTAACAACTTTTCAAATTTAGCAACACTAGGGGGTTCCGCCCCCTGCTCTCTTCGCTCGCCCACCCCTATGTTTGGTTTACCGGATATACAATTTAAAGAGATTGTCATTTTCATTGGAATTGTTACATATGCATTATTTTCACTTTTACTTTAAAAACTTTTATAAAAACAATACTTCTCCTTTATTTCCAGCCCCGGGCGTGGTTACATCTTTTTCTCACAGGATGTATAATGCTGCGCGCGTTGTGAAGGGGGTCGGCTGAACGCACGCTAAGAAGATGCCTTCGGATCATCTGCTGTCTTTCTGCTGCTGGCGAGGTGCCTGTTCTGCTTGTCACATGTCATTGTTTTAAGAGCTGGTATCTTTTGTAAAAACAATACTATGGATATTTTAAGAGCTGGGAGCACATGATGCGTGTCTGCCAAAAGCAATCCAACAACTGCTAGGTTAGATGTCCGTGGACTTGTTTTAAATGATGGCTCACTGCCTTGTCTTGTGTGACGTTGTAAAAACAATACTTGTCTTTTATTTCCGGCCCGGGGCGTGGTTACATCTCTTTCTCGCAGGACGTATAACGCTGCTCGCGTTGTGAAGGGGGGGCAGCTGCTGTTGCGCTGCCCGTCGATCATTTTAAAGCCTGTACAGCCGCTGTCCTTTTTGCGACTTCGTGTCTCTGCTGCTTGCATTGTGAAGAGGGGGGGTTAGGGTGGCTGAACCCACTCAAGGAGAAGTGGTCAGATCATGTGCTGCGAGCTGTGTGTTTTGCTTGCCACTTGTCATTGTTTTAAGAGCTGGGAGCAAGTTAAAGTGTCTCTCGCGGGACTTCAAATTGTCTTCTGAGAAGATCACATCTTGTCTCCCTACTCTGCCTCCCCAAGATTTTTTTTTATAATAGAGAGATATATTTACTGGGAGATATGTTCTGAAAATTATCAAAAATAAAGATCCTAATTTGAGGTGTAAATAAAAAGTTAAAAACAAACCAGTAAATTAGAAGGGTGAATAGATGGATGTATGAAGGACTTTTAAACAAAGAACTTCAAGCATATATGAAAACCACATAGTTCATCGAGGTATAGTACAGTTGTGAGCACTGCCCACTCATGGCTCAAAATGCTTGGATTTAAAGTACAGCTCAGGCACTAATCTTATGGAGTTTGGCTGCTTTGCCATTTGTTTTCATTCCTCAACTCCAAATAATTCACTGACCCAGCTAATCTGTCACTTTATGAGACCGGGCTGTATGCGACAGTGTGCTCTGTGCTCCAATTTATTTATACAGCACTCTTCATTGGCTACAGGCTCAGAGTGCTTGCATATATTTACCGTTAAAATGTATTAACCGCAAATGTTAAAACCATGCACCATTTACATACATAAGCAAAGAATGAATAGAATAGGTTAAATTGTTAATATTAACAAATTATAACAAAATAAAGTCAATGAACATTAAAATTAAGATACAGTAAACTGACAACTGAGGAGAAAAAAACTCTAATTGCAATTTAGATGAAAATAAACCTCTGCATAATTTAAAGTCAGAGTATATTTTAATAGATTCAGGTTCATCATAGTGAGAACGGCAATGTGTTGTATGTTGGTCAGACACAAAACACACACTAATGAACAAGACTAGCTGGCCACCCTCCTCATTCTGGGTATCTCTCAATCATTTTCTGTGTAATAAGCAGTCACTCTCCAGAGCAGATTCCTTCTGGGACAGGTGTCATCTCCCCATGACTGTGTATTGGAATAAGTAAGTCTAATGAAAGACTGTATAAATTCCACATGTTTTCTCAACTCACATTTTCCATTACAGGAGAGGCAAAGTCTATCACAGTACTGGGGAAAAACTTGACACACTTGCCCATATTTGGTCAATTTGGAGTCATCAATTGAACTACCGTGCAGAGACTTAACTCATTGAAGTGCTTTGTGGACAATGGTGATGTAAAATTGGACCTTCAATCCTTAACTATAGGTGAACACTCAAAAGATATAAAATAATTCACATATAATTGTTACTCTGCCACATACTACATTTTGATGCCAAATGTTAGATAACAATGTGCTTCAGTTTCAATGAAGTTATAGTTTAAAGTTCAAAGAATAAAGTAAAAAACACTGCAATAGCAGACAGACAAACTCTTGAAATATATGAGCTTCTAATAACCCATTCATTTTGAACTAGAGAGATCAGATCTTATGGCAGGAACATGAAGCCCACGGAATAAAATATACCCTGGATGGGGCACTGGTGTGTGACGGGACACACTCATTCACTTTAGAGCCACCAGTTAATCTAACCTGCACAAATGTGTGATGTGGGAGGAGAACTGGAGAACCCAGAGAAGAACCTGCACAGACACAGGGAGAATGAGAAAATGGCTCAAAAACAGGATCAGGCCTAGATCTGAATTCAGGAATCCAGAGGTGCAGGGAAGTATTGCTAACACTGCACCACCAGTCAATTCCCCAAAATTTTGCATTTTAATACATTCTTATTCATCATAGTGAGAGCGGCAAGGTGTTATATGTTGGTCAGACACAAAAAAGTAAGAATTTCACAACATTACAAAATGTGACAACATTACTACTACTACTACTAATATAATAATAATAAATACTGACAATAATGTTAAAACCTGAAAACACAGTGAGCTACAGATCTTCAGCTAGGGGCTTTAGGCAAGGAAGGAATTAATGAGCCACATGAGATGCGTATGCTGAAAGCTCAGGAGGTGTTCAAAATCCCCAAGTATAACAGCAGTGCAAATCCAGCAAATTGCTAGCTGCTCACCGATGAAGCTGTGTGCTCAAGGTAACCCCCAGTGGAAAATGAGAGGAATTGTATTCAGTTGAAAGAAACCGCTGAGTAGAGGTTTTGAAGCAGAAAACAGGACATGCACTAAGAATAAAACAGCTGTAATGCTGGGACTAGATAAGCTAAGAGGTTATGCAGAAGGAACTCTTCTTGACTTGCTCGCCAACACTGCACCAGCTGTTTGAGGTGGGTCAAAAGTATGCTTTACAAGACAAGCATCTTTACTGTCTTCTTAAGTTAAATGTTTTCATTCAGGTATTATTTGATTGTTGGATAGCCACTAAGAAACATAAACATATGGGTAGTGCACATGATTTAGTGCTATCCCAGGTGCCCAAAAATAAACAGTGGAGGTGAGGAGGATGTAATAAAAAATCATGATTCTGTCACCATGGAATAGCTGTACACAGCATAGACCAAGGATATGAACTAGCAAAGTCTTCAGGAGAAAGCGAACCAGCTGCCCACTTCTAAACATTAACTGTCAGCTGCATAAGCTGCTGCAAAGAAACAAGTAGGCTGTGGCTTCTTTCATTTCACTCACTTGTGTTCATTGCACTCAAATGTGTTTCTGAATGCATCCATGTATAGTTTTAAGCATAGCTGCTTATTTAGGTCAATATTCATGAATTCCTAAAAAAAATCATTGGGGGTCCCGACTTAGGATTCAGTGTTATGTGTTCAGATTGCACACCCAGTAACTATCTGTGTTGAGTTTCCATATTTTCCCCCTGTCTGTGTGGTTGTTTTTCTGGGACTGCCAGTTCTCCTCCTATATTCCCAAAAATGTGCTGGTTAGGTTAATAGGCGACTTCAAATTGTCCACGCATGAATACGAGTGTAGGTGTGTGCAGGAATAGGCCTTGTGATGGATTGGCACCTTCTACAAGGTTAGTTTCAGCCTTGAATTGGATTAAGCAGGATTAATTATGTTAGATAGATAGATAGATAGATAGATAGATAGATAGATAGATAGATAGATAGATAGATAGATAGATAGATAGATAGATAGATAGATAGATA
>JANRMT010062854.1:69601965-69627329 GCA_026402145.1 Polypterus bichir lapradei | reverse complement strand
ATAGATAGATAGATAGATAGATAGATAGATAGATAGATAGATAGATAATTTCTTAATTCCAAAAGAAATGGCAAGGTTACTGAAGCAGACAAATGGGCACAAATATACATATAACAAGAATGACCTAAACGTTAATTCACAACTTCTAGGCATATACTAAGAGTAAACTGATTAACACTAGAATTACCAGAGCCTATGCTTCTTTGAAATTTGAAATTCAGGCTTCACACATTATACACTTCATGTCTACATTTTGTCAATTATTACTAAAACATGAATAACGTTTCTGTTTTAACAAAGTGTTTACTGCGCATAGATCATTGTAGACACAGAACACACATAAAATGCAAGTGTTCCAAATAACGATATAGTATTTATAAAAGGTGTAGTTTTGCTTGACTTCTCAGTCTCCACAACTCTAAGCAATTGACACGCAGGCAAACAGACTTGAGCTGAGAAAACTGTGCAGGGTGGGGGATGTGATAGCAGGCTGCTTGCTGTTTGCTGCTTATCAACACATTTAAAGGACAAAAGACGCTGACGGAGAGGTGAGAAGTGTTTTAAGGTGGGACGGATCTACGAGTTTTTTCGTAGGCTCTGGTAATTCTAGTGTTAATAATTACACATACTTATAAGATACAGTTTTACAGTACAGGATGTCATTCAGTGGCACAGTATATTGCACATAGCATCATTGTCTATTAAGATGTCTGTTATGCCAACTCAGTACTATTCTGCAGACTAGGATCAATACCTTTTTGGCTGAGGTTTGCCTCGTTATGGAGCCTGATGGCTTGGGGCAGAAACAACCTCACCTAGTGATGCTTGGAGTAATGACGTTGTCTCAGTCTGGCATCCACACAAAAAAGTAACTCGAGAGCCTGTTCTGGGTGAAATCCAACTCTGCAAACCTTGTCAACTCTCTGCTGGTCAATGACTTTGAGCAAAATTTATACAACAGTCCCCTTAAGTGATAACCAAGGAAAAAGAGTCACTTTGCTTCTTTTCTGCACTTCCTAACAGAAGAGGATTATTTTTTTTAAATTTACCAACATGCCAGGTCTTCAGCATTTAAACAGAGTTAAGATTGTTGTTGGTTTGGAATGCTATAATGTTTCCATCAATCATAATTTAATGAAGTGTTTAAACAACACAGCTTGTTGCAAATGACAGTGGCAACAGGTGTTTTGGAGAGGCAACAACAAGACAACCCCTAAAAAGGGAATGGTTTTGCAGGTGGTGGCCATCGACAATTGCTCTTTTCTAATCCTTCCTCACTGATTCTTCTCTAGTGTTGCTTTTTCCTAGTATCCTTATCACTTCTGATAGCATGAGGCAGCACCTGCAGCCAATTCAGGTTGCACAGGAAGCCCACCTACTCTAGAATGGCACATTAATATGTGCCGTCACAAGTAAGTTTGCTGTGTATCCCAGCACAGTCTCAAGAGCATGGAAGAGATACAACGAATTGGACTGTTACTTGAGAAGAGGTGGACAGGGCCGTAGAGGGGCATCAACCCAGCAGCAGGACTGGTGTCTGTTCCTTTGTGTGAGGAGGAACAGGAGAAGCACTGCCAGACCCCTGCAAAATGACCTCCACCTTGATACTAGTGTGCATGTTTCTGACCAAACTGTCAGAAACAGACTCCATGATTGTGGCATATGGACCTGATGTCCTCTAGTGGGACCTGTACTCATAGCCCATCACCGTGCAGCTCTGGCATTTGCCAGAGAATACCACAATTGGCAGCCCCACCATTGGTGTCCCATTCTCTTCACAAATGAGAGCAGGTTCACACCGAATACATGTGATAACACCAACAACAACATTTATTTATATAGTACATTTTCATACAATAATGTAGCTAAAAGTGCTTTACAAGATGACAAAGAAAATGTTACAAGAAAAGAAAAACCATTAAGATAAGGAAATAAAATTAAAGAATAAGTAACAACAAAACAAGTTAAGGTCAGATGGCCAGGAGGACAGAAAAAACCAAAAACACCAGTTAGGCTGGAGAAAAAAAATCTGCACGGTTTCCAAAGCCAAAAGACTACCCAGCCCCCACTGGGCATTCTGCCTAACATAAATGTTCAAAATCAATCCTCTTTGTTTTCATGCTTCACATGATAGGATTCTGATGAAGCTGATCTAGTGGACTGAAGAGACACTCGCCTTCATTCCATCATCTCAGGGGGCTGCATGGTGCCTTGATCAAGAGGCTGTTAGGTACCGAGATAAAATCTTGAGAGACATTATTATACCTTACTCTGGTGCAGTGGACCCTCCTGGTGCAGGATGATGCCCGGCTTCATGTGGCCAGAGAGTGTAGGCAGTTCCTAAATCCAAAGGAGTTGATTCTATTGACTGGCCCACAGGTTTCCCAGACATGAATCCAACTGAGAACCTCTGGGATGTTATGTATTGGTGCATCCGACACCACCAAGTAGTGCCACAGACTGTCCAGGAGCTCACCGATGCCCTGATGTGGGTCTGGGAACAGATCCCCGAGGACACCATTCACTGTCTCATCAGGAGCATGCCGAGACATTGTGAGGAGTGTAAACAGCAACGTGGGGACCATACACACTACTGAGTCACATTATGAGTTACTGTGCTGAAAATCAAGCAAGATGGATCAGCCTATGCTTTCAATCTTTGGTTTTATGTGTGATGTTGAATCCAGCCATCAGTGCGTTAGTGATTTTGGTTTCCATTGACCACTGTTACATCATTTTGGTCTCAACAAATTACACTCAGTAAAGATTTACCACTTGAATATTTTGTTCGTTGATATCTGATGTGGGATTAAAGTGTTCCCTTAATTTTTTTGAGGTGTGTACTCCATTATTTCAACAAGCACACATGTGCTAAAGTATCCACTTTGAATGGAATTTGCCTCCGTTGTTTACTCAAGCCTTTCTTTTACTTCATGCGCTACCCATAGAAGGCTAGCAGTCACCACAGCTAATAGCATTTGTGTTTGCCATCCGCCAAGATGACCATGCATTGGTATCAGTGGTCAAGAAGATTCTGTGGATGCACACCAAAATTAAGTAAATAGGTAAAGAAAGTGCAATAGAGACAAGGTTTGACTTGTAAGGCTTTGATTGAGTCCAAGTTGAATTCTTTAAATACTTTTTTATTTTCAGCTAATTCCCTCCATACTTTCTGGACACAGTATAAGATAGCATGTATACATCACATACAAATAACGTAAGTTAAACAACATACATTATAAACAATTGCAGAATAGTGCAATTATAAAGGCGTTTGTAAATAGATCAAATGCATGTACTGTATGTAGTATGTATACACACACTCACACGCACACATATATCGTATATACACACTCACACTCACACAGCGTTTGAAAGAACACACAAATAAGCGAATGAGCTGCACCTGCCATGTTCACCTGGATATTTTAAGGTTAACATTCAACCATCAGTTTTCACACCTGCCTAATGCCATTCAGGGATGTGGGGGTATGGCTGTTTCTAACATTGGATGTGGCGCCAGTCCGTTGCTGTCCACCTACAGTGGAGTGAGAATGAGAGTGTATGGATTTTAATTCTTCTATCAACCACATTTTTGGGTTGGGAGAAGAACAATTCACTGAGAAAGCAAATGTAATCAATGAACATAGACGGACCATGTCCAAATTTGAACCGAGGACCCTGCAGCTGTGGAGAGAGCAGCTTTAATGTGCCCACAGAACCGGTAAGCAATAATTATTGCCAGGCAACATATTTGCTACTCTTTTCCAATATGTTACAGCCATTGATATAACAATACTACCAAACCACTGACAGAACAGTACAAAATATCAACTGAGCATTATGTGCAACAGCTGCAAAAAAACTATACTACCCAAAAGCACAATAAGTACACAGAAGAGTGTCAACGTCTAGAAGTGTCCTCCTGATCATTACAAGCAAGTACATATAATTCAGGCTAGATAGAGGTGTCTATAGTGCAGAAATGAATGGAAAGTTGTGATTGGCCAGAGACAGTGTATTAAGAAAGAAGCTGTTTACATGTGGAGTATTTCCTACTTAGGTAATAATAGAGAGATGAAATGTTACCTGGGTGAGTGTGGCCTTTGTTCATACTGCCTGATCACTTACTGACCCAAAATAATGCTGTATGTGATGACACTTATCAAAGGGAGACCTCTGCAGATAATTTGGATCACAAAGTGTAAGTATGTGTTTATGTAATGATTCTAGCTTTCTGAGAGCCCCCTTTCACATGCAAGAATAAAGTAATTATTATTATTAAAAGACACTTATCACTCTCATGATGCATTTCTTACTCCAGATTAAATTACACTCTTTGTATAAATACAAGCATTTATTAAATTATTCATCCCAGAATATAACAATGCTAATGCCTCATTCGGGCGTGCTGAGGCTTTATTAACCAAATTCAGCAATACCAACACAACACAACATTCACCCTATGCATTCCACAATTACTACACAAAAAGAAGCAGTGCCGTTTACCACTGACAGCGCAATTCATGCTAAATAAAAGTTTCTCGATGTAGTGTATAGGAAAACATTAAAAATGGTACTGGTATTTATGGCAAATCTGTTCATTTGTGTAACTCTCAGTGGAAGAATTGACAATAGGGAATTGGCCTGGTACCATTTTCATTTGAGATGATCCATAGTATCATCGATATTCCTAGTTTGTGAATGATTTTATAAGCAGTTGCGTGATGGTGGTAGGACACTTGTAATTTAATAAATGAACTGAAAGGTCCGGAGTGCAAGTGTTTGTATAAACATGGGTGGCAGACTCACAGCAGAACCTTTAATTAGAATATCACCAAAAAGGCAACATTGAGATACTATAGGATGCTTATTGTTAAATATTACAAAGCAACCACAAAAAAGGGATTAACCAAAAGATCCTAGTTACGTATGATGGTACTCACTATGAAAGAAGCAATATGACAGAAGTAATAATTGATATTTAGTCTTTTACTTATACTTCTCAATCTCTAAGCTCATAAATAGACTGTCTGAAAATTCTTTGCATTTTAAACCACAGCTGCTTTGTTTAATGAACACTGACCTTGCCAGTTCTTCAACTCTTTTTTATTTATTACTACGTACATTTTTTTTCGTATCTTCTGAGTATTGCTTTGTCTCTTCACCATTTATTTAAAGACTTTTTCCACATAGGCCAAGAAGAAGGTGACACAAACCCATTGACCTTTACTGCTCTGAAAGGCTGATGGGCATTCATCT
The DNA here is from genome assembly GCA_026402145.1 of Polypterus bichir lapradei. Lineage (NCBI taxonomy): Eukaryota > Metazoa > Chordata > Cladistia > Polypteriformes > Polypteridae > Polypterus > Polypterus bichir. The sequence goes on along the minus strand of JANRMT010062854.1, from coordinate 69,622,067 downwards.
ACCCGGTGTGGCACGGCACAGAGCCTACTCAGATCTGATAAAATAATCATTACGCTTCATCCATTCTATACATTTGTCGCCTGTGCCTCATGTTTAAAAAAGGCAGCTCCCTGCCATCAGGCATGTAGGATGAATGCATGGCTGTTAGTGCACTAATTGCACGTCCTTAATAATTAATATTTGTTCCTCTTTTCAAGCAGAGGGAGCAGGAGGCACTTTGATAAATTCAGGAGCTACTAAATAGAATATGGACAGCAAAAATGCAAAGCCGTGGAGCAACTTTGTTTCTGGGTGGGTAGGTTAGGTGATTTGTGAAATGGTGAGGATTCAACCAGGTACTTTATGGTTCAGTGACTTACCAGTCCACTTTACCCCAAACGTTTTTTTTACATTTTTACATTTGGCAAAAATGATTCTCCTTCAAAAATATGGAACAACTACATCTATTAATTTTTGAACATACTTAGTACAATTCAGTGTCAAAGGAATCTGGAGTTGATCCTGGCAGCAGTGAATACAAGGCAAGAACCAAATCCGGTCAGGATGCCAGCCAATTGCAGGGTACACTATTTCATACTAGACCAGCTTAGTACTGGCAGTCAACTTATGTGTCTTTGAGATGTGGGAGGACCTCCCCCAGAAGATAAAAGGTGGCCTGACAGCAAACTGATAGGAAACACTTTGAGCAGCACCGGTGATAAGTGTAAGAAAACAAAAAAAAGGCAAGTCGGGAAATCACGATTAGAAATTGACGCCAAAATGTGAGACAAAATTGAGGTCAAAAGAACAGACAAGAAGTCAAAAGCAAGAGGCCAAAAACTGAACAAAACACACAAGAATATCCACAGCAAGGCTTTTTAATAGAATTTTGGTATCCACAGATTGGATAAGGAAATAAACCCATAACTGTCCTTTCATCCTGTTGTGTTGATTATGACCAGGGACCTTCTGACACCATGCACTTGGGAACACGGGAAAGCAGACCTAATGACAGGAACTGGAAATGGCAGTGATAAGGACCTCAAATGGCATCCTAGACACTGCAAAAACAAAACGTAGCACTTAAACCATAAAGAAATTTGAATAAAGATTTACAGACACAGAATCCTTGAACTCAATTCACGTGCTGGATAATTCTATATAAAACCAAATCATGACACCAGCACATAGGGATTTTGGGTTGGGATTCAAACCAAGGACTGTGGAGCTGGGAAACAGCAGCACAAACTACTGAAACACCACCCTGAAACCCCGTAGCATTAATAATAATTAAAAATACTGATAGACGGGATCTGGCCAGGTTTCAAGGCCAAACCTAGGGCTGTAACATGGCCACTCTATAGAATAGATGTTAAATTTAGACTCGTGAAGAATCTTTTTTATGTATGATTGGACATTGCTTATGATTTTTCCATTTTTATATTTCTATAAAGATACATATCATAGAAAATGAAACGAGTGAGCCAAATGTCAATCCCGCAGAGCAGCAGCCAGGCCAGGAACAGAAGCCATTGAGCCAGAGCGGGTCTGGCATGGATATAAATGCTCCTTCGATTAGACTGTGTCATCTGAGCGTGCTTTCTTTTTAAGCCACCCCAGGTGGTCTGGCGCAGCAGGACATGTAGGAAGCTTTTTGAAGTCTGCTGGTGTGATTTTTTTTTTGTCTGGTGTATCTGTCTGAATTGAAGCAGTGTATCAGAAAATGGCTAAAGCACAAACAGTATGGCAGTTTGCTCAAAAGCATTCTTGTGTGGATTTGCTGGAATTTCATTTCCAGATTTACTCCAGTTTCAATACCACATGCCAAGACATGATAAATAAAATAAAATGCTGCATAAAAGTTGAATGTCATGACATAATACATTTTCAAATCTTCTTTATCTAACAGACCAGGCAGCCTCAGGTGCAAGGCAGGAAAAAGCTCTTGAAACAGCTGACATAAAAATGAATGAGATGCATATTAGTTATAAGATTACATGTTGGAGCTACTGTACATCCGACGGCTCCACAATGCTATCCCTGCGTGGCATCAGAGCAAAGAGGCTTCAGTCACTCATTGCGTCACTGGACATGCATGATCTTTAGTGAGTCTCTGAAATCTGTCAGGGCTCCAGTTTCAGAAAGAGGGAAACAACTGCACTTCACTCTGTCTCTTTTAATAAACATGTTTCAGTGTAGTCATTCCATTTGTTTAGCAATATATTTATATTTTACATTTAGCAATACTACTTTTTTTTTCATTGGCCATTTCTGTGGGAGTAAAATTACTTTTGACTGCACTATGTCCATTTATGAGATTATTTGAATAATTCATGGGCTCTCCTTTCTCACTTAACACATAATTGTTATTAGCATGGGCCATGGTAATTTAAAACAAAACGTATATAACAGCAGAATTTCTCAAAAACAACCACGTTGAAAATAAAGAGCTGAAAAAGTGAGAACTAATCTGCTGTATATTCATAACACGATAAATGCTGTGAAAGCAATTGTGTATGATATCATAGGGTGTTTCTGCTATTTGCAATATTTCAAATTACACCTTTGATGAAGTGTGACTCGCCTCCATAAACTGGACCAGAACAGAATGCAAATCATTTGTTTGACTTAATTTTTGAATTTTTACAGTGTAATGTTATTGTTTGATAAAATACTTGAGGCTTTGTTTTTGCATGCTCAGAATTCATAATTGAATGATCAGCATTAGAGTGCATAATCAGTAGTCCCTTAAGGGGTTAAATACATTGTTTTTTTTTTTTAAATTTTACCAAGAGAATAGTGAAGCAAATGCTAAAACTCATGAAAACTCCTCTTGACGGAATTATTATTACCGTAATTATATTTAAAATTACTTTTATTTTTATACTATTTTTCAGCATGGATGTAGCAAATTGAATTGGACGATCTGTGCAGGGCTTTGAACTAACTGCCTTTGAATGGCAGCACAGGACACAAGCTTGGACCCGACTCTAAATGGGGGGCTAAGGCACTATAATAAAATTAAATGAATTGTATTCAAAGCCATACATTTGTTAACTGCAGGTGTTGCTGAGGATTGAATCCTAACTCCATTTCTTTGTATGTGGAGTTTGTATTTTCTCCCTGTGTCTGTCTGGATTTTTCGTGGCTTTGCTCCCATTTCCCAAAGACGTTTAATTTAGATGAATTAGTGATGCTAAACTGTTTTGTATGCATGTGCCTGCAGTAGCCCACCCAGGGCTGGTTTCAGGTCTTGCAGCCATCACAGCCATGAACTGAACAAGCAACTTAACATTGGATGGTTGGATTCACAGCCACAACGATATCATAGATTAGGTCTATGCAGTTACTGCAAGCTACAGATGCTACTGTATATGTGCAATCTGGATTTTCTGCAGAGTGGAGTGAAATAATAAAATATTATTATATTTTAATGCAAATCAGGATATGATAATTGTAAATGTCAGAATGGTAAATTATAACACTTTGTATAGCGTATCACTGAACCATGAAAGGAAATTTAAAAAATAATCAGAAATTATTTAACCTGTTGGAGTAACAGCTTAGCAATAACCAGACTAAAGGTAATCTGTAAAATGATTATGATTCTAATTATTTCATGCATGGCTCTGCGTTACACTCTTGTGATACTGTTTAGTACAATCCTAAAGAAGACTCTTCCACTTGTAGCAATCTGTAAATAACTGTTGTGGTCTTTAGGGGCCGCTTGAGAGCAATGCTTAAACTAAAATAATCACCAGAGAACAAACAAAGAAAAAAATACAGGCAGGGCAACAGGTAGTCAAAATAAAGCAATAAAACAACAAAAGCCTAAGTTTTCAGGGCCTTACTGAACAAAGGAGGTTACTGACTGCACTGTGGGATGGCTAGTCCTCTTAGGCAGTACTGTACACTTTTTTCCTGCTCAGGTTCCTCCCTAAATAACTCTCTTTCTTCCTTAATATCAGTTCAGTATTTGCCCAACTGTCACCTCCCAGTTCACTCAGAAACTGGCTAGAAGAGCTACAGTGGTGTGAAAAACTATTTGCCCCCTTCCTGATTTCTTATTCTTTTGCTTGTTTGTCACACAAAATGTTTCTGATCATCAAACACATGTAACCATTAGTCAAATACAACACAAGTAAACACAAAATGCAGTTTTTAAATGATGGTTTTTATTATTTAGGGAGAAAAAAAATCCAAACCTACATGGCCCTGTGTGAAAAAGTAATTGCCCCCTTGTTAAAAAATAACCTAACTGTGGTGTATCACACCTGAGTTCAATTTCCGTAGCCACCCCCAGGCCTGATTACTGCCACACCTGTTTCAATCAAGAAATCACTTAAATAGGAGCTGCCTGACACAAAGAAGTAGACCAAAAGCACCTCAAAAGCTAGACATCATGCCAAGATCCAAAGAAATTCAGGAACAAATGAGAACAGAAGTAATTGAGATCTATCAGTCTGGTAAAGGTTATAAAGCCATTTCTAAAGCTTTGGAACTCCAGCGAACAACAGTGGGAGCCATTATCCACAAATGGCAAAAACATGGAACAGTGGTGAACCTTCCCAGGAGTGGCCGGCCGACCAAAATTACCCCAAGAGCGCAGAGACGACTCATCCGAGAGGTCACAAAAGACCCCAGGACAACGTCTAAAGAACTGCAGGCCTCACTTGCCTCAATTAAGGTCAGTGTTCACGACTCCACCATAAGAAAGAGACTGGGCAAAAACGGCCTGCATGGCAGATTTCCAAGACGCAAACCACTATTAAGCAAAAAGAACATTAGGGCTCGTCTCAATTTTGCTAAGAAACATCTCAATGATTGCCAAGACTTTTGGGAAAATACCTTGTGGACTGATGAGACAAAAGTTGAACTTTTTGGAAGGCAAATGTCCCGTTACATCTGGTGTAAAAGGAACACAGCATTTCAGAAAAAGAACATCATACCAACAGTAAAATATGGTGGTGGTAGTGTGATGGTCTGGGGTTGTTTTGCTGCTTCAGGACCTGGAAGGCTTGCTGTGATAGATGGAACCATGAATTCTACTGTCTACCAAAAAATCCTGAAGGAGAATGTCCGGCCATCTGTTCGTCAACTCAAGCTGAAGCGATCTTGGGTGCTGCAACAGGACAATGACCCAAAACACACCAGCAAATCCACCTCTGAATGGCTGAAGAAAAACAAAATGAAGACTTTGGAGTGGCCTAGTCAAAGTCCTGACCTGAATCCAATTGAGATGCTATGGCATGACCTTAAAAAGGCGGTTCATGCTAGAAAACCCTCAAATAAAGCTGAATTACAACAATTCTGCAAAGATGAGTGGGCCAAAATTCCTCCAGAGCGCTGTAAAAGACTCACTGCAAGTTATCACAAACGCTTGATTGCAGTTATTGCTGCTAAGGGTGGCCCAACCAGTTATTAGGTTCAGGGGGCAATTACTTTTTCACTTTTTCACACATGTAGGTTTGGATTTTTTTTTCTCCCTAAATAATAAAAACCATCATTTAAAAACTGCATTTTTTGTTTACTTGTGCTATATTTGACTAATGGTTACATGTGTTTGATGATCAGAAACATTTTGTTTGACAAACATGCAAAAGAATAAGAAATCAGGAAGGGGGCAAATAGTTTTTCATACCACTGTATAAATCCTGGGCCATGACCACTTTAGGGTTACCCAGTGGCCATTCAAAAGTCCTGGTGGGCCCTTTTAAGAGTTCCCTCCTATTGGCCTTAGACTATTCTGAATGATCCCAAAGACACAAATGTAAGCTGGGGATTTCCAGATTGGTTGTTTCCAATGTAGCCATGGAGGTCAGGAAAAAATTGCCCTCCAGTGGCCTTGAGAACATTAGTATTTATATCATTAGGGTCTTTCACAACCCACATTTATACTGAGAGCAGCCTCTGCTGAACATAAATGCTCTCCAGTGCTGGCCCTGGCTAAACTGAGGCCCTAAGTTGAACCTTCTACTTGGGCCTCCAATACCCCCTGAACTGTCTATATTAGTATTTATTATATGAGCTTTATTTTGAAAAATAAATGTTTAATGAAATAATAAGTAAACAAAGCAGCACATAGAAAAAAACTAAAACATTTTGATTGTTTCCTTTACAGATGAAGGCCCAGTTAGTTGTAGTAATAATAATGGCAACAATGATAATGGTCCAGGGTATCAATGTGCTGTTAATCTTTGATAACCAATAGTATTGCTGGTGGCATGTGATACAACAACAATACAAATAACAATTGTAACAGTAGTGCTACTACAAATAATAATAATAATAAAAAATACTACTACTAATAATAATAAATACTACTACTTCTACTACTACTACTACTAATAATAATAATAAATACTACTACTAGTACTACTAATAAAAATGCTACTACTAATACTAGTATTACTACTACTACTATGCTCAACCATTATAATACACTGGTGAGGCCTCATCTGGAGTACTGTGTGCAGTTTTGGTCTCCAGACTACAAAAAGGACATAGCAGCGCTAGAAATGGTCCAGAGAAGAGCGACTAGGCTGATTCCAGGACTACAGGGGTATTATGAGGAAAGATTAAAAGAGCTGAGCCTTTACAGTTTAAGCAAAAGAAGATTAAGAGGTGGCATGATTGAAGTGTTTGAAAATTATGAAGTGAATTAGTACAGTGGATCGAGACTTGTATTTTAAAATGAGTACATCAAGAACACGGGGACACAGTTGGAAACTTGTTAAGGGTAAATTTCGCACAAACATTAGGAAGTTTTTCATTACACAAAGAACGATAGACACTTGGAATAAGCTACCAAGTAGTGTGGTAGACAGTAAGACGTTAGGGACTTTCAAAACTCGACTTGATGTTTTCTTGGAGGAAACAAGTGGACAGGACTGGCAAGCTTTGTTGGGCTGAATGGCCTGTTCTCGTCTAGAGTGTTCTAATGTTCTAATAATAACAATAAAAATTAGGGGGCTCTTCCCCCTGCTCGCCAACCCCCAGGGTCAGTCGCAGGGCATCTGCTATCTCATGGCTGAGCCGTTCGAAGGACGGCAGAGCACCCCTCTGTTAGAGAAAGAGATTGTATTTCAAGAGATGGTATATAGAATAGCATGGTGTCAGGAAGAAAACAGTTTGGTCCTTAGTTATTATAGATAGAAAATTAGTTACTTGAGTATTTCACTACAACTGTCTATTTTAAATGCCAAAGAATAATAAAACGTAGCAAAAAATAAAAGTAAAAATGTAAAAGTAGAAGTAAAAAAGTAAAACGCAATAAAACATAATAAAAAGTAAATAAAAAATGTTACTACATTAACATCTCATCAAAAACAATAGTATGAATTACTTTATCCTCTAACGTACATTCTATAAATGTTGCTTTTTTGCATTTCTATTCATATATTGTTCGGAATATTTTTCACTTTTTTGTTTATTGGATGATTCTCTTAGTTGTTGATTTTTATTACATGTAGCTCTTTTTTGTTCATTTTCTTTTTTTCCTTTATCAGCTCTTCCTGATCATTCTTTTCATCACAATCTAAAATTTGATGTTCTGGAATAAATAATTAGCTTTTCTGCCTTGCCATCATAACTGACTTTGTTGAAGGGTGAGTTAGCACCGAGAGAGTCACAGGGTGGTACGGAGAGAGTATGTGCTCAGCAGAAGTAATGATTGGATGAACAGTGTGGAGGAGAGTGGTCAAGGCTGAATACCATGGACATGACGAAAAACTTTTTTAATATAATAGAGAGACTACTAACACCATTATTGAATATGCTTAATAAACTTACTTAATGCATTAAATACCGGACTAAAATTAAGCCAAATATTTAGAATTAAAAAAAAAATGAACATTTGAATGTATCACCTCCACTTATGAATTTATCCGAAGTTCATTTATCCTTCCAATGACAGCAGATAGCAATAAGGCATTAACTGAATCAGTAATGTTAACCACAATAAACTGAACCAATAATTGAAGTTAATCTGAGTGAAGTGCTCCTTTTGTATGTCAAAGTTGCTTGCCTGGTGCTTTTCCAAAATTCTGCCAACAACTAATAGTAAGTGAGAATTCTTGTAAGGTTGGAAATTTACAACCTTGTACTTATTGCAACAACAGTCCGAGCACTTCATATTCCAACTAACATTAGCAGCTTTTAACACTGTGAACAGGTCCTGAGGTCTACAAGGCAGTGACAAATAATCCTCAACCACGTGCCTGCTAAGTACTGTAACATAAGGTAATATTTGCTATACACTCAACATCAAACCTATGACACATAATGCCATTTTTACTCCATTGTTACTCCAGTAAAGCAGCAGTTTTGGTGTAGTGGCAATTGATGTCACATTAGCTAGCTTACAGGAAGTTGCACAGATTCATATTTTTAACACACCTACAAGTGCAGCATGAGCTCTTGACTGGTGTTGATTTGAAACCATGTCTCTGCTTGTTAATGGAAAATTATCATAACAGGTAACTGTCAACAATATTAATTTGACAGTTCATGAAACAGTAATAACATCATTAGGAGTGCCCCTCATTTACAGTCCCCATGTATAGTGTGTGATGTGCTCATAGAAAGGAGTAGCGTTATTTTAATCTCCAATACCTGTTATGATCATTTTTCATTTATGAAATTTTTTTAGTCACTGGTTACATTTCAGAATATTTTCTTTACCATTTGGGGTCTTGAATAATGAAGAATTCAAATTTTGCTGCCATTTTGGTATAAAAATGCATCTGATGAAGTTTCAAGTACATTATTTTTATGGCGGGCACCAACATTGTTATGCTCAGATGGCCAAAGGTGTACAAATTTGTGATGGCATCAACAGAACTATATAAAGATCAGCAAACTTCTTTGTCATCAATGATTGTGGATAGACTCGCAAATCTTTGCCAGTGTGTTTTGGTTATTGATCCTCTGGTAAAAGAAATATAGGAAACTAATGGATTTACCTTTGGTTTCTCTTTGCCTTCTCCAAATCAGTACAATACCTTTGTCCTGTACTTAATGTAATGCAACCCTTCCCTTTTATCATTACAGATCAGTTTAAATATCTAGGGGTAAACATCACAAGTAAATATAAAGCTCTATTTCAACAAAACTTTGCGGCTTGCATGGACAAAATTAAACAAGACGTACATAGATGGTCTACACTCCATCTCAATTTAGCAGGGAGAATTAACACTGTCAAGATGAATATCCTTCCTAAGCTTCTTTTTCTATTTTTAAAGCATCCCCAAATACATTAACAAATAATTTTTTAAGAAATTAGATTCAATCATAACTGCATTTATTTACAATTCAAAACATCCACACATCCAAAGGGCGACTCTACAAATACCTATGGCAGGAGGTGGCATGACACTGCCTAACTTTCAGTTTTATTATGGGGCGGCAAATACACAAACTATAGAAACCTGGACATTGACACAAATAGATGAATACATGCAAGCCTGGTCCACAATAGGTATAAAATCCTGTAGTACTTTTTTATATTTCTTGCTTTGTGTCCCAGTAAATACACGTCAATATACTAACAACCCAATTGTGCTTCATTCACTCAATTCAACCAATGTAGGAAGTATTTCAAAATAGAGAAACTTTTATCTGTGGCACCTCTGCACGATAGCCATCTTTTTCTATCCTTTCAAACTTACACAGTTTTTAATGTTTAGAAAATGTACGGGATTAAATCACTTAGAACAATTATCCTGCGAACAATTACATTCCAAATTTTGCTTCCCATCAATAGAATTTTTCCACTATTTCCCAATTAGAAACTTTGCTAAGCAAAATCTGCCCAATTTTCCTCACCTCCCACCCATTTCTATTCTAGAAGAAATATTGATCAGTCTAGAGGACTCAGACAACATTTCTATAAAATAGAAAACCATTTTAAAGTCCTTTCCTTTTAAAAATCAAAGAGAACAGTGGGAAAAGGATCTCTTACTCAACAGGGGTGGAAGGCACTTATACACAGAATTCACTCTAGCTTCATATGTGCAAAGCATACAATTGTTCAACTTAAAATCTTTTATTGAGCACATCTGTCTTGTTTAAAATTGTCCAAAATGTTTCCAGGGCAAGACCAAACCTGCAAACATTGCAATCGAGCTCCTGCCTCACCTGGCCATATGTTTTTGGCTTGCACCAAATTAATATCATTCTGGACAAAATTTTTTAAATACCTTTCAGACAGCCTGGGTGTCACAATCTCTCGTAATCCACTAACAGCTGTGTTTGGTGTGCTTCCAGATGGGCTTAAAGTGGAGAAGGACAAACAAACTGTAATTGCCTTTACTTCATTATTAGACATAGACTTGTCTTGCTCAACTGGAAGAATGCTAGCCCACCTCTTTTAAGTCAGTGGGTAACTGATGTTATATACTGTTTGAAATTGGAGAAAATCAAATTCTCACTTACTGGATCTGTTCAAAACATCTTTAAAACCTGGTAGGATCTAATCAATAACATTTTACAATAAGCATTGATATTGGGGAGAAGGATTCTCTTCCCTCTTTTCAACTCTTAAAGTTTTACTCTGGCTGTTGGCCTTCCTCTCTTTCTCATGAGTGGGGGCTGAATTGAATTTAGTTTTGTTAAGTTTGACTTGTTTGTATTTAATGTTACTTGCTTTTAATAAATTCAATAATATTAAAAAGAAAAGGAATGGGGAGAAGATCGAGAATCCACACAGCCAGCTTTATCCTGGAGTTGGCTGGGATCTGGCTGGCTATGCATGCTAACAGTAAATACAAAGTTTACCTTCCTCTCACCACAAACCAAATAAAGAAGTACTTTTACAAGAAGCCCCTTCAAATTCTGCTGTCATTATTAATTTGTTACCTGACTCATTTTGAGCCACAGTTACGTCATGTTCTTCATGGTTAGTAGTAAGCACAGTGCATTAGTACCCAGTAGTGATAAGTGAAACAGGCAAGTTTTGATTCACATTTTGAGAAACCTACACTAAAATTCTCTTTGCAGGCAATTGGGAAACATGAAGCTCACTAAAAAATAATTTTTTGAGGTTTAAAAGGTTGTTTTTTGGGGTGTCAAAAATGGAATTTTGCTTCCTAAAGTATCATTCATACTACGATGTATAACTGTGTTCTTTCCTGCAGTTGCATAACACATGTAATACAGTCTTGTGTAAAAATAACTACACCCAATGAAAACTGTTGACTTTTTCAGCAAATCTTACAAAAGCAAATATTAGATCTTCATGCAAGCAGTGCCTACAGATAAAGGTGATATACTTGAATAAATCCACAAGGGAAATTTGCTTTTTCAATTATTTGTTCAACAAAAACATCAATAGATGTAACTTGTCTACTGGGGAGAAAGCAAGTACAACCTTGACTTCAGCAGCTGGTAGTGGCTTCTTTAGCAGAACTGACTGTTTGTAGGTGTTTTTCATAACTGCCCACCAGTCTCTAATAATGACTTGGTGAAATTTTTATCCACTCCTCCATGCAAAATTCCTTCAGTTGCTTGATGTTTGTGGGTTTTTTTGCTTAAACTACCTGTTTCAAATCCCTCCACAACATTTCAATGGGGTTCAAACCAGGACTTTGCCTGGGGCAGTCCATATCCTTCAACTTCTTCTTTCTGGGTCATTCCTTGGTAGATTTGCTAAGGTGCTTTAAATTATTAACATTCTAAAAGGTCCATTTCCTTTTCAGCTTCAACATTCAGACAAATAGCCTCACATTCTCTTCAGGCATACTTTGAATTCATGGTTGACTCAATGAATGCAAACTGCCAACATTTTCAACACCATGATTCAGACTTGATATGAGGTTCTTTTCCTGAAATGCTGGCTTTGGTTTGCACCAAACATATCTACTGTTACTGCATCCAAATAACTCTATCTTTGAGTCATCTGTCCAGAGCACAATGTTCCAGAAGGCCTAGTGTCTACCGATGTTCAGTGACAAACTGTACTCTTGCTGTAATGTTGTTTTTGGACAGCAAAGGCATACTCCGCATGTAGGTGAAATTTGTGCAATCTGCTTCTGATTGTAGATGCATGCACTTTGAAAATCTGGGATATTTGGTTCTTGGATATTTCTTTTTAGTATCAAACAGTCAACTCTTGGGATACATCTATTGAGCCAGCCGGACCAGGACAAAATAGCAGCCATTTAAAATCTACACCAGTAGCAGATAATTTTCGTTATAGTGGAATGATTGATTTCAAATAATTTGGCAACCTTTTTAAAACCCTTGCCAGACCCACAGGCACCCATAAACTTCTTTCTGAAGGCTTTAGTGAGCTCTTTTGATCTTGGCATGGTAAAACTACACATGTCAATAGGAAATAGACCCTAAAAATCTGTGTGTTTAAAAAAGACTGCATTCAACTGGATATTCCCTAAAGTTCTACTCTTTAACACCTAATTCTGAAACGCCTAATTCTAATTTTATGAATATGAATTGGCAATAAGTATAAGGGGGCACTTACTTTTTCACATGGCAGATCAGCATTTTTGTTAATTTAGAATATGAGAAAGAACATACTGTGTCAATCGTTTGTTCTATGTTCAGGTAAACCACCTTTATCTGCAAGCACAGTTTGCATTTATAATATTTGTTCAGATTTGTTAAAAAAGTCAACAGTTTACATGAGGTGTACAGTACTTGCTTTTTCACATGATTGTATCTTGCCCATCAGAAAAATGAATAATGTTTATGCCTCTTGTTCACATCACCATGTAGATGCAGAGTATTTTTTAAAAAAATGTGACAAACTGAATATTTTGCACACAGGGATTATGCCAAAACACACATTTGTGTACATTATTGTGCTTCCTCCACAGCAAATGGAAAGTCACTGCCGTTGCTAAACCGCTACCACCTTATCCTGAATGAGAATGTGCATGTTTCTTACTGTTGACCTCTAAGTTTCGTTTCAGGTTCTGATGCATCTTTAGGATTGTGATCACCAGGACTGTCATCAGTCTTGTAATATAGTAGTATATATGCAATACTACCAGAGCAACGACAACACTTGGCTGATGGCTCAATAAAATGTTTACACATGTCAGGAAATAAGGTCAGTGATTTTTTTTTTCCACTGGATATCTTTATTTAAATTGTGAAATAACTGTTACATGAATGCAGAACTAATCAATAAAAATATGTCCAGAAAAGAACTAAATGCCATTCCTCTTGACCAATTTTTTTTTAGAAAAATTTAATTTAAATTATCTCTGAATTGTTTCACTTATCACTAGTGAAGTATGAAACCTGGCCAGTGAGAGGAAACCATAGAAAACCTGGCGGAAGTTAACAAAATCAACTATAAATGCATTCCAGCGTAAAAAAACAACCTTTAATGTAAGTAAATGTAAAGCATTACTTGTATAAAGTAAAAATGTGAGGTCTGAATACACAGTGGCAGGTCTGAAAATTGAAAGCACACCTTATGAGAAGGATTTAGGAGTAATAATGGAATCGACACTATCAACTTCCTGACAGTGGTCAGAAGCCATTAAGAAGGCAAATAGAACATTAGGTTATATAGCATGATGTGTGGAGTACAAGTCCAAGGAGGTTAAGCTTTATAACGCACTGGTGACGCCTCATCTTGAGTAATGTGTGCAGTTTTAATCCTGTACAAACATTTGTAAGTTTTTCTTTACACAGGGAACCAAAGAAACATGGAATAAGCTACCAAGTAGTGTGGTAGAGGAATTTAGAGACTTTTAAAACTAGACTTGTTTTTTTTTTAATAATTAAGTGGATAAGACTGGTGAGATTTGTTGGACTGAATGTCTGTTCTTGTCTACATTGTTCTAATGGTCTAACTGTGCCCCAAACGTCACATGACTCTAGTGCTGCTCACTAGACATTTTTTTTGTCCATAATGTTATAATGCAGGATAATGTTCACAGAGCCATTTACTCTAAGATCACAAGAGGCCAGAACCTATTATGACAGCACTAAGAACATGGAAGAAAGTATTTCTGAATGGGATACAAGTTTATCACAGAGCCCATACATTGAAGGAGAGCCAATCTGAAATCTCCAGTCAAACCAACCTGCACATCTTTGGGGATGTGTTGGAGAAAAACAGGAGCACCTAGAGAATAACCACAAAGAAAAAGCAAGAACATGCAGACAACACACTGAAATCAACAGTGGGAGATTTGAAATAAGGACACTGGATCTGGGCAGCATGGTGGCGCAGTGGTAGCGCTGCTGCCTTGCAGTAAGGTTACCTGGGTTCGCTTCCAAGGTCCTCCCTGCATGGAGTTTGCATGTTCTCCCCGTGACTGCATGAGTTTCCTCCCACAGTCCAAAGACATGCAGGTTAGGTGCATTGGTGATTGTCAATTGTAAATTGTCCCTAGTGTGTGCTTGGTGTGTGTGTGTACCCTGCCCAGGGATTTGTTCCTGCCTTGCGCTCTGTGTTGGCTGGGATTGGCTCCAGCAGACCCCCGTGACCCTGTGTTAGGATATAGCGGGTTGGATAATGACTGACTAATAATTCACTGAATCTGTGAATCTAGCAGTGCTAACCACTGTGCCTCTTTCTGAAAAAAAATGCAGTAAACCTTAAGCTTTTTTTTTTAAATTATTACTTTGACAAAATCAAGCATGCTGTCATTTAGCCCTGAATGTGGGGTCAGAAACCTGCAGATATACCTATTAACCCATTTATGCCTCGTGTTCCATTATTGGAACGACAGTCACGTTGGAGTTATTTATATCCTACTGCTTAAGGCCATCGCCGGGCTCCGACTTTTCACGCACGTCTGCTTCCTGGGGGTACACCTTATCACGTCGTGCACAGAGTTAGTCAGTGTGCTGCAGATATTGGTGTGCTGGGATCTACTCAAGAAGTGATGTGAATTTTCTCACATTTTTTAAGAAACAACCCAAAGACAGGTAGATATAACTTTGGAATGGAATGGAATAATTTTTTTTTCTCTTGAAATTCTTGTTCCTTATATTTTTCTATGCCACATATGTGAATTTCATGCACAAACTCAAAAATTTCAACCTTAGGCATAAATGGGTTAAAGAGTTACAGTTCTGTTACTCCATCGGTCATTTAGAGCACAGTTAGAATGAAAACTGGCATTTCGAGGTAGAACCCAGTACCAGGCCTCTCAATTCCTGTTCTGACAATTTACTTTTTTTTTTTTTAATGTTCTATGATTATGTTAAAGTTAACAGAAAAATAAAATCATTTTTCAGCTGCCTTTTTATTCAGTGATCTTACATGACTCTCAGGCTCCTTATTTTATGTCCTCTTGCTTTATTTTTGACACTGAATTTTTCAAGAGCACTGCAGCTGCCATGGCTGTCACATTTGCTCGTGACTGATCTATCACCCTTGACAGTTAATTGATTGCCAATTCTGCTTTGTCAGCCATTCTTCTGAAAGGTCACATCATTTCAGTTTGGGACTGCCCAACTCTTAGATCACTAATGGGAAAATTGTATGTAAACATAAAATGTTTTGAGGGGCTACCAGTGTTCCGTTTGTTAGTGGGCTCTTTATTATACCTGTAGGTATGGATTCCTTATTAATGTCCAACTCTGCTATGAAAATGAATCTAATTTTAATAAAAGAATCTTTCATTGAATTCCTTAAACAGAGGCAAATGGAGGAAAAGTATGCAGTCTGATCACAATTGATCCCTACTCCAGTCTGGAAAGCTTCTCTTTCTTTGTCCTTTTATTAAAAAGTTAATGGCTTGTAATTGCAGCAGTGTGGAATTGCCTGATGACACTAATAACAGTGCAATAATTTTCCATCTTCGGCTTGAAAACACTTTAAAGACATTCACGTTAGGTGTAATAGTAATTCCAGGGAAGATACGAATTGTAAATGTGTTCATTAAGGCTGAAAGCAGTTTGACTCACACCTCAAAGGCTTCTTCCAGGATTCTCAGCCACAGTGAAGTGCAGTCGGCATCCGGCCCCATGCACTTGTTACGGCTTTCTGTCAGCAGGCAGCCTTAAAACAGGATCTCTGGTGCTACAGCCTCACATTTCTCCAGCTCAGTCATATTGACAAGGGGTGCTTCATGTTCTGCTCCTGTCTGTTGAATGTGGGGTTCTGGTCCCACCTTGTGCTTGATACAGTGGGTCTGATACTGAGTGAATGGGTTGCTTTACATATTGGACAGTTTTGGGAGGTGGAAGAGGTGGGTTAGTTTTTGTCTCTGTTTTGGAAACCCACAGTTGTGGAGATTTTAGTCAGCAGCTATTTGTATCATCAAAACACCTTACCCAATTAATAAAAATTGGATATTGTGGCGGAATGGCTTGCTGCTCAACCCGGCCGGAATGCCCAAAGAGGAGAAAGATCGGGGAAAGCAGCTACTGAGAGACACTGCCTCTCCCAGGACGCCAGATGGTGATGTCTCTGCAGTATAGCGTTACCCCAGATTCCTGCAGGGCACCATGGGATTTGGAGTTTGGCTTTGCAGTCCTGCTGGGAACTGTGGGTGCCGGCAGGAGACACTGCAGGGAGTCCTAGGAGTCTTTACTTTCCGTATAGCCGAAGTACTTCCAGGCTTAAGAAAATGCAAGTTCTTCATTTGACCTGGAAGTGCTGGCATGTCACGTGAACGGAAGAGGAGAAGCACTTCCAGGTCAAGGACTATATAAAGGACTGCTGGAGACCCAGCAAGCGAGCCAGAGTTGGGAAGTAGAGGACTGAGCTTACTGGGAGGTGTAGAGGAGAGATTTGTGTTGGTTGATGGTATTTATTATTATTGTATTGCCTGTTTATGGTGGCAGAGGTGCTTCAGGGCACCTGTATTGAGTGTTTCTGTCTGTTGGGTTGTAAGAGGCATCATCATTGGCTGACATGTTATCTTTGATGCTGGTAGCCTCATTCATTGTGAAATGCAGTGTCTCTGTCTTGCTTCCTCACAAAAGGTTTACAGAAGGCGGTTTTCTTCAGCCACCCTCCGATGCTGCTGCTGCCACACCAATCTTCCATTTCTTTACTTTACTTTAAAGGCATTATGGTACTTTAGAACTGTTAAAAATGAACAGTGGTCTAATTTCTATATGGAAAATAGCTAGAATGGTTAGATCCAAAGTGGTGGAAAATATGGTGCATATTTATCTCTTCAACGTCACCGTGAAACATCTGTGGCATGTTTACTGTCTCCATCTAAGGTATCTCAGAGTGTTAGATACTCATTGTTTAGTTATCTTCTCTTGATGGCTCAGCGCTTGGACCAATGGTTTAAATAAACACTACATACATCCCTCAATAATAAGATTTTGGCTCTCATTACACTTTTAAAAATAACAGTAATATTTACCAGAACATTTTTAAGGAAGTCCAGAAATGCTGATCAAGCTGGTCAATCATTTTTCTTAATGGCCAGCTAGCATTGTTTCCAGATTGTGCTTGTTGCTGTTGGAAATAGCCCAGGTTTGCTGACACCCTAACTATTCAACAGGAAAAACTATTTTTATTTTTTATACTACCTTTTTATAGTCAAGGCCACCCTAAGGAGTACAGAGTCATAGCATAACAGTTCATATATATTTTTGACATTTAAAGAGCAGACAGATTAAGTGGCTTCCTCAGAGTGACACGGTGACTCTAAGCAGGAGTCATCTGGCCACTATGACTCCTAAAATGCCAAGGAAGGCATTGTATTGAACGATTGACGGTCATTCATAATTTTACCATCTAATGATTAGATTCTACCCATTTCACTTGTCATAGAAATTATTTTTAAATATCCACTACCCTGTTGCTTTTATATCTAATATACTGTATAAAGCTGACTTTGTCTTTGTCTGGTATGCAAATCCACACTGCTGAACCTACTGTATCTCCACCAAATTGTGCATAGGGGAAGACCACTGGCTGTGTTTCATAACAAACTCTAGGGGACTTTATGTAGTGTTTGCACCTGCACTTTATTCCACCCCAGAAAGTGTCCGCTCCCCTGCTAGCACAACATCATCATCCCCGAGTGAATGCCAATCAACATGGTGCCAAAGAAGAATCTCTTACTGCTATAAGCTCTCTAGATTTAATAAGAGGCCTTTTCACCACATTGATCCCTGATGTGTCTGTAATGCTGAGTGTAAATGTAATTATTCTGCTGCTATCTGCTATATTTCTTTCAAAAGTAAGATCAGAAATTTGTCAAAAATAAAAATGGTTGCATTGGTGAATTTGTATTGCAGCTTTCACAAAAATATTTTTGATAAGACATCACAGTACTATATAGGCAGCATGCAGTTCTATGGCTTTCTAGAAGAAGACCAGTTTTTCTTCCAAAAACTCTTAGTTTTGATTGTCCCATTTCAGGAAGTTTCTGTGCAGTTTATATTAGACAATATTTATTATTGATTACATCTAACTTAAAGCTATTTTTCAGCAGATGTTTGTGCTAATAAAGTACCATGAGTCCAAGTGAATTATTTTATGTTGGTGTGTGATAAAATATAATATAATATTTACTACTGAATAATGTTATTAAATGTACTCCTGTGTAAAGAATGACTTGCAATGTCTCTTCAAAAGTTAACCAGATGCATTATTAAATATCAAAGAAAGTCAATTTATCCATCTATTTTGTAAATATGCTAATACTACTGCAGCATTATGGGGAAGTCAAAGCCTGTTCCAGCAAAATCAAAATTCTGGTTCACGACATGGCACACTCATGAACCATTTCCGAGGCCTCAGCCAACCAAATCCTCATGTCATATCTTTAAGACTACATGGATATGGGGAGAACATGCAACTCAACAGACAGAGATTTTTTACCGGGCTGCCTACAGCAGAGGCAGTACCATTATGCTAGCTGTTGTGCCAATGTGCTGCCTAGTTCAGTTCAACACATGAAGAACTGCATTGCTGCCAGGACTGAAGATGTTTGTATTTAAATTCGACCTTACAGCATTCTGTTCTTCTCATACACAAAGCAAAAAATTAAAATGAAATTGCAATTGCAAATTAAACAAGTTTTAAAAAGTAATTCATTGATTTGAAATACTTCAGCACAATAAATAGAGCAGAAATTCATATGTGACACATGTTGAATGAATAGTAAATGAAAAATAAATCCATCCTGGCATGGCTGCACTTTTTATAGTTAGCAAAAAGAAATGTTTTCTTACTCATTCACCATCACTAATCTCCAATTCTAGTTCCTAAGTTTATCCTGAAAGAAATAAACAACAGAAACTCAAAAAAGAAACAACCATTGGATTTTCCCCCCTGGTGCAGTGAAGCCGTACCCAGCGTGAATCACTCCAGGGTGCCGTCTGCTCTTTAAGCAGCGCATGGATCTCTCACGTCTCCATCCAAACGTCTCTTTGGAAAGCTTCATTGTTCTCCACGTTTAACTGCAACATCAAGTACCCACGTCTTCACACCTTCATTCCAACACACGGTAAATTTTCTCACCTAAATCTGTTGAAAACTATATTATTTGCTTATCTGAATGTCTTTTTAATACTTTTAATCATGCTTAAAAACAATTTTCAGAATTTTGACTAAAGTATTATATATAAAAAAGGGTGATTGCTTCACTGCATACATCATCACATCTGTAGCTGTGCTGATCTCTTTGCCTATCATGAAGTTACACGCACTTATTATATACTGTGAGCTTACCAAACAGGCTGTAAGAGGTTAGAGGAAGTTGAACTTATTTTCTCTTGAATGAAACAAAGCAGAGACCTTATAAGAAACATTTCCTTGGTGACTGAAACCTCATTTAGGACTAGTATAGGCTCCGACCACATACCCTTAACTGGCATTGTTTTAATTTTAAAAAATGGAATGATGGATTTTTATATTTGCTGTCGATATTCAACTGCTTTTGTCACCATTTTCCAACAATCTGAGGTCACAGGGTAGTCATGGTCTATTAAGAACAACCAAAAAACAGGAGCTGATGCTGAACACTCGTGAACCTGCCTGTAGTACTGCCATTTTCTAATTATTATTTATTACATATGAGTAACATGGTTAGTGTTGCTGCCTCATGCCACCAGGCTGCAAGAAAGAAGCTACAATATATTGGACAGACAGACAGACAGACAGACAGACAGACAGACAGATAGATAGATAGATAGATAGATAGATAGATAGATAGATAGATAGA
>JANRMT010062854.1:69534840-69601955 GCA_026402145.1 Polypterus bichir lapradei | reverse complement strand
AGATAGATAGATAGATAGATAGATAGATAGATAGATAGATAGATAGATAGATAGATCAAAAGCAGAGTATAATGCAATATAACAAAAAATAATTTGCATTAAAACAGATTAAACAAGTACATGATATGATGGGACATAGTAAAATACTTTCACATGCCAATTCAATTGGAACCGTGATACTACCTACCACACTCTGTAGAAGGCAACATTATTTTTATACAAAAAATGCCAAAGTAGGAACAACAAATGTTTCCATCATCAACTTGGCAAGCTGTTCACGTCAGACAGGGTCAGAAGACAACCTACCTGTAATGTTCAATTTTACTTCTAACAAATGGAGACGGCTGCTTTCATTTTATTTTTTAAGCCTTTTTTATGGCTGATTTTTGAAGGAAGTTTTTGAGCATTCGGCTGGAAGATGAATTATTACTTTTGAAATTGAACACAGCAAGAATAAGGTTTTTTTTTTCATGTAATCTGACTAATGTAAAGAGCAGAGATGATACAGTGGAGCAAGGAAAGCATTTGATCTGTTTAATTGCGTCTTCTCTTTTCCAAGCTTCCCCCTCTGAAGATGTAACCAGATGTCTTTTAGTATAACTAATGGACTGTAAAAGGCCACATGAAGCTGCCTCACTCATCCCAATGGAAGGTAAACAGCTGCACTTTCATCAAGTTGCAACATTTCAGTTTTAGGGTTCCTAAACAGCACTGCATATTCATGCTTACTGTAAAAAGCAGTGGTCATATAATTATTTTGTAGCTCATTACAGAATTATTACTGCTTTCTTTCAGTGTACTTCTAATGCTGGAAGCTTTCTGCTGCAGCTCACTGTTCTCAGGAGCTCAATGATTTGATGCATTTCACTAAACTGCTTTACTGTTAATTGCGTACTCTTTTTTCTCCTCGCTGCGATAAAACCTAAGAATTCCTACTGAAAAGGAGAATGAAAATAACAGATTACATTTAATAACGGGAAAGCACTAAGTGAAGAGGTTTGGTTTAAAAAATATCAGAGCGTCACATTTCCAAGTTTATAACAGGATTAATTACATGAACTACATTGTAGAGCTCCTTTAATGGTAGCAAGCATTAAGGGAATTTTAACATTTTCATGAACTTTTTTGCACTTTTAGTTTCATGAAATTAGCTAGAAGGCATTAACAGGCCATATCCCCCTCCCTGCGCAGCATGTCTAGAAAGACAATTTGTACCTTTTTACTCTGATGTTCCTGTTATTTTAATTTTCCCATACCCCAAGCTGGTTTCCATATACTGTACTTTTTAAACTCTTTTTGTACACTCCATAAATGCACAAACAGCTTGGCATCAGTGGTGTTCATAGCCAGAATAATATAACACATCATTCAAGGCCTTGGGGGTCTGCAGCCAGTCTTCCAAGTACTGGCACAAAACTGAATGGAATGCCAGTCCTTCCAGTTATAACCATAATAGCTTTCTTGTGACTGACAAGAAAGTGTTATTACATTCTAGAAATACAGAAATATAATAGCACTTACTTGCCATTAAAAATGAAGCGATCCAAATAACAACACTTCTTTTTATAATTCTGTCCTTTGGAGTCCCCAGATAGCAAGGAATAATGTGGAACTCATCTCCTAGCCTAATTAGCTTCTGCTTTGGATTTCTGTGTCCAAGTACCTGGCACTTTGCGTGTTCCTCTTTTAATGTGCTGCAGTCTCTGCTGTGTTATTCACTGCTGGCTCAGTGCATCAGTAACTATGTTTGCGTTGAAATCCAGGTTACATTTTGGGTGGTGGTTCCATGTTCTGCACATGTCACATGTGGATTTTTTGTTAAAGGAACCACAGGCTCTCCTAACTTAACAAAATCATCCATGTTAGATTAAATGGCATCTCTAAATTGTCATGGAAAAAGTGGGTGAGAGTGAGGGTGCCCTGTGAAGGTCTGGTACCCCACTGAGGGTTGGTTCTCACGTACTGCCCAGTATTACCTAGGACAGGTTCTAGACAGCCACAACTATTGCACTATTGAATTAAGTGAGTTAAGGAAATGGATGGATCGATGGATGGATGAACGGTCGGACAGATGGATATACAGTATTAACCAGAGCTATTTTTAGTACAGCTATCACCCCTTGGTGGCTATGTGGCCCAATAAAACATGGTGTTATGATGTTTCTTTAAAACTGTTTACTCTCAAAATGTGCATGGTTAAACTGATTCATATACAGTAGGTGTGGATTTATTCATTTATCTCATTTATTTAGTTTTAATTCTAATCCCTACTGTTTTGTGGCTTTTCAATTCACAAGACAACACTCAGGCTCCTATCTTTCAAACTTGTCAAAATTTTAGTCTAAAATAAAATTATGATCTAAAGTAGGGGGTTCTTCCCCTGCTTGCTTCACTCACCAGCTACTTCGCGTCTCTGCCGATCGTGTTGTGAAGAGGACTGAACACACCCCAAGGAGACACGATCGCTCCTCCGAAACCCCCTCTTAAACGGTGATACAATGGGAAATAGTTTTTTTTTTTACCTCCTCTTTGTCTGATCAGCTGTTGACTTGCTGCTGCTGCTGCCATGCCACGTTATCTGCATCTCGCACAGCATTTCGAACATTTAAAAGCCTGTACAGCAGCTGTCCTACTCCTTGTCTTTTATTTCCAGCCCCAGGCGTGGTTAAATCCTTTGGCACAAAGTCCTATCTTGTGGGACGTGAGTTCTTGATATTTTTTTAGTTTATAATTTAAAAACAGAATAAGAATCTGAAAATCTAACAACACCACATTAAAGTTCGATAAATTCTGAGAAGAATTATACCAAAGATATATATATATAGATATGACAAAAAACATAACATAAAAACGTCGTTGTTGCATTTTTAGGCTTAGGATTTTATATATAGAGTAGACAAGAGGGTAAATGGCAAGGTACTCTTCATAGGAGCAGAAAAACACAATAGTTCGTTAGCACAGTTTTGAAATTCAGGAAGAGAAAAGAGAAAATAATTTAAATCCATTCACATATTTCCTAAAAACACACTTGTGACATTATCTGGTGTTTTTGCACACTAAGCCCTAAAGTTCCCATAATTTGACAATTAATTAATTAGTCTCCTGTGAGGTGCCTCAACAAAGTCTTTATGAAAGTCATCTTAAATAACATCATACTCTCCCACTATCACATATTGCTGCTATTTCGTCATTAAACTGTAACATCTTAGTAAATCAGTATCTCATCGGTGTAAACCCATGCTGACTGTCCGCTCACACATGTCACTAGTCAGCGACTTTTCTGCCCTTAGATATCCATTAATCCATCAGCTAGTACTGGGGCTGCTGCATGTTTTAAATTACATATATGATTAAGATGAAGATGGAATAAACAAGTTGATTACAGTTGATTTGCAGACGACACTAAATAAGGAAGATTGGCAACTAATTCCTTACAGATGGATCTGGCCAGAATTCAGATTTGAATGGATTTGTGCCAATGTAATTTAATACAAACAATTTGTAAAATATTAGATATTATTTCACAGTGGGGGGTCTGAGGATAGAAAATACGCCTTATATAAAATTACCAGAACCATCGCTCTCCACTTCAGACAATGTACCCAAGTAAAGAAGGCAGCTAACAGGATGTTCAACTGAAAAGAATTTTAAGGAGGCCATTAATAAATGGTAATATACATCATCATAATAGCAATAAATACTTAATAAAACTTAACAAGTGAGCCCTCATCTGAAATATTTTATGCTGTTTGGGTCTCCATATTACAAAACAAATATACTGTAACAATCCTGGAGAAAGTACAATGACAGGGTACAATTCCGACACCAGGTCTCCGGGGTTTTCATTATAAGGAAGGCATGAATTGTTTCAGCCTAAGCAAACTTTACAATTAAGAAAGTGATGCCAAAATATTTCTGAGCAAAGACACAGTGAACAGATGGAACTTAGTTCATACAGATGCATGGATGTACAGTGTCTTCACACAAGAGGACTGCAGAGACCACTAAATAAAGTACAGTATATGACATAGGCACCTTAGGATGTTCAAATCTCAACTCGGCATTGTCCTTAAAGTATTAGGAGAATAGCAAAGATCATGCTACTTCAGGCTCAATATGTAATGTATGATGAAAGTCGTCTTATGTGTTGTAGGATTCAAATGGTACTAAACCACAGACCTAATTCAGTCAGCGTAGAAACTGATCACACACTAATAGAGGAGATGCACTATAAACCTGATGATAGAGCAGCTGCCTGGAACTGTAGGCTAGTGTTTAGCTTTCATTCAACCAAAGTAAACTATCAGTTTGACAGAGAGCACAATCAGAGGGTGTTTTAAAAGCAAATAATGCTATACAACTCTCCAGAATACAATTGAGATAATAACGTGTTTGCTTTAATGCAGTATTTTGGAATAAGTATCTATTTCAGTGAATTACGTCTTTGAATTACTAGTGGCTCTGAAATTCACAAAGCCAGTTTGAAAAAGCGAGATAGATGGATAGCTCTGAAATATTTTTTTTATAAATATAGTATGGAGGTCATTTTTTTAGTGCTTTTTGAACCCTGTGTCCTGTCTTTGTCCTGTATGCAGTTTGAACATTTCCCCCATTGTCTGTGTGGGTCTTCTCCAGGGACTCCTGCTTTGTCGACACATTCTAAACATGTCCTTGTTAGATTAAGTGTGGATTGTGAATTGATCCTGCATGAGTGAGTATGTGAAGGAGTCTACCCATTGAAGGACTGGTGCATCTTCTGGGGTGCGTTACTTCCTTGTGCCAAATACTTCTGGTATAGATTCAAACCTTTGGTGACACTGTGTTTTAATAAATGGACTCAAAAATGGTTGGTTTATATTCAAACTGATGGCACTGGTAAATTAGTCATTCTTCCATCTATACATCCAATGTATTAACTATTTATTTCTGTTCTCATGTTATGTGGAGCTGCACCTACGCCAGCAGCCTCAAGTAGAGGGTAGGAATGAATCTGAATGAGATACTTTGGGGCAAATGCACACACACCCTCCAAGTCACGCTGGGCTCCTTTTGAGTAGTCAACTACCCCAATAAGTGTGTCTTAGGAATGAAGGAGAAAATTAAACTGGAAACCCAACAACAAAACTCCACTGGCCATGATCCAGGTCCAAGAAGTTATGGGGCAGCAGACATTCAGTCTTCATTTGAAACAACACTTTCTTCTTGTAAGCATCATCTCAAGGTGTGTTGCAAATCAAATCAGGTTACAAAACGTTTAAGATTACAATGTCAGTGGAGACTATAGGAAAAGCAATAAACTCATCCAGTCATTATTAAACCCATTGTAACAGCTTAAGGATTTGAGTGATTGCACATTTTCACTGAAACACGAGGTGGCGCTGTCTAATAATGCTCTCTCTTCTCCTTCCTCTGCAGAAAGGAAGATCGACATCTTTCCATTAATGACATCAGTTCCAGGGTCCGACCACCAGGACCCACCTCTTCTTCCAAGAATCCTGGTTAAATGAAAGAACCGCCATTTTCAGTGTCTGCCCGATTGTGAAAGTCGGAACAGCTCATTTTTTTTAGTTTTTCATGCACTTTATTTCATATGCTTGTTTAATTTTATGGGGTTAGCCATAAGGTGCCCCAAAAAATGCATAACTCTCCTGTCTTTTGTGTTACACCATATAATACAAGTTAATGTCAGGATATGGAAGAAGGTAATCCGCTGTGGCAACCCTTAACGGGAGCAGCTGAAAGAAGAAGGTCACTCATGCATACTCGGGCTGCTTAGAGTCACCATTTAACTCAACTGCATATCTTTGGGAACTGGGAAGAAAACTGTAGTACCCACTCAAACACCAGGAGAATGTATCACCAAGCGGGTAACCTGGTTGGACTTGAACTCACCCTACTGGAGTTTTGAAGCAGCAGCACAAATATCTACAATACCAAAGTGCCCAAATATAAGATTAATGTAGCAATAAAATGAAAAATTAAAAAATAAGAAAACAGTGAAAATATTCCGAAGTCCTGGACAGTGCTAGTAAAAGTCAGGTCAGAATAAGTAATAAGCACAGCCACTAAAAAAGTATAATTCGCTCTGAAATATACTATAAATGTCACAGTCTGGATTTGCAGAAGGATTCCCAAGGCGAAGTATCAAAAGAATCCCCACTGGCTAAGCCACAAGCCTGCCCGTGCACAGCATTTTAGCGTCAAGAAGAAAATCCTGTTTCACAACAGCTTGTAAGCTGAGGAGGTGGAAAAAAATGACAAATTGAGCAGAGCTCAGGCTGAGAGAGAGTCTCTCATAGCTGTTCAGTAGGAATGTAAAGCTTATTTGGTACCTTTTCAATGCGTATTCAGACTGGGATAAATTAAAGAACACTGGCCCCTCCAAACAAAATCTAAAAGGCAATCAAATGTTTTGATGTTAACACCACCTACCTTTGATGAAAATTAAAATTTACAAATGCGTCTTTCTACAAGGATCAAAATCTCACAGCAGCTGCAATGTGTAAAAGATGGTTAGCATCATAAATTACACAGAAACAAGGATTCTATCTAGAAAAGCCACTCTGAGCTTCAATGCCTCTCTAACATACAGTAACTCCTCTGCCAAAAGCAGAAATCTGCAGTTACCAGCGATGGAAGACCTGCTTTCTGCCTAGTACCTGTATGTGTGAGCTCTATGATGGACGGAACCCTTCACAGGACATTTCTGTTTTGCAGCCGGTGCTACTGTAATAGGCTCCATCTCCTTGTCTCTCTGAAAAGGACAAATCAAGCATGAAAAATTAAATGGATCTCATCTTCAGACTGTTTGGGTTAGTCACAAGATCAGTGCATGGTAAGAAGGCTCCTACAGGTTCGGCACTTCAGAGTACACTTGGATTACATTTCTGCAATGCTTCAGACACTTATAGGTTAACAGTGACACTTTTCTGTATAGATGGGCGATTTTTCAGAGCATATCATACATCCTGGAGAACTATAAGCTTAACATGAATTGAGCTGAAGTGCAACTTTATCTCCTCAATCAATTGATTCTTGTTTAACTTGCTTGCTGCAGGTTGGAAGCCAGTGCACAGCATGCAGAGACACACTGCATATGTGGCACACGTCTGAGTTTTGGCCAGCAGGATTTTACCTGACAAATCATACTAATTTGATGCTGACCAGCCTAGCAAAGGAAGACAGCAGTGGTGCACAATCTTCATACTAAATTTTGCTACGCGATGTATTATACTGGCAGTATGTTACTAAACTTGCACAGTGCTAGCTAACTATCCGGCAGGTTTCCACTTGGCTTCTTCCACAAGGTTTCAGAAAAGAAGAGCATAACTGTCTAAGTGGTATGGACACAGGGGTAAGGAATACATCCGGTGCATTCATTTTTGTTTTATATTAAATGTAATTCTTGTTTAAAATGGTGCTAATATGTTAGTTTGACATGCAAGTAAGAATTTCACTATACTCTGTACATGTGATATTACTATTATTACTGCTATTTAAGAAAGCATTTTTTTACCTGAATTGTCTTATCAAAGTCAAAAGGACATGAATAAATTAACAGCTTTGAACTGAATTTCATAAAAATTCGAACTACATGGCCTTAAACATTTTCATATTGTATTGTTACAATATGACATATTATATGAACTTGATTGAAAAAGTAAACTTGTGTAACTGGAACGCTTAAAACATTGTTCATCAGACCCTTCTAAATTTCCTCAGCCATTCCTTTAAAGAATTGGATTAATCCATACTTAGGTTCAACAGGGAGCCAGTTAATTGTGTTCAGCAGCACTGGACACATGACAGGACAGGGTGCTAGTCCATCACAGAACAGTGTATTAACATTAACAATGAAATGAGAATCATCTTCTTCTTCTTTCGGCTGCACCCATTAGCGGTCGCACAGCGAATTATTATTTTCCATATCTTCCTGCCCTCTACATCTTGTTCTGTTACACCCATCACCTGCATGTCCTCTCTCAGCACATCCATAAACCTTCTCTTGGGCCTTTCTCTTTTCCTTTTCCCTGGCAGCTCTATCCTTAGCATTCTTCTCCCAATTTACCCAGCATCTCTCCCTTGCACATGTCCAAACCAGCGCAATCTCGACTCTCTGACTTTGTCTCCTAGCTGTTCAACTTGAGCTGACCCTCTACTGTACTCATTTCTAATCTCGTCCATCCTCGTCACACCCAATGCAAATCTTAGCATATTTAACTCTGCTACCTCCAGCTCTGTCTCCTGCTTCCTGGGAATAATTAACATTATATACTAAATATATATTATTAATTTTTACTCAAAAAAACTAAAATTCACTAATAGGCTTGACTGAGGCTTTCCAGCCTGATTGTGTGGAGTCTTTGTGCTTTCATGGGTTTTCTCCCCATTGTCTAAAGACTTGTGGTTTTTCCAGCTTGGGGCTCTAAAGTCATCCACTGTTCGTGTTTGTCCCTTTATGGCCTATGATGATGTGAGAGACATTTTCATACCTTATGGCTACAGCTACTGGAGTAAGCCTCAGCTGCCTGGGAGTGTACATAAGAAAACGCAGGTTAAAAATGGATGAACAGAAAATGCACAATTTAAATCAATATCAAGAAAAGTAGTATAACATGAAATACACCTCTCTGTAGTAACTACAAAATGAAGTACATAAATGAAAGTCAGCAAAGGAAAGTGACTGAATAATTTCCCACCATAAAAATGACAATCCCTCTCAGCAACCACAGTAACAAACAAAATTTGAGTATATGGTACCGCTCAGTGTTTTAGAGCACAATGTACAATATCTTCTTTGCTTTACATGCTAGATGGATGGAGGAAAAGTCAATTGATGTTGTACTATCTGAAAGAATTTGTCACATCGAGTAAGACAAGATTAATGTTCAAAGCAGTCATTTTGCTTAATTGCCAGAGCATTCACATCCTAATATTGTTCTAAATCTTCTCAGGCTCCATCCGATGAGGTAAGACTTCATAACTTGCTGTTTCGGTTTGCCAGTTCCACATAACTTCATTAATATCAACTGACTTATGAGATTCTGTTTCATTTTGGATACCTGCCATGTAAAATTACTACTACACACTAAATTCAAGCAAATTCAAAGTGACGAAAACACTGACCAACTGCACAACCAAGGGGAGCCAATAGACCCGTTTCAAATTTCACTGTCAATATTATGGCTTTTAAGAACTGATTTTAAATTGAAACACACAGACCAGGGCCACTGTTGCACTCTGATTTAATCAGGCATGGTCACCAAAGATGAATTACTGCCACAGAAGGATGTACTTTTCCTTTTTTAATGATTAAGTTATGTGAAATAAATTGATGTCACTTCCAATAAGTCTGTCCATAAATAGAAATGCAAACGGACATGCTTGCTATGATAAAGACAGACTGTATCTTGTATAACGTATTTCATGAGTTTAATGGCATGCCATAATTATAATGCATTTACATGTACAGAAAACTGCTGTGTTTTGTCATTACACAATGGGTAGCTACAATCTAGTTGGGCCACAATTAATTATTTCTTTGTGGGAAGTTGTCAAAAAACAGGGCCTGTGTGTGATTTTGGGCTATACAAGAACTGCTGTTGGTGTTGCGGGAAGCAATGAGACAAAAAGTAGCCATCACAGGGCACATCCTCACACTGGATGAACGTAGAGATACTAAATCAACACAAAACTCAACTCAGTAATGTCACTGGGAAAAGACGCACAAAAGCACAAGGAGAACATATAAGCTGATCATTGAAAACACTTCAGCCTTCAATCATTTTTAGGGCTATGAGATAACAACCACACTAAAATGTTTTACGTTATTTCACATACTCTAAAAAGTATAAACGCTAGTAACCAAGGAACCCAATTAGAAATAAAATTAGAGAATTAAGAGGTCCTGAGATTTGTCTTTGCTTTGTCCTGACTAGGGCAGGATTTCTATATAATTCAATGTCTAGAGAAGATAAAGTCTTGACAAATACTTTTTCCACACAAAAAAATATTTTTTATTTGGTGAAAAATGATTTTCAGTGCCATTTCTACAACATACAGTAGATCAGTAAACAACTTAAAAGGCTGGAAAGTACTGGCCAGATTGTGGAGAAGGAGGGTAACACAAGCTAGGTTGAGTGTAGTATTATGGTTAGTTGATCGGTCACTTCACACAGTATTCAGAAAGCGTTGATGTCTAGGCAGACCCAGTGGACAGTAGAATTTTGTTTTTTGCTTTGCATCCTCCCACAACATAACCTATCATTTAGATTTGTCAAACATCTCCAGTTTTCGACAGATCTCTTTTAGGGTCCCCTGATACCGAAAACATCAATATCTCGATGATGGGTGTGTCAAACTTTATTGAGGACAGTCTAGAGCTAAAGTGGCGGGATGGAAAAATACCAAACTGGAAACTTAAGCCTGTTATGAGATGATGATGTGCTGATTAGTTTTTGAGCCATTCGAAAAATGACACATTCCTAATGCAAGGAAGTTTATATGATGAATAAAGGATTAAAAATCACTAAAAAAATACATGGTGTTTGGGAGTGGGGGTAGGTATTGCCAATTGCCTGAACAACTAAATCTTTCTCTGTTACTATGGAATATACAGTTAATTAGACATGGAGAATTTTATTTGCAAAATAAATAATAATTTTGCAGATAATATTATCCTGTTTGCTTCATCAGGCTGTGATCTTCAGCTCTATCTGAATCGGTTCGCAGCTGAGTGTGAAGTGGCTGGGATGGGAATCAGCACCTCCAAATCCGAGACCATGGTCCTCAGCCAGAAAAGGGTGAAGTGCCCTCTCAGGGTTGGAGGCGAGATCCTGCCCCAAGTGGGGGAGTTCAAGTATCTCGGGGTCTTGTTCATGAGTGAGGGAAGAACGGAGTGTGAGATCGACAGGCGGATCGGTGCGGCGTCCGCAGTGATGCGGGCTCTGCATCGGTCTGTCGTGGTGAAAAAGGAGCTGAGCCGTAAGGCAAAGCACTCATACCCTCACCTATGGTCATGAGCTATGGGTAGTGACCGAAAGAACGAGATCGCGAATACAAGCGGCTGAAATGAGTTTCCTCCGCAGGGCGTCTGGGCTTTCCCTTAAAGATAGGGTGAGAAGCTCAGTCATCTGGGAGGGGCTCAGAGTAGAGCCACCGCTCCTACGCATCGAGAGGAGTCAGATGAGGTGGCTCAGGCATCTGATCAGGATGCCTCCTGGACGCCTCCCTGGTGAGGTGTTCCGGGCATGTCTAACCTGGAGGAGGCCCCTGAGAAGAACTAGGACACGCTGGAGGGACTATGTCTCCCGGCTGGCCTGGGAACGCCTCAGGAACCCCCAGAAGGGCTAAAAGAAGTGGCCGGGGAGAGGGAAGTCTGGGCATCTCTGCTCAAGCTGCTGCCCCCGCGACCCAATTTTGTTTTTAAGTGGTTTTTAAGTGGAAGAGGATGGATGGATGGATGGATGAATTTCATTTGTTAGGATATTCATGTCTTAAGTAGACTAGCCGAATTATACATGGATATGCAATCTGTAAACAAAACCATTCCAGCATAATGTAAAAAGCCACTTTTGTGACATATATGTATTTGGCACTGTCTGTCATAGACCACTGCTGCTCTGTTCCAACTGTTTCACTATGAACACCAGTTCCCTTTAAAGTGACCACCAATCTCCCATCAAACCCATGTGTGCTCCTTCTCACTACTAAAAACTGAAGTCCCCTTGGTACTATTGTCACTATTGGAAACTAAAGGGAAGTTTATTTAAGACTGAAGCCAGGAAGCACTTCTTTACTCAGAGTTGTGGAACTCTGTAGCAAACTAGCGAGACATGTAGGTGAAGAAGAAACTTTGACAACCTTTAAGAAGAATCTGGATACTATGCTGGGATGGCTTAGCTATTAAGCTACACAAACAGGCTTGATGGACTGAATGGTCTCCTCTTGTTTGTCAAATTTCTTATGTGTCTCGTGTTGCTTATGTCACAGGTTCACCCCAATAATCTGTTTGTTTATTAAACAACAATATATACTAATGCTGCACTGTAAGCACCTAATGAGATCTACGATATCACTTTCCGATTTTTAAGGATTACAGGAAACATCTTCAATCTGGTATGAACAGGAAACAAGACACAGCTCTTTCTCAAACCTTCAAGATGTAAAGAGTGTGTCCTCCTTCCTTGCCCTGGGTTCTGCTGCCAATCAAACATCTCACCCCACCCAACCAACTGCCACATAGTTATGTTGCCTGGCCCAGCATTTGAAGTGTTTGAAGTCCTGCCTGTAAGAAACTAGTAGTATCAAGATTTTCTCTCCCAAATTCAGTAACAGGCAATGAGTAATTTGTAATACTCTAATATATATAAATCAATTATTTTTCAGGAACTCATCAAAATTTAGATTTTTTGGCTTTCATTGGGTTCAAGTTTATTATGGCATCCCACACCAACTAGGAACCCCTGGTATTTTACACCTTGTTAGTCAACAACCCCAACAGATAGATGTGACATTCAGTCCTTGTGGTTAGACCCAGAAAAGTATCAGAGAGGTTGTTTTGATCCTTTGTGTTATTTATCCCATACTATACCATACCTTTTTCAAAGCACAAGTATTCTGGACAGTGTCATGAGGGACTGGAGCCTATCCCAAAAACCATAGGGAGCATGGCAGGAATGATTCCTGGGCAAAGAGCTAGTCCATCACAGGGTGTGTGTTATTTATATTAAAAAGAAAGTGTTTCTTGTTAGTTTGGTCTCACTGTCTTCCTTTTGGGTTCAGGGACAGCATCCTTGACAGTTTATTCTGCGGCTTGCTGAGAGCAGTCCTAGACAGAGCACCAAATACATCATTCCAAGTTTTTGCCATTGATATGGTGGGATCTTTTTAAGGACTGCTACGCTATAAAGAGGAGAAAGTTAAAAAACACCAAAAACCAGAGCTTCTTACTTTGGTATGATCTGAAAAGTGATCAGCTCTCTAATTTTCAGGCGTGAATAAATGAAACACTGAAAGGGTACACCACATTAACGGATAATTTGGTTCAGATGTTTGAATACTTTGCATAGTCGAAGCTGTCAGCACCAAACTTGTAAAATCATGTCAAGAGTAAAAGGAATTCCAGAAGACATCTCGTAAAAGGTTGTGGATGATAACCAATATTAAAAGGTCTTTTTGTAATATCAGCTGACTCGATGAATTCTTTTAAAAAACAACTCAAAACTCATCTGTTCAGGAAGGCTTTTAGCTCTATTTGACTTCATTCCCCTTCTCTCAGTTTACCTCTCTGTCAAGATGCTCATGTAACCTGTATGTGTGTGTGCTAGACCATCTATTCTGTTGTCTGTTAGGCTTTCTTTGAACTTACTGTCTTAATATTCTTTATTTATTTATTTGGTTTGTACAATGCTATACGCTGTATACCCTGCTGTTTTCTCTTATTTTCTGTAAGTGCCTTGAGCATGGGAAAGGCGCTATATAAATAAAATGTATTATTATTATTATTATTAATATGCTGGAGTTCTCTCTTATCCAAGTTAGAACCAAGTTGTGAAGCTTTGGAATAGTAATCAGGTTTCCCAGAGTTAGCCACATTTTCCAAAAATTCACAAAAAAGCCTTAAACTGCATCTTGATATTTACAGACCCCTTTCACCTGGCATGACTCAAACATCAAAAAGATACTGGGAAAAAAGGGCAAAAAAAGAAAAAAAAAAAAAACATGAGAAGAATTTTCAAACCCCATGGACAGGGACAGAGCTTGGATTTGAGCACAGAACAGCAGTACTGATTATTGTGCCCCCAATTGTATCACATACTGTACAAAAGTGGATAAGCTTACAAACAAAATACATCTTTTTTTCCCCAAAGATTTCGAATAGAAGCTAAAAATTCTATGTGTATGTCGTTAAGGACTCCTTGTTGACACAGGGGTTATCGCTGCTGCCTCACAGGTACACTGTGCTAGAAATTAATCCTGGCCCGGTGTGTGTGTGTTATGATAAGAGAGTTCCTCCATCCCAAAGATGTCTTGGTTAATTGGTGACAGAGTCAGTGTGGCAGTGTGCCCTGCAATAGACTGGCACCCCATGCACATTTAAGTCCATTTTAAGTTTGATAACTTTGAAATTGATTAAGCAGGACATCACTGAATTTCTGTTGTTCAAACAGACAGATTGTCTGCTCAGACCTCTGAGCCATGTTATAATGTGAACTGCTCTATTTAATAAATACTGTAACTTATTATTGTTAACACATATTGCAGGATTAGCAGACTTCTTGATTTATCAGTTACGGAAAGCCCATGCTATGAGTATTAGAAGTGAAGTTTCAGATATACTGTATATATCTCTTTAACAAAGACAGCTCATTTTTATTTGGTATGTGTCTATGGGTCTTGCAAAAGCTTCTCGTATGCAGAAATCTGAAAAGTGGTCAGTCTCAGTAAATTAGAACACGCTTTCTCCTCTTTGTGGGATGAATTGAAGCTGTGGGAATCACTTTTTCATTTCACTTGGACTGAACTACTTAACATGTTATGATTTTTTTAAAGATTCGATGCATGCACATTTCTGTTGTGCATGTATTCCACAAGGAGGCCTCCTTGACTTCCATTTTAACAGTGGGATGAATTATGTTTTATATTCATGAGGGAAATGTTAGCTATTGCATGTACTGTTCTCTGCGGGTAATGAAGGGATATTGCATTTAGCCTTTGGTGATGGCAGACCTCATGAGGGTAGGGAGGCAATTTAGAACTATTAGTCAGTGTGATTTATTGCATACTTTTCACATACATTCAAAAAAATAACATATTGCTAGAAAATTAAACTGCTACAAAGGTGGTCAATCTTACGGCTGGCTCTACAGAAAGTATTGTTTTATACAGTTTATTCATAAATTGCGCTCTTATTGCTTTACCTTAAAAATTCAGTAATTTAAATAATTTGAAAAAGGTAAAATTAGTAATATGTCAGTTTTGATGCTAACTATGGGAAGGAGCAGAAAGGCCTACACTAGAGCTGACCAGGAATCTAACACATTCATCTCTCTGGTTTCTACACCTTACTTTCCCTCATGCAGTTTGACTCAGAGTATGCCACTATGCAACAAATTCAAAAAAATTATAAAAACAAATTTTATTAAATGTTCATTATAGAAAGCTGCCAACTGAAATAAATGCTGCATGTGTTTTTTTGATAGATTGAGAGGTTATCTGAGACACGATGGGGGAAAGCACTGAACTTAACAAGTTACGTCACTTAAAGTCGAAGCAGTCAGATTGTGCTGTCTGATATAAAAATGTCAATGATAAAATAAAAATATATTCATAACAATGTATCAGGGATGCTGCTTCCTCCAAGATTCAATGTCCTGGGTTTCATTAGCTGTGGGGAGTTGATCCGCGCTCTATCTCTGGGCTTACCTGGGCTTTCCTCTCCCATCCCCAAAGGACATGCATGTCAGGGTGATTGACAATTCCAAATTGGCCCTGAGTAGGTGTGTGAGTGGGGTCAGTGATGGATTGGTGCTTTGTCCAAAGGCAGTTCCTGTCCTCCACATGACTCTTTTTCAGGAAATTTTGAAGCCCACAGGACCCCGAATGAGATCAGGTTGCTGAGAGAATGATATATTGTGTTATATTATAATGAGTTGGACTGGTGCACAGTCCAGGTTTGGTTTCTTCTCTGCACCTGATTCTGCTGGGATATGCTCCAGTCTTAAAAACCCAGAGCTGGAGTAACTTCAGTTAAACTTATTTTTGTATATTGCACTTTAGTGTTACAACTTTACATTTTACAATTTTACTTGTCTTTAAATACAGATAAAACAGAGATGTTAATTGTTGGAGAGAATGACGCTGATCACAGCAATATTTTGTCATCATTTAACTCAGTTGGAATCCCAATTAATTTTACTGAATCAGCCCGCAATCTAGGAGTTATCTTTGACTCTAGCATGTCATTTAAAGCACATATTACAAAGTTGTCCAAATCATGTTTCTTCCATCTTAAAAATGTTGGGAAATTAAGGCGCTTTCTAAATAAACAGGATTCTGAGAAATTAATTCATGCATTTATCTCTAATAGGATTGACTACTGCAATGCAGTGTTTACTGGTTGTTCAAACTGTTCTTTATACAGCCTCCAGTTAATCCAAAATGCTGCTGCAAGAATTATTACAAGAACAAGAAAATACGAACACATAACTCCAGTTCTTAAATCCTTACACTGGCTCCCGGTTAAGTTTAGGGCAGATTTCAAAATCCTCCTTTTAACATATAAAGCATTAAATGGCCAAGGTTCGACTTACTTGTCTAAACTTATCACGACTTACAAACCAGAGCGCACATTAAGATCTCAAGATGCCGGTCTGCTTATGATTCCAAGGATTAATAAAATAACAGTGGGAGGTCGAGCTTTTAGTTACAGGGCCCCTAAACTGTGGAATGGTCTGCCTGCTACTATAAGAGATTCCCCTTCGGTCTCAGCCTTTAAATCCCGGCTGAAGACTCACTACTTCAGTTTAGCATATCCTGACTAGAGCTGCTGATTAACTGTACAGACTGCATCTCTGTTGTTAGTCATTAGCACTAAAACATGAGTAATATGATAGTTATAATTGAATACTAACCCTCACCTATTCTGTTTCTCTTCTTGGTACTCAAATGTGGCACTCAGTGCCATGGCCCACCTGCCAAGTTGTTTTGCCTGCGTAAGGTAAAGTCATCTCTGATGGAGGATCGCAGGAATTGTGGGAAAGAGGGGTCCTTTTATCGGATTGGCAGGCCAAGCAATGTTTCAGATGTGGAATGGCCAAATGGGGGAGGCAGCTTGATGGCTGAGGTCTCCATCAGGACTCAAACAAAATCCAAATCATATTATGTGATATTATCTACTGTTAAATTCTGCTCTGTACTTGTAATATTTTTATTTTCATACTGTATTGAGGATTTGTTCTCATCTGTGTATTGTATTGTATTGCCCCCCTTCTTTTTTACACCCACTGCATGCCCAACCTACCTGGGAAGGGGTCTCTCTTTGAACTGCCTTTCCCAAGGTTTCATCCATTTTTTCCCTATTAGGGTTTTTTGGGAGTTTTTCCTTGTCTTCTTAGAGAGTCAAGGCTGAAGGGATGTCAAGAGGCAGGGCCTGTTAAAGCCCATTGCGGCACTTCCTGTGTGATTTTGGGCTATATAAAATTTAATTGTATTGTATTGTATTGTATTTACAGACATGAAAATAGAAACTTTACAAATTGCATAATGAACATACATAAAACATTATTTTAAACACGCAGTGAAACAAAACACTTTCATACTAAATTTGTGGGAAAGAATCCTAACACTATATGTCTATTAATATTTGCATTTAATTATGGCCAGTTAAGAACAGAGTTGAAGAAAGCAAATACTCCTCTCAGTGGCATCCCTATAGAAAATAAACCACTGGTGGATGAGAGCCCAGAGTCAGTTTTAATGCAAAATCACAGACAACAGCATTCACAGTTCTGTGCCAGCCACTCGGCAACATACCGCTAACCTCCTTGTGGGCTTTCCACTGTATACGTTGTCACAAACACACACATGGGAGTCAGCAGCAGGGTCTAGTTATTGTTGAAGCGCCGCATGGGACTGATTATGTGCACTAATACCTTCTCTCATTCCTTAAAGGGACACTTAAGAACTTAACTTCTTATTTTCAGCATAAAGACCGCCCCTGGGATGATGTTACTTGCCCTTGAAGACCCGCCTCTTCCTCCCTCTTTACTCTATAAACCAGATGATCCCCCTGGTCTGCAGTCAGTCATATGACTCGATTCGAAGAGATTACTCTTGTTCCTAACCCATTATATTTTTGCCTTGCAGCAAACCTGACAATATACGGGGCGGATTCCCCCAAACCTTTATCTTGTTCCCTTTGTTTTCTTACAATGTTTATTCTGGGTAGTCTAATAAGAAGACATAATTCCTTTCATTTTTGGATTCTTCCTTGGATTCCAATGCTCATAGTATCTCTTTGGTTTTTCAGTTTATGTATGTCTTGAAGATTAAATGGGTACCACAATGGATCGTTTAACGGTTGAAGCACAATTCGTGGACTCATTGTTTTATAATACACCAGTCCACAGAATAGTAAAAATAGTTTACCTCAGCTCAAAATGGGTTCTTTTTAGCAATTTCGCAAATCTCAACACCCATCTTGCCTGAATTAGGGCCCTGAGTTGCCTCGAAAGCTTGCATATTGTAATCTTTTTATTTAGCCAATAAAAGGCTTGGCTTCTCACTACGTTCATAATGGCTAACACGGTACAACACCCTCGTACTACAGACAAATCAGAAAAGAAACATTGGAATGCTGGCTCAGCTATTCTGGTAATGACACTGTACTATACTCGCAGTCTTGTAGGACCAAGTGGCAAAGTGTTATTTCTTATCACATTGTATTTTGTTTAAATCTTTAATTGTGTCATTTAATTTTGTCCAGGAAGGTTAGCCCTCATCCTTGCTAATTTCTTTTTAATGATATAGCTAATGATTTTACATAGTTAATGCCTGCATTTCTTTTCACTTATCTTTAGGTATAATTTACAGCAACTGAGTTTTATTGTATGTCCCTATTTTTAGATGTAAATGACCAGTATTAGGCACACATTCAACATGTGTGTTCCACATTTATGAACAGGTTATGGAGAATGGATGGTGCGGTATAGTGGTTAAGGCTTTGACCGGGAAAACCCCAAGGTTGTGGGTCCTGCTATTGACACTGTGTGACCTGCTTGTATTCCAATTGGAAAAACAAAAAGAAATGTAACTAATTGCATCTCAGATATTGTAAGCTGCCTTGGATAAAGGTGTCAGACAAATAAGTAAATCAATATGCTTGTTTTTGCGAAATATATGAACAGTGAATGTTTGCTTTTAATCTGTTGATTTTTTGTGCTCCGTATAAACTTATTGTCACAGGACCAGGAAATAAGAACAAGACACATAATCAAAAAACAGGCTGAGACCAACGCCAAAATAATGACAGCCAGAATATTAAACCCCAAAAAGCAATCAATCAATGTTGAAAATCATGCAGGGGCAGCACGGTGGTGCAGTGGTAGCGCTGCTGCCTCGCAGTTAGGAGACTCAGGTTCGCTTCCTGGGTCCTCCCTGCCTGGAGTTTGCATGTTCTCCCCGTGTCTCGGTGGGTTTCCTCCGGGCGCTCTGGTTTCCTCCCACAGTCCAAAGACATGCAGGTTAGGTGCATTGGCGTTTCTAAATTGTCCCTAGTGTGTGCTTGGTGTGTGCGCCCTGCGGTGGGCTGGCACCCTGCCCGGGGTTTGTTTCCTGCCTTGCGCCCTGTGTTGGCTGGGATTGGCTCCAGCAGACCCACATGACCCTGTAGTTAGGTTATTGCGGGTTGGATAATGGATGGATGGATGGAAAACTCATGCAACTGATTTATCACTAAATACACAAAAGGTAAGCAGAGTTGAGTAAAGCCAGACACTTGAATGCTTCATTTTAAAGAGCAGCGGCACAATGATGGTACATGTCACAACTTCCAGCAAACATTACCAGAGCCATTACCATAAGGAAAGTCTATAAAATGGCACTACTTGAGAATAAAAACAAAATACAGAATGACTGCATGAAATAATAAGGTTACAATAGAAATCAATTTTAAATTCAACATATAAAGAAAATTACAATTTCCAGTATGTATAAAACACAATTCTGCATGTATACACACCTAAGAATCTTAACACTAGCCTTCCAGGGCTCTATTTTAATAATATATATGGAAATATGTGTATGATACGCTTGTGATTTAATAAACACATCAGTTAAATGTAATCAGCATTCAGCAATCAATTTGTTAACCCATCAAACCATCATAACGTCTCTTACAAAGTGTGGAAAATGGCTAAGGCAGTGAACTTTAAGTCGGCCAGTTCAATCCTTTCCACCAATTCAATGTACAGTGTGACCGCTACCTATGATCCAACTGCAAAAATACAATAACAATAATAACTGAAAACTGTACTGTATCTCTGTAACTGGAATGGAGTTAACCACAGAAAGGGACTACATAAAATAAAAGTCGTCTTTGTGGTTCACAAAAAGACAAAGATGACCCTTTCAACATCGACAGCAAGGCAGTAGTCAGCCTTGGATGAACATCAGTCCATCACACTGCACACCTGCTTACATATGCTCCAATTTTGAATCACCATTTAACTTTACATGCATTTAAAAGTGGCAGGGCTATCAATTTAACCACTGTGCCAAGAGGCCTTCTCAGCAAAATGTAAAATAATTAAAATAGCACAAATCAAAGCGAACAAGAACGCATTGAGAAACAAAGTTAACATCTATAACCAATGTTCTGAAGTGATATAATGTTTGGCTCCATTTGCTTCACGCATTATTTTACATTTAGGCATCAAGCAATGTCTTATTAACAAAACCATAGTCTATGACAGCTAGTATTGCCATATCTGCAATAAAACAGATACACGACACCTTAGCAGGACTGCCAGTCTGATGCAGTGCAAACGTACGCACATGGACTCACACATGCATACAAAGCTGTGTATTTGAATGTCCTCAATCTGCTGGGATCTAACATTCATTTATCCTTTGTTATTTTTTATATTTCACCTAATCAAATTAGCAGAACTGGTTCTGTTAAAAAAACAGTTCTCAAACCTGCGTAATCTGAGTCATGAGGACAAAAATTCATTTAATGTCTAGCATAAGAAATTCAAAAACTGAGGATGCCTATAAAAGAATATGTACAGTTGGCCGAAATTTGAAAAGGTATTGTGTTATAGGTCTGCTGATAAAAAATGGTGACAGGGAGCTCACTCTTTAGCAGCAAAAACATATTAGAAATGAAAGTGACATCAATCATTGTATTTGGGAAGCACACTTACAGAGCAAAATTGAAGAAAAAAATCTTTCCATCCACAGCAGGCTTTTCATTGGACATTGTGCTCTACAATGAACTGATGCAACTGATTTCTAGACTAAAATTACATTATTGCGCTGTTTTAATCTGATTCAGAGTAAAGGAAGACTGGATCTTATTCTGGCAACACAAGGCACAAAGCAGAAACCAACCCTGGATAAAGTTCCAGTCTTTATCAATCTGCTGCCAAGGTGCTAAAAGAGAAATGGCAGGTCAGAAAAACATAAGTTTTGTATAAGGGATGAAAGAGTGAATTGTGAACTGCAAACAGGCCAGTGTCAGAATCAAAAAAATAAACCAAAACTTCAAAGCCCAATATGTAAAACAAAAGTCTTTAACTCCACCCTGGGATGATGCTAACTGTATCTTCTCTTTCCTCCTCTGCAGCCAGGAAAAGACACCCAACGTCACCCTGATACCCAAAGAAGACTCCGCCCCTTCCAGTACAAGCCCTTGATATTTGGTCCGATCCTTGAAGATGGAGTGACTGTCAAACTGACACCCAAGACAGACAGAGCTCCTGATCTTTTCATACCTCATGACTAAACATAATGGTTTTTGCTTTGTGCCATTTTTCAGCTGTCTTTCTCCTTTGTAACATTGAAAGGGGCTACCAGGTTGGTACCGCAAACCTTTTACAGTGGTCAACTCTGGTCTGTTTTTCTGGCCACATTACACTATAGTCATTATAAAAGGCATTGGCAGTTGTAAAAAAACAATGCATAAAATAAAGGGTGAACTTCAAAAATATGACAATAAAAATTTTAAATGAAGATAATGAATTGATATGAAAACTACTTATTTCAGAAACTGAAAATCATAGCACTTGGGCCCACTGACACAAGCATTCACATGAAACCAATTCAGAATTCCCAAGAAAACCTAACACGGATTGGGAATGTTATTTGAAAAATATTTTTCCAATAGTATTGTGGTTTATAAAGGCATCATTGTAAGTAGATTATTGAGATGATATTACTCTGCAAATGAGACTGTGTTCATATAGGGTAATACGTATTGCTGTCATCTACTACACAGCTGACTTCATCAATACACTACTGAAATATTTATGTTAAAACAGAATATAATATTCCGCTGGATGATAAAAAGTATAAGTAGCCTGTAAGCAAATCCACTTACTAAAATGGTACTTATTTTCTTTGTGAGTGAAAGAGGTATGACTCAAAGTCAGGCATTTAAGAAGCAAATCCACCTTATATACTAAAAACTCAAAAAATATGTGGCTGCTAGTCCAGACAATAATTTGGCACCAATTGTAAACCATCATATTTTGAACTCCTTTACTGGCCTCAGGATTCTTCATCCAAAGGCTAATATCTGGCAAGTATATTAGGAGACGGAGGACTCAGATATGGAGTACATATAAAACATCACCACAATAGAAATTAAAACCAGTTATACAAAAGAAAATTAATTGTCATGATGGAGAAACACAAAGGTAATCCCTTGTCCTAAGAGATTAATAATGACTATTTATTGTCTCAGCCCGTATTCAACAATACCCTTCAACAGCTGAAGAAAGCATCAGTGTGCTCAAATTCACTATTTCCAACAATTCCTCAGAGAACTGTCATCTGTGGAAAAAACATAGTTTGGAAATGACTGAAGAATTTATTGCCACAGTTCAGCACCCTCAGAATTAGAAGAATATCGAGAAGCTGATTGTCAACATCAAAGAAGATCTTCAACTAGTGTGTGCCCAACTAAAAAAGATTTCTCCAAAAAAAAAAGAGTATCTTTTTTTTTGTTGATTTCCTGAGTGACAGAATATCAAAAATCCAAAACTAAAAAGAAATGAGGGTGGATTGATCCAAAGAACTTTTATATTGATCTGTCTGTCTATCAAAAACAAGAATCTGAGTCAGGAGAATACTTATGTAGGACCCTAAATTTCTGCAAATCCTTTCACCCTTTCAAAAAACAGAGCCTTTTATGGATTTTTAAGAAAAGGTCTGACAGGAATCGCTCCTTGCCGTTTAGTGACATGGCACCCACAATGTCCTAAACTGAAGCATGTGAGGAACTCACAACATCAAGCATAATTCAAGATTGTATGACATTATCCAGAATGGAACAAAACAGCCAATAAAATAAATTTAAATTAACTGTCCAAATTATTGTAAACAGATGAAGAGTTCAAAATATACAAACTTTCTAATACTACGTTACACTGATCTGCCCAGAGACTGATGGCAAAGTGCATTGGAAAAAGTACTAACATGTCCCAATAAATATACTCAAAATCAAGAGTTGTACAGTTATACACTTAAAATATATTGTACAACCAGTGATAATCATCGGATTATTGTCGTTGAAAATCAGAAAAATCAAACAGTATCTCCA
Source organism: Polypterus bichir lapradei (assembly GCA_026402145.1). Lineage (NCBI taxonomy): Eukaryota > Metazoa > Chordata > Cladistia > Polypteriformes > Polypteridae > Polypterus > Polypterus bichir. Next base: position 69,578,629 of record JANRMT010062854.1, on the reverse strand, counting down.
TACTGATGAAATTATTGAAAATGGCACAAACATCAAATTCATTGAAACAGAATAAAAGCAACTAAATACAATGACCGGAATGCTGAAGTAGTACTACATATTCTTAGAGAAGTGGAGGCTCAGGCCGGAGAAATTTGATAAATTCCTTGTCGACATCCAATATCAGAATGCAGCCAGCAATGGTGTGAACAAATCGACTAATAAAAATAATAATAATGTGGTTATCCCCACCAGGTAAATCTGCCAATTTAAAATGAATTGATGGATACTGGTATTGATAATGGCAATATTGCCAGTCTGCAGCCTTGTGCTGCCGTGCATGTAAAGCAAGCAAGCAAGCAAGATGTGCTGGGAATGTTTTATGGTGGTGTCCACCTATGCATGTCCACTGGGACAAGGCTTTACACTCCTCCACTGCAAGTCGACAAAATGAAGATGCTTTTATTACAGAAAGGAAAAGCTCTAACTGAATCGCAAATGTAATACTCAGGGAACAGTAAATAGCTGCACTAAAAGCCTACAGGCCGTAAACTTTATGAACAAAGTGAAGGAAGCTATGTGGAGTGTGAGACTGTTGATGCGTTAAAGACTAAGATATAGTGCTTTGATAAGAAAAGCACACCACAAGAGGAGTGCGATTGTTCAGCGGGCTGCTGAGGGTAACTATTAAGAAATAAGGGTTAAGTGCAGATTAGTCGAGAATAAATCTTCTTGACAAAACACAAAATATACCAGCTGAAATTCCTTGAAGTCCATGTGGACTTTATTCCACATATACTCAAAACTATGGGAGCTGAGTTGTTTAGATAAAATAATAATTTAACTAAAGAAAAAAAAAAATACTGTAATGAAACAACCGGAGAAAATCTTAATTCATAGAAAAATTAGGAAAATACCAGTAAAAGCATCTCAGCAGTGATCCATCTATCTAAAACAATTTTAAAACAGTTTTAAAATAAAAAGACTTTTATTTGTTGCTTGTTACTTTATATATAACATTTTTAATTATCAGTTCAGCACAAAGCACTTTCTACTCTTCACCTTATTTACTGATTCTTCTAAAATTTTATTGCCTGAACCCACGATCTCTGGCTGCTGAGAGCTGGGGTTTAGACAAGAAGCGACAGGAGTAAGTCAGGTACCAACTCTAGATGGGGCAAAAATCTATTTAGGGATGGGATCTGGGACTTCTGTTAGGCTGCAGCATTAACCTTGCACCACCATGAGATCCAATAATACATAGATCATTACCAGACCACATCCTTTACAGCACAGCTATAAGTTCTAGTAGCTTGGTAAAGTACTACATCACAAATAAGACGTTTTCTTGCCACGTTTTTGCACTCAAGCTGTCAGCTTTCAAGGAAAAGTTAGTGTTATGGCCAGTTGGAAAGGGGCTTTTCCAATGGGAGGGTGGAAATAAATGGAATGGATAGTGAGACACCGAAAATGTTTTACAGTTTACGTCTTTTGATAACCAGGACTGGTAATTAGTACTGAGTGATGCATTGCAGATATCAAAAAACACAACATTGAGATAAAATTATAAGATTAAAAAATGAGATAAAGATAAGATTAAAATTAAGCAGGAGATCAAAACCAAGATGATTCTTATTAAGACTTTTGAAGTACAAATAGCTATTAACACCTTTTAAATCTAAAAACTCAAATAATGTGAATCAAGCGCCTCCATCTTATATAGTGGCAGGAAATGACATTACAATGTACTGTAGCATCGCTGGCATCAAGTGGTGGTAATGCTGTTAGTTGTTATGGTCTGCTCATTTTCTTTTGTGCACTCTTACTTTTTTCCTAAGGCTCTTCTTGGTTTCATTGTTATTTTGCTGCTCCCTTTGGCTTAAATAGTCAAATTTTTACTTTCTCATTACTTTGTAATAACATACTGCTTTCCATATGGGTGCCACAATTTTGAACTACTGATGCTTAACAATAAAAATAATAAATTATTACATTTATATAGGGCTTTTCTAACCTGTTTAAAGTGTTTTACATAGACAGTGAGGAACCACTTTAGCAACCACCAATGTGGAGCACCCACCTGGATGATGCAACATTCTTGGGCCAGTATTCTCACCACACATTAACTATTAGGTGGTGAAGAGGTCAAGAGATTGTAAGACGATAAAGGACAGAGGACTGATCAGGGAGCCAGAATGACAAGGCTGTGGTGGGCAATTTAGCAAAGGACATTGGGTTACACCATTCTTTTTTTGAAAAACATCAAGGGATCTTTAATGACCACAGAGAGTCAGGACCTAAGTTTAACATCTCATACAAAGCAGGTCTTGGCTACTGTACTATGTATGTCTCTAGAGTCACATTGCCAATGTCATCAGCATAACATTAATTAAGCTGGCACCATGAGTCAGTCATTTCCAAAGTTTGTAGATGTTCTAAAAACCTTCTACACATGTTCTATATTTTGAAAATCTGTTTACTGATTAATTGGCTAGGAAACATTTTGACATTTCGGTTACTTGGTTACTGACGACTCTACTATTTTTATGGCATTTAATGTCATCTCCTGGTCACTCCTCGTTGTCCTGATACCCTGACAATTTTTCACTTTTGGCTGAAATATAGTAACATTAAAGAAGTTGTCCATGCCCATGAAAACACTATATAAAATAGTACTGACCACAGGAACAACAAAATGAAATCCTGAAATAAGGTAAACTATGTTAAAATTAAGGATGTCCTGCAATGTATGGCAGTTTGGGGATATTATTCTACCTATGAAACAGCCTTCACTTTGGGCTTTAAGAGTTCAGTTCAAAGGTTTTTACTAACTTGATAGGTAGTGGAATGGAGGATACCGCTTTTACATTGCTGGTTATGTATTGCAAAGTATGAATCAGGCACTTACAATGCAATATTAAAATTGTGTGATACATTGGAAATGTCACACAGTGCTCCTATCATTATTCATGATAAAAATATTAAAACTCAATCACAAAGGGAGGTGTGTTATGAGTATCACCTTTGCTCTGTATCATGTGGAGGTAAAGTCAGTCCTGGAGGGCTGTAGTTGCAGCAGGATTTTGTCCACACCTGATTTGCTTAATTAGAAATCAATGAAATCAGCCGTAACCCACCCCCTTCTGGGTAGGGTGGGGGGTGATCTTGCGATCTTGTATGCATGTTATCATCCAGTTGACACTTGGAACGACCACCAGAGGGCGAACTGGAGGCGACTGCCAGCATTCTTTATGTTTGAGCCCCTGTTGCTTTTGAAATTAAATAGAATTCTATGCGTGGAAGTGTGTGTGTCTGTCCGGCCCTGAAGTGAGAAGTAGAGTAGGGGTTAGGGCTCCAGCTCCGAGGATACGCAAGCAAGGCCAGTACACCAGCAAAAGGAAACCTCCTAAGAAAGACAGTCACTTAGCTGCTAATGCACAAACGATGCAAGCACTTCAGCAACATGAATCCTTCTAGAAGAGAGATGTCCAGAGTAGTTCTGACAATTTAAATACTTTCTAGGATCCCGTGCTTTTAACAACACAGGCTTACACAGTTAGTATGTACCAGGCGACTGCCAGCATTCTTTATTTTTGAGCAGCACCGCGCCCCTGTTGCTTTTCAGATTAAATAGAGTTGGCCGGTTACGAGCGTCAACTAGATGATAACATACATACAAGACCGCAGACAAGGACATTAGTGAGTCTTTGTTTCTTAATTTATTTTTAACGTGTTTTTTTAATTATGTTTTTCTCAAACAATTAAACAAAACACGCGGGTGAATTAGAGGTAACAGCCAGCATTCTTTATGTCTCAGCACCACCGCACCCTGGTTGCATTTCAAATTAAATACAGTTGGCTGGTTCTGAGCATCAACTGGATGATAACATACATACAACACCACAAGACAAGCACATTAGTGAGTCTTTATCCATCCATCCATTATCCAACCCGCTATATCGTAACTACAGGGTCACGAGGGTCTGCTGGAGCCAATCCCAGCCAACACAGGGTGCAAGGCAGGAAACAAACCCCAGGCAGGGTGCCAGCCCACTGCAGAAAACCCACGCAGACATGGGGCGAACATACAAACTCCACGGCAGGAAGACCAGGGAAGCAAACCCAGGTTTATTGTTTGTTCATTTATTTTTATTTTTAAAGTTGTGTTTTTTTTAAGTATGCTTTTCTCAAACAATTAAAAAAAACACTTTATTTTCCTCCTGGGCAACGCTGGGTATTTCAGCTAGTATTTTATTAAACAAGACAGTTCATGATGATAACACACATTTGTACATAGAAACAAAACAGATTCAGCTAAGATTCAGAACTAGGTGTTCCTTTGTTATTTGCAACGTATTGCTTTTTAAATATTAAATGCAGTCATTTAAGACTAAAGAAGCAATTAAGGGGGAACCTTAACAAACATCAACAGCATCAACAAGGGCATCAAGAGCAGCAACTGACCCGTCATAAAAAAAAAACTGGCAGCCGCCATGTCCTTCTAAGGCGAACTTTGCAGGACCCTCTTGTAAAATATGACTTTGGGCTGGGACTTCTTTTATTGTACAAATTGCATGCCCTATTTATGTTCATGCAAGCTTCCTTTGAATACTGGTGTTTCCTGACACACTCCAGAGACATACTCTCAATATGAGCTGGTGTGTTTCTCCCTAAAGTACACATTTGCTGAATTACAATTACAGCTATGTGTGCAATATGAGTGTGCCTAACAATGGACAAGTTCTTTGTTAAGACATCAATCATGCCTCCTACTCAGTTGCCGCCATATGGGGCCAGGCAACCACAACCCTTTAGCTGAATTAAATGAGTTTGGTAACCGATGGATGAATGGATTATTTCAGAATAGATCTCTGGTAGCTTCACACATCTGAGCACTGCATTGTTTTCCAAATATATCTGGCAATATTTCTCAAGTTTCCACAAATTGGATGGTGGCCATTGATGAATATTTGGACTAATATCTGAGCTTTGGCTGGCTATTCTGGGTCAGTGTCATACTGCATAATGAATCTACTCCCAAGTTCCAAGTTTTATTTAGAATATGTCCATTCTGTTCTGACAGAAAGAAGCATCCTTACAGACCTAACTTACTATGATAGCTCTTTGTAGAAAATGCTTTTCCTCTCGATGATATTATTTACCACTGAAGTTAAAAAAATCTATTTTATCTCAAAAACTAATTTTTGTTTCCCACATGGACTCAAAGGCTCCAATATGCTGTCTAAATGGCTAAGATCCAGTTGTTTTGCACCTTTTTGCCTCCAGTGTGTATTACTGTATAGTAGTCTGTCCTGCTGCCTCAAGTATCCAACAACCTGAATGTCAGTCCCACACACAGCATCTGTTTCTCTCTAGCATGTTCTCTCTGTGTTTATATCTTTTGTTTCAGGTATTCAAGCTTTAGCATAAAAGAAACTGCACTTGAAGCCAGTATTGCTTTCACTTCCCTCAAACTACTCATGTTGTGACATTTCTATAGCAGAATTGTTTATGTTTAAATCTATGCTCTGATTTGTGATCTTAAATATCTGAATATACAAATGATCAGATCACAATAAGAAATGACCCCAACTTTAATCGAAAAAAAGTCCAGTGGCCTAAAGTGAAGAAGTAAAATGTGACTTGGAAAAAAAAGACCTACAGCCTTAGTGTTAGAGTCACTTCCAGACAAAGATTAGTGCTTATTCTCCTGAATTCAGTCATTTTTTACTTAATCAAAAAATAAAATAGTATGACAGTGGTTAGTGCAGTTGCCTCACTCATACGGAGTTTACAGATTTCTCTATTTCCATTATTCCAGTGTTCCTCTTATATTCCAAATGCATTCATGTTCAGTGAATTAGTGTCTCTGAATTGGGCTTGTCGTGAGATGACAATGTCTTGTGATGGACTAGCACCTTGTTTCTGCCCCGTGACCGATGCCGTTGGTATAGGCACTGGCTTCTCATGACCTTAACACTGAATTAAGAAAGTTCAGTAAATGAGTGAATACAATGAATTTACAATGATTTGTTAAATGTTCTTTTCACTTTTACAATTTTTTTTTTTTTAAATACAGGACAATTGTAACACAATACAGTATGAAAAGCTTCAAGGGCCATGGACATATTTTATAGACAATAGTATTAAAGAAAGCCAGTTCTAGGCTGTTCATTTCTAAATACCCATTTGTCTTTGATAAGGCACTTTAGACAGAAACAATGCCTACTGTATATAAAAAACAGCAAACTAGAAATTGGATGTGATTTATCTACAGAAATCCTGTCCTCCAATATTCATACAAACATCAAATGTATGTCTCTGAATGCTGCTCTCTGGACTCCAAAACTGACTTATTGTTAAGCAATGGCACATTGTAACATGGCACTGGGTGACACTTTAAGAGGAAATATATGAGAAGGGAGAAAGACTTCTGCTTCAACCTGAGGCAAGTAAATCCGGTATTTGTCCAGTCCAAGAGTCTGCCACAGAGGACTCAATAATTCAAACCTTGCATGTGCAGCCCAGCTTTACGACTTTCAAACAAAGATTCATATTAAACCAGCATTGTTCAACCTTTAAGTATTTGCGACCCGAGTTTTCATAACAGTTTTAATCTCGCCCCCCTAACATTTTTTTGAAATTTAGATGCATATTTTATTATACCTACTTAACTTTTACTTACATTTATCTAACTCTATATTTACTGTTCTAGTATCAGAATGTAGTTTAAGTTCATTTGTTTTGGTTTCAGCAGATGTTTTTTTCATATTTCTGATTCTTGTTTTCTTTTTTTCACATTTTCGCGCCCCCCTTTTTGTTACTTCGCGCCCCACAGGTTGAGAACCACTGTATTAAACAACAGAATGACCATTTGTTTAATATCAGACGAGGGCTACTCCAAATGTAGCAGGGGCGTAATTGCAGGAAACAAATCTGAATGGTGCACAAGTAGTAACAAAGAAAAAAGACAAAAATATTCCTGGAGGACAGTGGAGTGTCATCAAATGGCACATACCGGTTATCTCTAAGTATGGCATGCATGTTTGGACCTACTGTTAATCTTTATTGTAAGAAGCCTGAACGGAAAACAGGTATATTACAATGTAAATAATGCCACTGCACAGTATGTTTTTAGTTGAGACGCCTACTGTCCTATCTCTATTAGTCTCAAAGTACAAAATTTCCAATATTTGACACTTTAACCTGCAATGTCGGCAACAGAGTTCTTTGAATGGATTCTTTCAACTTCTACACTAGTCTAATTAACAACTTGGATAACATGAGGTTATCACTGGCATGATTCCTACTAGCTTTATTTTATTATTTGTGGAATGTTTTTAATCATCTATTTTTTGAATTTTGTTGGTTTTTAAATTTTGTGAGCTTTTCATCATGTGTTTTGAAGTCGTTATCAATCACTGCCTTTTTGCAGGTTGCTATGAACACATTCCCAGCATGAACCTGTTGGAAAGCAACAGCCAACTTAGTAACACACACAACGCCATGTTACTTAAGACTGAGGAGTTGCAGCAGCTACTTGCTGGATCTGTGCCTAAACGATAAGGGAAACAGCTCTCTCGTAAAAGAGTTATTAAAGGGGTTGTTTGGTTAGCAATATATAGATCTGTTATTGCGCCATCTCTAAAGTATTGCGATGCATAGAAACTCTGCCACTTGTAAAAATAAACCAACAATTCTCCTGTTTCTAAGAGAGCTGCTCTTATCCGTCATTTAGTTTTGATTTTGTGCTATTTAAATGTTCTTTCTGTGGTCCCTTTTGTTTCGTGTATTAACCTCTCCCAAAGAACTGTTGTCCGCCTCTCATTGAAAAGCCAAATTTTTCTGGCAGTGATTTTTGCTTTATATTTGTATGCCTGTAGTGATAGAATGATCCCCTTCCATTGTGATAATAAGAAAAAATGGGCTGACAACCTGTAAAACCAAGAGTTCAATTTTCCCTGTACCGTCAACTGATTCTGCCTCTTTAAACTAGCATAATTAATAGAATTCATAATAATGTTTTATTAATTGCAGGAAAAAAAATCATTGGCAGCACATTAACACGTACAATAATTTTCCTCATCAATGGGTTTCTTATAGGAGGTATAATTAAAATGGAATTACTTCCCTTGCAGCCTACATAACTGGAAATTTATGACATCCAACAAATCACTGACATAAATTTGTTGCCGGTGACAGTAAAATGACTCAATAAAGTTAAAAACATTCCAAATACAAAACACGCATATCAGCAGCTTCTATCACTTATCCTCACACTCTTTGCTACATAGCCGTATTGCATGAAGACAAAATATGGTAACGTATTTTTCATTTCACAGCTATCAACAGTGGATCTGCAATAAAATTATTATGCGTCTTTGGAATATAAATGTTTATAAATACTGTTCACTTGCTGAATTATTGGTCCATGTGTTTATTAACAGATTTATTCAAAGAGGAAATTCTCCTGCTCATGCATAGTGTAAAGAAAGTGCGTTCACCTTTACTTTTCACAGCAAATACACTAAAACAGCTGCTGAACTCTGTTAATTACTGTACAATGAACATGCTTGTAATGGCTATTTGATTACAGTGTGCTGCATGAAAGGCACTGACTGGTATTATGCAGTGAAATATATCAGACAGAACCACAGGGAAGCCAAACCCATAGACACAAAAATGATTTGTCCATTACACTGATGTGAGCATACTAGAAAATATTTATTATCCAGCTGCTCATTTTGTCTCCTTTTCATCTATTCATGAAATACAAAATGATTAAATTATTCATCCAACCATTAACTCTTCTAGCTAATATCAAACCAGCTTAATCTAGTTCAGGGTCACATGAGCAGCTTATCCTGTCAGCATCAGGCTCAAGGCAGGAACTAGTCATTGACGAAGACTTCATTCATCACGGGGCCCGCTCACTCACACACAGTCTTACCGTACAGGGAAACATACAGTTGTGAATTCACCTAAATTTAATGTGTTTGAGATTTCAATCCAAAACCTATTCAAATACAAACAGATCCATCCAGACAGTGGAGCAGTGGGGAAGCAGTATGTTACGGCTGATTATATTATATTATGTGGTTAGCACTGCTGACTAATGGATCTAGCATCCTGGCTTCAAAATCCAGTATCCATTTTTTTGTCTGCGTCACATTTTAATGTTCTCCCAGTGCCTGTGTGTACTTTTGTCGTCTTCCCAGTTCATTGGCAGTTTAGAATTGGCCCTGTATAAGAATAGGTGAGTGAACAGACTCTTGCTCTGTCCACTGACGGCCCAGGCACCAAAGACCCTGAATCAGATTAAGTGGGTTTTGAGAATATGTTGTTATAATATCAACCCGTTTGTTGACTCCAATGCATCCAGTGTTAGGACTGAGCAGAGCTGGAGTCTAATATTATCTGGTCTTCTGTCCTCTTGTTTTATCCTATAAAGAAGCATGTTATTACACTGGTTTGGACTGCAACCTCACAGCTCACCAAAACTGGTTTTGGATTCCAGCCCAGTCCCCGACTGCATATTGGATATTGCGGATTCTTCTGCATATGTGTGGGTGTTTCTCTAGGTCGGGAGTCCCAAACTCCGGCCCTGGAGGGCCCCAGTAGCTGCAGGTTTTGATTCTAACCCTTGTCTTAATTGGTGACCTGTTTTTGCTGCTACTTAACTTCCTTGGAATTCATTTTATTTGACTTTCTCTTGAAGACTCAGACCTCTTAATTGCTTATTTTTCCTTATTTAGCAACCAAACAATAATGAGATGCAAAATGAACCAAAAACATGACCAGCAAATTGTGTTCATCGTACAATATCTGAAACTAAAGAAAGATGAAGGTCCCAGACACATTTTAACAGTGCTCTCTTAGAAAAGAGAAAATCAGAACTTTCAGAAATGTATGCCATTGCACAATGAGAGCAGCAACAAGCCATGGAATTAAAGAATGGGTTTAATTAGCAACATGAATCGACACCTCATTAACCAACTGGTTGGAGTGAAATTGGTTGGAGTTTGAGGCCCTGACTTAGTTGGTCTTCTGTTGGCTCAATCAGTTCACATTTCATTTCTGTTTGTGTGCCACTTAAGGAAAGAAATGAAGCAAACCAGAGGAATGATGAAGAAATTCAGGGGAACAAATCTTAAAAAACAAGTCAATCAAAATGAAAGGAAAAGGAGTTAATTAGCAGCAAACACAGATCACTAATTAAGAAAAGGGTTTGTATCAAAACCTGCAGCCACTGGGGCCCTCCAGGACTGGAGTTGGGGACCCCTGCTCTAGGTAGTTTAGTTTTTCTGTAGCATTCCAAACACATGTATGTTTGGCTAATGAGTAACTTGAAATTAGCCACATGTGCTTGAGTGTGTGTGTGTGTGTGTGTGTGTGTGTGTGGTGCTCCATGCAGAGGTTGGCCGCATGCTGCTGGGATAAGATTTGTCCCCTTTGACCACGAATTGCACTAATTTAGTTTAAAGATTGACAGATACATGATATTATTTTTGAAAGAAGGGCACAACAATCAGCACTGCTGGCTCAAGAGACTCAAACACCAGCTCATTTCTGCATGTTCTCCCTGTATCCACATGCCCCCATCCATCGAAGAATCCTAGTTTTCTACTGTATTGTAAATCCAGACTTCCAGGCTGATTAGAAACAATAGTTTGCTTAATGTTATTGTAAATGCTGCAGTGCTGTGTGTGTCTTGCAATAAACTAATTTTGAATCCTGCCGTTTTTGTGTTCCACCAAGACATCTATAACTTCCTTTGTATTTGTGAGTCAGTAATTGAATATATAACGGCACATTATGGGGAAAAATATACCATGGTTTAAAAATGCTTTTCAGACCAGTCACACTGCTTTGTGCTGTAATTGTGTTAGATTTAAAATCTGCAGGCTGCAAAATCAAAAAGCCACCCCTCCTCACTTATTAATCCTAAGAAAGCGTCTCGGTCTACTAGCATCTCAGACAGAATATTCAGCACTTTGGTGTTTCCAACACTTACATGGGGATTGTGAAAATACACTATTTTACAAATACATGCAAGTCAAACATTGCTTAAGCAAGAGTAATTTATTTTATATGTAAGTTAAAGAAGTGTTACATTTAACTAAGAACAAAGAAAATCCTTATTGATAGAAACCATGGATTTTTTGATAAGAATTTATTTTCAATAGTTTATAGGTAATATTTACATTGGAAAAGAGTATTTACTTTACATATTGTGCTGTATAATATTCATTTAAAATCATACAAATCAAGTTTTATTTCAGATTGTACAGTAAATGAAAAAAATAAAACTAATGAGAAACAATAAATTCTGCTTCATTTTAACGTTTCTCTCTGTCTCTTCTGACAAACTCCTTGAAGTCCACATTCAACGAAGCCAAGGTGTCACAATATTTCACCATTTAGTTGACAAATGGGATTGTGATATTCTGCCCTTCAGCCAGGAATAATTGTGATTTTATGGCCACTGTGACTTCAGGTAAGCGGTGCACAGATGGGATTTTAGCATCTTCATTTGTAATGATGCAGAAAATTAATCACTTATTACCTAAGACATTTTTAAAATCAGGATTTAAATTCTGAGAGTTTACGGTAAGGCTTTTAAACGTTTCTTGAAATGCTGTAACCTTTTCAAAAGTTTAATTATCCGAAAATAGATAACCCAGCCCTTGAATATCTTAACATTTTTTTTTTCTTGTAATGCTGACTATAGTGGAAATGCAATTCCTAAATGAACTCTACTATGTAATGTCTAGTAAAGTAGCTACCTTTCAGACAGCATGTTAGATGGATAAAATGATTGTCAGTGACTATATGAAGAAAGACATGTAAACATCCAGGATCAGTTATGGTTACTATGTGTCGATATGGCTGATCTGCTTTGAAATTTTTAACTCATAGACTACAAAGAATCAAGCAGTATATAATATGTGACAACTTACAACGTAAACATTATAAAACTGAGCACGTAAAAAACAGTAACTTGTCATCAAAACCAGAAATTACAATTACATAAACCCCATTCTAATGTTTCCCATGCCAGTGTGGTCTCTGTAAATCGAGCACAATTGTCAAACCTGGAGGGGTGGTCCTGCACAATCACCAGAGCATAAGAGTGTTAGATCAACCAAGTGCTATCATCAATGTCTTGGTGAATCAAGCATGACCATCAGAATGGGAGTTGGGGAGGTTGTCCAGGATTGGCCACAGGCCACCTGCGATACTGCCATTGTGAACTGAGCGTGATGATCATCGGATAAGTGAATGGGGTTTTGTCCAGGGTCGGGAAACACTGCCCTAATGACAACATTGGTCATTCACTGGTTAAGAGTCCTGTCTTCAATTCAAAAGCTTGTTTCCGTGTACTCTGCTCTACTTTTCTTCTAATTTTAACCATATTTTAGCAAAAAATGCATGTTGTGAGTATTCTTCTAAATGAGTGGACATGTGGAATGAGAAATGTGAGATTTTTTTCATGGACATTTTTGATATTTTTTGTTGTAGTCCAGGGTGATCTCCATAGATGTCTATTCTACCAGAAAGTATCTTTGTTTTACATAAAAACTTGACCATCACTACAAATTAAGTAAGTAACATATGCAAAAATAGATCATTTTTGTGTAGCACATTCCTTTAACAGTAACCCCTGTTCTGCTAACTAGAGACATCCATAACAAACGTTCAACAATAAAGAAAGAACAAAGAAAATAGATATCCTCTCCATTAACTTGGGAAAGAACAAGGGAACTGATAACTTTGCTTTAAACTTGTTTATTTTGCTAAGGTGTGATTTTTAATAAAGCAGTTGGCTGGGGCAGCCCTCCCTGAGTGCTATCACAGTGCATGAAAATAAAATTATTTACACAAAAAATGGCTAGATATGTATATTTGAATGGACGTATTGCATAATTGTTTTGATTACAGGATTATGCTTTTTTTGGGCTTTCATGAATGTTAAATATTGAATATATGTTAAATGAATGAATGTTAAATATTAACTCTTTGAGGGCTGAATATGTTTTCAGAAGCTGGCAGAAATGTGCAGCAGAGCAGCTGCCAGCTACTAGAGCCGACTTCACACCGAGCTAAAGGCAGATCTGGCAAAACAGCGAAGTGAATGCGCAAAACAAAATACTCCGTAGATAACATTTTGCGCTTTATTGCTATATCAGACTCTGACATATCGCACTGTGAGTTTGGTACAAGTGATCTTGAAATCGAAAATGAAGGTGATGTGCCAGTATCAGCTGATCGGTCCCCAGCTGATCGTATTGCTGAATGTGTTCATGTGTGCCGGCAGTTGCACGAAGACACTGCTATATGTCGTTATAAGTCGACACCCGCCTCAAAAGAGTTAAATGAATGTTAAATATTTGTTTTTAATAACATCTGAAGCTGTGCTAAGCCCACAGAAGCACCACATAAAATCAAATTGAGCAAAGGTGAACAATTTCACTAAAATATCCTGTAGGTAGACCATACAAGATCAGACACTTGTCAGTAGCCACACTAGAGATCTGGTAAAGTACTTCTGCTCAATGAAAATGCAAACTCTCTCTCCCTCTTTTAATTTCTGTCTGCTTTAACTTTACCAACTCATTCATTCACATTGCCAGCTATACTAAATGCACATGACAATGGCCTGGCAAGTGAACCTCCATGAAAGTAAGCCAAAGTTATTTAGTAATACAGGCTTCTCAGAGATGAATGACAGAGTCAATATGTTGACCATATGGGAAAGGGAGAGTGTTTTGTGGACGAGTGAGCCAGCCATTCCACACGATATGTTGGAACTAAACCCTCTTATTCAGGCCTTGTAAAGCATCTAGAACTTATTTTTCCTCCTGTGTTATTACATGACATTACTCTTTCCCTTTGGTCACCCATTCCTTTCACTTTTTGTTATTGAAATCATATTTTTGATACACCTATTGATTGGCTCTTGTTCATTTTGCACACCAGGGCGTCCCAGTTACACTCTTTAAAATACATTTTTTGTACATTTCACTGACTTGGACTATTATACTGCTTACATGAATGCAAATTCAATACACAAAATTAACAATAAAAGTAAGGAACAAACACTGTAGCTATTTCACAAAACTGACATTAAAAAGGCAGCAGTGTGATCTAGGTTGTAGAGTACGGAGTTGCTGTTTCAGTCCCCACCACCGTTTACCTTTCAAACTCCGGCTAAGTCATTAAATCGGCCAGGACTCCAACTGTAGTTATAAATCAACAAAATCAATCAAGTGCATTCAGGTGGCTTTAACCAAAAATCGATCAGTACTGGAATGTCTTCAGTGCGGATCAAGCATGATACCCTTCTGCTCAGTGGGAATTGCAAATGATGTGACCAACTGGTGAGACTACAGTAAATTGTGTGAGGCCTTTCAGAAGACTCTCAGGGTTTGGGGTCCTACCATGCAAAGAAAATTGTCTCTAGCTCCCCCGATGATCCTTCTTGTCTTAGAGGCTTACAAAATGGATGGTGGTGTCATTAGCTTGAGTTAACTCCCTCTTAGACTAAAAAGAAAATATTAAAAAAAAAATGAAGCATGAACCATTGCTATAACAATGACAGCCTTCCAGTTTCTTGGCTTTTCGTTGAATTGCTTCTTATTTCTCCTCAGCAGGACCAACCCTGCCAGAACAGAGAGAGCAAATGATGACTAGTACACCGAGGGCCAAATGGCCTGCACCTGTCTTAAAACTTTATGTTCTTTAAATTGCCTGCCTGACCTACCCACAAGTAATAATCATAACAATGGCACAACATAAAGGGAAAAAATGCCAGTGAAAAGGTTTACAGAAGCACACACTCAAAAATTAAAGGAAAGAGCAACACTGGCAATTTCTTTTTATTCTCGGCCTTTTAGTAGCCAAGTTGGAATTCAAAGGTTGGTTTCCATCTTGGTTTCATTGTTGGCTTGGGAGTTCCAGCCAGGCTGTTAACTCATACACTCACATGTGGAATTAAGGCTGAAGAAAATTGCCATTAATCACATAGATTATACTTCTAGATCAGGGAATGATGCCACAGCATTACACACTGAACCTGATGTATTTTGTAATAAACTCTCCCCAAAGCTTTCATATTGATGCAAATTTCAATGAAAAAGCGAAATCCCTCTGATACTGCAAAAATAACTACAGCCCTCACACACACTTTTAGGTAAAATGTCTGTGGTATATGTACTTGTACTGGGGAGGCCAGGTGCAGCAAGACTGAAAGAGAGAGCCTGCTGTTACATATAAGGCACCAAGAAAGCTAATCGGCCAACTGTACAAAATGAGTTCTCCTTTAGCTACTGTATACTGACTGAGAATTCTGTTCTGTAATCCCAAGGCCCCAAGTTTGAGTGTCACTTTAGGGGTGTTATTATCTTCTGGCAATGTTTTGTTCAGGTATCAGAGGACTACACGTTTGTGCATGT
The DNA here is from genome assembly GCA_026402145.1 of Polypterus bichir lapradei. Classification (NCBI taxonomy): domain Eukaryota; kingdom Metazoa; phylum Chordata; class Cladistia; order Polypteriformes; family Polypteridae; genus Polypterus; species Polypterus bichir. The sequence goes on along the minus strand of JANRMT010062854.1, from coordinate 69,563,195 downwards.
ACACAGCTTAGTGGAAGAATGAGTTCGATTTTAGTAGCTATGTACCAAGCACATCAGCTCATACAGTGTCCATTTTAGGACATCTTCCTCTCTCTCTCTCTTTTCTCCTATCTCTGCCAAAATGGCTTATGTCCTCCAACAAAACTTTCCTGCTCCCTGCGGCGGAACTCCATCCTCTCTCCGACATCTTACAAAATGGCCTCCACTCTCTGCCATCCAACAAAACTCCATCCGTATTTTTCTGACTATCCATCCATCCATCTATTATCCAATCTACAGGGTCACGGGGGTCTGCTGGAGCCAATCCCAGCCAACACAGGGCACAAGGCAGGAAACAAACCCCGAACGGGGCAACAGCCCACTTCAGGCTGCGTGCACACACACACACAGAGGACAATTTAGAATCACCAATGCACCTAACCTGCATGTCTTTGGGCTGTGGGAGGAAACCGGAGCGCCCGGAGGAAACTAATGCACCAATATGCAACCTGCAATATAAACATATATAGAAATTTTAAATAATCACCTGGATGCTCTCTAATGCCATGCTCTATAATATAAAAAAAGCATAAAATTTCAAGGCAGGCATAAATTGCTTCATACTGTAGTAGCAAAGAGCAATGCTGTAGGCGAGATCTGAAAAAGACACATGCAAAAAATGAAAACTTAACACCTAATAAAGAAAAAAAAAATACACCTTACAAAGAATAGAATTATGGAGGTATGTCGGTAAAGAGTGCCTCCTACTGGCCAACCAATGCAAATTTTAGCAGCCAAGTGAAACATTATTGTCTTTACCTTCAACATCCGTCAAAATCTCTCTCCTCTCTTCACTCTCCTACCTGAGACACAAAAATATGAAAAAGCAAGCTGGATGTTTTGGAACGGGGAGTGGTGGTAGTCAATAATTTTTATTAACTGTTATCAATATTTTTTTAACCTCCTCCAATCATTAGTAAGGAGATACAAATCTGTCAATCTTTTTTTCTATTTTGCATTTACATGAGTAGGAATATATCTTAGATAGCCAATCATGTTCATCCTTTTTTCAGCTGCAGCTTTAATAAACCTAATGGCATTTTGCTTATATGAAATTATTTGTAATGTGCATTTTTATATTCTTCTTTTTTGAAGATTATGAATGATTAAGTGTAAAACATTACACTTAACATTTTAAACATCGTTTATTTTCCTTTCATTTAAAATTGGAGTAGTACATTGCACATTTTAGGACAGTAATGCATTATTCTACTATTTTAATCACTCTGAAAAAACTTCACATATTTCAATAAAAAAGTGCATCCTGTACAAGTTTTAAAATATAGCTAAACACATACATACTTCAAGCAGATATGTTTAATCTTAGCATCCTATATAGTCAGCACAATCATTAAGCAAATCTTTCACAGCGTGCTAGAAGTTTATTCAGAAGAATGCTGAATGAGTAAAAGTCAGTCAATCCATCCATCCATCCACTTTCTAGCCTACTTATCTAATTTTCATAAATTCACCATTGTATGAGGTTGGGTGTGTGCGTGATACAACTTTGTGATGGACAAGCACCCTGTCTAGGAACATGCCTAATTCTGGAGGGATGAATTCTTTGCTTTTTGTCTAGCATTTCTAATTTCACCCAATCAAGCAACCCTTGTCTGAGTTGTGATTTTGATTTCTGAATATATTTTTTGATATATCACGTGGAAATAATGAAATGTCTTCTGTTCCTTAGTGATAAAGACTAGGGGTCTGTAAAGTTAGTCCTGAAGGGTCCAGTGGCTGCAGGTTTTTGTTCCAACCCAGCCTCTTAATGAGAAGTCAGTTATTGCTTAGATCTTCCAGTAGTAGTTTGCTTATAATTTAAAGAGAGAAGTATAAAAGACATAATGAGGCAGCTATGCCACATTTGACAAAACTCCTTAAGACACACTTTTTAAATTAAGAATTACTTACGAACGCTTTGAAATTACTTTATTTTTTTATGTCATGACTTAATAGTAAACCTCCACATATGATATGCTATTCAACTTTTCTTGATGTCTAATTATGTGTCAATAGTGTTTTGAAGTTGGTCCCTTATTTTTGCCACCCTAGACCCACTAAAATAAACACAACAAATTTTGAGGTCATGATTTGTGCAGGAAGTTACACCATTATGATAAAGAGTAAGCCAATAGGTGCCTTCAGCAAAAATGATCAGAAGGACTTGAAGTTGTGCATACCACTTCAACTGACCCCATGGGTTCACTCCTTAGTGGGATATTTGGAGTCAAAGTTACTCCTTTCCACAAAACTTTGAAAAAAATAGGAATCAGTAATATAGGCATGTGGAGTGTTGTTTTATGCTGTATAAAGTTGCTGATCATAAGTACGACCATATTTTTAATATTGGACTCTTTAGTGGTGGTCCTAGCTCTCTAAGAGCCACTTCCAGAAGATTAAAAAAAGAAATTTCAAACACCAGCATTTGGGGTATCGTTTTAGAATATTTCAAGATCAGTGATTCTAAATATGCTATTTTTAATTTTTAAACATTTACTAGCCCCATCAGAAAAATGACAAATTTCTATCACAAGCAAGAATATTTAGACTTTAAATATTTAAAATAAAGCACACATTTGCATATTTCAAATATCTGATTCAACTTTTCTTGTTTATTAAGTACTTCGACCTAATGAAGTAACTTGTTACTTTTCCTATAAACACTCCAAATTATGGTGGCTTACACAAATTCAGACTTTTTTGGCCTTTTCACAGCTGTGTTTTGTTTCTTCTTCTAATACTAGGGCACTTCGCTCGTCAGCCCCCAGGTTTGGTTACCCAGATATACATTTTAACAAGATTGTTATTTTCATGGGCATTGTTACATATGCATTATTTTCACTTTTACATTAAAACTTCAGTAAAAACAATATTTGGAATTAATTTTTCTACAAGATCGCATTGAATTTTGATTCCGCATTTGGACTTACATCGTGACAACGTAATGTATATCTGCCTGTGAGTGAATATCGTTTCTTTCTCTCTAATAAATAAACTGACTTTTTCGAATTTTTGTCCCTGTGATTTGTTAATTGTCATAGCAAAAGTTATTGTATCGCACCGTTTTTGAATGTCTTTATGAAGTTCTACTTTGTCTTTTACTCTTTGTCTTTTATTTCTGACCCCAATTGGACCTGTGAGATTTTCAGTTCCTCTTAGTCCGGGCTGATTATTACTTATAATTACTTACTTACTTATAATTTGCACATAGATTATTATTGTTCTTTTTTGCATTCTTTTGTCTTCAACGTATTTGGTTCTGTTTTTGACATGCTGCTCTTTCTTCTTAACTTAGTTGTTGATGTGTCATCTAGAACGTATAAAATTATTGTCCTGATAAAATTTATAAGAGCTGAGAGCACAGTTAGTGTGTCTGACAAAAGCATTCACACAACTGAGAGGTTAGATGCCTGGGACTTGCTTCCAAAGGTTGTAAGTATGACATAACTTGAAAGAATCTCATGTTTAACGTCTCTGTCTTGCGGAACTTCATTCCAAAAAGTCTCTTCAGAAAGTTACGTCTCGTCCCAAGATTTTTTTATTATAATAGAGAGATAACTTATATGCATAGAAATATCATATACTTCTGAAATTTGCAACCATAATTAATCGATATATTTCTCTGATTTCTGTTCCGGTTTTTCTGTGGTAGCTCTTTGTGCCTACACCACCTGATCAAAGTACTGTGATGTTGGAATAAAATCAGATACTCCAACTGTCAACAAGACCCATGGTATTGAATCTTCAAGGATGAGGGTTAAAAAGCAATAAGGAACATTTTAACTGCATTTATGACAGGTAAAATGCCTAATGATGGATGAGTGGTCTTTTAGCCTTGGAAACCCCACAGGTTTTGTTTTCTTTTCTCCAGCACTGTGTTCTTGGACTTTTATTTCATTTTCTGCCCTCCCCGGCCATCTAACCATAGCATCAGACTTCACATCAGAAATGTAAAAATGAATCTATGCATATTACTTGTACAGTATATTTGTGCTATGTAAGTGCGTATTGATTCTTATTCACTATTTTTCAATGTGTCATTTATGCATTCTTATTCTTACATATTTATAATTAGTTTGGTTTTTTTTTTGTAATTATTTCTTTGACATCTTTTCACTTCTTTAAGCTATATACTGTTTATGAAAACATGCCATACAAATAAACATTGTTGTTTCGTTTTAGTTGTCTCACTTGTTCAGACTCCCCACCCTTGGTTGCTTATCTGACCTTTGAGCAGCTTTATTTTCTTTTGTAGCAATAGGATACAAATGATGGCTTTCCATCTAATTTGTTTGAGCTATCAGGTTTAAATAAATATTTGCAATTAAACTGAAGAGAAAAAAAGTGAAGGACTGAGAATTACTCATCTGCTATGATATCCTTGGAAAGGAAAAAATCTTTGATATAAGAATGACCTGACATGGCAGACTGAAAACACTGACAAGTCATAAAATTTAATGGGATCAGTTTCTAATTACGCAAACAGGTTGGAACTAAAGCTGCAGCCCTCCGGGACTGACTTTTCACACCCCGATAAAGATGATGGTAGTCCAGCATTGCTTTCTTGTGAAGGACAAGCAGTTTCTATCTTGAGCTTGATGAGTACATCAGCATTTGCCAGTTATAAAATGCTGCTGTACAATTTTCTGTCTGTCTGAGGTTAATCTAATGTTGATTTTCAACTATATGTGTATATATAAATATTGTTTAATTACTCATTATAAATGTGTTCTATTTGCAAGCATGCTGAATATATATTGAAGCTAAGTGAGTTAAAGTTAATCAGTTTGAAGAACTAAGTTTAAATAGGCATATTAAGGTCAACTTTCTTCCCCATACCAGTAGAAGACAACATTCTAGGGCTTTGCTATGATGTGAGAACAGTTAGAAACACCTAGCTCTGGTAGTGGGAGCTGTGCCTAAACAGTCTAAACTGCACCAGGACCATGACTGGTCACCAGGTAATCCTGACATACTTATCATAAGTTACTTGGGGCCCAGGCTTAAAAGCTGGCAGGTAGTGGCTAGAGGAGGGCTTATCTGGTTGGAAGAATGAAGTTATGAAGTGATTGGAAGAGTGATTCAGGAAGAAGACGAACAATGGAAAACAGTAGTGTTGCAAGTTAACTATCCACCCAACAGGAAAGTCTGAGACCTCCTTTGTTTAGATAGGTCCTAAAGGTTTATATTTGGTTGCCAACTTTTGTCTTTTATAAATTTAATACACTCCCATTTTTTTGGTACTATGGGTTTTATAGTTATCATTTGGCTGGAGGGATGGCACTTGAGAATCCCTAAAGTCCACATCAATTTGATAGTAATAAGCTTTATCTGGTGTGGTGCTAATGAAGGCAAAATGTATTCTTTCTGAACGTTGCTGCTACCCTCTGTTTTGCTGGCATCTCATTCCTTAACCTCTCCACGCAAATTATTAATTGCTTCATAAGCCACTGCCTAAAATAAAATAGTCATATTAAAGTAATGTACATGTATATGATTGATATTGAATTGTAAGAAGCATTTGTTTATAGTCTTTGCAGCTAAAGATGAAACAGTGTAGGGGGCAATTACTTTTTCACACAGAACAAGAAGGTGTGAGACAGCTTTGTTCATTATATACACTAAATAAGCGTAAAGAAAATGTGTTATTTGTTCATTTTTTAATACTAGATATTGTTTAAAAACATGAACACATTCAATGTCAAACATTTGATTTAATCAGGAAATGGTAAATATTTTTTCAGAGCACTGCATATCTAACAACTCACACATAATCCTTGCGAAAATCTATATAATAAGTAAAATCACCCAAGCTCTCCTTTGCCAAGTTTTATGCTTCTAGTCACTCATTTTTTTAATAACTATGCTCAAGCATATTACACCATTTTACGATTACTTCAAAATGTATTTACGCATTGCTTCTTGTGTGGAAGAATGTGTAATTCTAAGTTATTAAATTGCTGAAATACTGCTTTGCCTATTGCATATAAAGGCCATTTAACAAAGAGTCGGGTTCATTCTACAGTTCAACAATATGAAGTCATTCAATCTTAATATTATATTCTGTACTTGTTTTAATTTAAATGAAAATAATTATCTAACTATTTTCAAACTCACTTAACGCAGTGCATGGTCTAGGGAACTGAAGCTTGCCCCGACAGGAGATGGTGCAAAGGCAGGAACTAACTCTGGACATGCATTGTTTGGCATATAGGAAGACTACCACAGTAACTTTAGATATACACCCAAAGACACAAAAAAGAAAAGATGTATACTATGTGGAACCTGGCCCAGACACAGACAGACAGACATCGTTTTTAGTCACCCAACACACGTTTATTTACACTATTTACAGTAATGAACCACACAACCCAGTGCCTCAGCGCCAATCTCCCCAAAATCCTGGCCTCTTTCAAATGCCTTGTCCTTTCTTCAGGTCTCCCCCTTATATCGTCACCCGGATGTGCTCCAGGTGCTTCCCGGCAATCTTCCACTGGCACTCCCCAGTGTGGCAGAAGTGCTGGCTGCGTACCCGGAAGTACTCCGGGTGTCCCTGGTCTTCTTACCCCCAGCACTTCCAGGTGTGGCGGAAGTGCTGAGGGTCAGGGCTCTGTAGGCATTGGGGCGCCCCCTGGCGGTGACCACAGGCCCCTACCGGGTTGAGCTTCCAAGCTCTCTACCTGTGGTCCCAAAAGCAACCAGGGTGGTCACCCTCTCGTGGTCTGGAGGAGGTGCAAGCCCTCCTCCAGTCCTCCTGGGCGTCCCGGCTGGGTACCACCCCCAGCCGCATGCCACAACTACTAAAAAGAGAAGTGGGAGGATACTGTAAGTGATTACTTTGTACTTTCTATTTTGCTCATACTATGCTAAATTGTTCACATACTGTATATATATATATATATATATGAGAGCCAAATTGCCATATTAGGTACTGTTGGCAATCACATTGAATTTGCATTATGAATGTTTTGATTTAGTGGCAAATATTTTATTTAAGGTGAGATACATGACTTTCACACATTTACTCTAAAGGGCTTTATTATAATTGCTTCATTTGTTTAGATCAAGTCTAAGGTAGAGGTGCTTGCTTTTCACTTGTTGCCGCTGAAATAAGATGCAGTCCACTGTGACACTGAATTTGGATTAAGCAGGTTTGAAAAGAGTCAGATATACTGTATTACTGTATATATAATATATTACTACTAATAACCAACAAAGTAGGGAAATTAGATTTTTAAATATTCTTTTCTACAAAAATGACAAATTAGCTGAAAATGATCTAACAATCCATTAGATTCTTCTTACAGCTATTGAAGAATCATCGAACATTGGCTATTAGTATATGCTTTTACATTTATGTTTTTATTTCTGATGAGTTCTGATTTAATAAAAAACTTACTGCAGGAGCATGTTTTCCAGACCAAATGGTAAGAATTGTGAATGCCTTTATGTTAGATTACACACATTGAAGCATGGCAAAAATGATGCATATACTGTAGAACTTATACATACATATTTTTTTTACTTTTTAAACACTGATTTTTTTTAAATGCTGTATAACTCAAATTTTTTATTCAATCTACAGGCAGTCTGGTCTGGTGGCTGCTATGCCAATTCTCAAATCTCAGTGTGTCACTCATCAGCCGGTGGTCTAATTATAATAATTTCACATGTAAACATCGAAGTCTAATGAGAGGATGTTCAAAATAGAAACTCTTAAAGAATGGTAATTTGTGCATTTGATCTTTGTGCCAATTTCTTCCGTGAAAATGCAATTTGTATCCACATTTTACTGTATTAGGCTCATGTGTTCAATCAGCCATGAGCCTTCACCGTAAACTTTGTGAAATGACTTCATAAAGATAATAATGTTGGGAGCTTAGAGGACGGCAGGAGTTCAGTACAGACCAACAATCTATAGCATTAGGCTATATTGATGGAAATCTGAGGCACGAGACACCAGTGTGACACAAGTGTGTCCATTTAAGCAAGCAAGACTATGGCAGATGCATTGCAGATCGCATTGAAATAAAGCAGGATCATCTCAGTGGTCCTTTCATTCCTACATTTACCTTTCCCCAGTACTGTACTCTAAAGAAAAGCCTAAGAGACGGTAAAATGAGAAACTTGCACAGTATTAATCATCTGCCTTGATATTTACCCTCTGCTGTACATATTATTTAGGGCACAACACTTTCATTAATACTCATCTAACATCCTTTCACTTTCACTGATAAAGGCAGACGATCTATCTCCGTTGTCTTATATCTTTCAATATCCCATCACCTAAAACTGTCAATTCTAGCTTTATTTCCCAGCAGTTCTCCTCCTTTTTTTGGATCATTTCGAACTATCTATCACAATGAAATACTAATGCTGTCTTTTGAGCATCGTCTTGACAGCACATAGCCCTGATTTAACGCCTTTCGCCACTGCTGCTTTCTTCTAAGATAATAACTAGTAACCATTACATTGAATCAGTGATGGTTTGGAGTATCAGTTTAAAAAATAGAAACAATTAAGTAATTTCTAACTGACACATCCATATGAAAATTAAATATTTATTTATTTCTCACAGGCAGCACATTGGGGTAGTGGCTAGCATTGCTCCCTCACCACTTTACAGTTCTTAGTCCTGTCCATTGTGTGGAGTCATCACGTTCTCCCCATGTGTCCATGTGTTTTTCTCTGGTTAATCTGGTCTCACTTTCATTTTGTTTAGTTTAAAGGCAAGTCAATATTTGCTTGGTATGAATGAGTTGAAGTGTGCCCTGTCCTGGGTTGTGTCTTGCCAGGGTTCAAAAGCTTTAGAGTACTTGTGAGCAAGTAAACTAGCTGCTCCTTAAGATATATGTCCGGAGAGCCACATGTTCAGCAGGCCCATTTTCCGTTCTGTTGTACCCGGTGTTCTCAGTGTTGTATTATCCTTCTCTTATAATAAAAACGTATCTTGTTTTTTTTACTTGTGGCCTCCTTGTTTGGGTTTGGGACTTGAGAAAGAGAGGCCAATACGGTCCACCATATATTTCATGAAGTACAGTCAGACAGTGGGTAAAGATTTGAAGAATATTTTATTTTGCTAACGGATGTGTAATAAATCCAAATTGCACATTTCTGCTCTAAAATGTGAATTTCCCCTTGGGATTAATAAAGTATCTATCTATCTATCTATCTATCCAAAAACATGTTATTTGAAATATTAAAAAAAAAGGTAATTCACTCTGACTTTAGTCAAGCTGCAATTATCAATACGTTGATTATTCCACCTTATGAGCATCTTATCTTTAAATATTATTTGACCTGCACATCACTTGAGGTGCTTATAAAATTTAAGATCCAAGCATTTGTCTGCTAGCCACAGCACAAACCACACAATTGCTTGTTCATTCCCAGTTCCACATGACCCTATGCAAGTCTCTTATTCTGTCAATTTCATTAAGTTAATTCCAATTTCTGTTTAAAATATCTAAATTTACACTTTGACTAGTTAAAGGTCATTTTAGACACATGTATGTAATGACATTTTCATTAGTCAAAAAACTGTATGTGTGATTCCATTTTTAACACTTAAAACATTCTATAGAACTTTCCTTTACAAATGTGTTTAATTACGTTTTCAGTCATCAGAAATTAAACAAGAGAAATGTTCATTTACATTTTAACTAAGCAAAGTCAGAAAGCAGATATGAGTAATTTCATTTTGACTAGTCATAGTTAGCATTGGATTGTATGCACCCTTAATTTAAATACACTATTGCTACCTACACACTATGATGTTTTCAAAAAGTACAAAGACATGCAGGTTAGATGCATTGGTGATTCTAAATTGTCCTTAGTGTGTGCTTGGTGTGTGTGTGTGTGTGTGTGCCCTGTGGTGGAGTGGCGTTCTGCCTGGGGTTTATTTCCTGCCTTGCACCCTGTGTTGGCTGGGATTGGCTCCAGCAGACCCCCGTGACCCTGTAGTTAGGATATAGTGGGTTGGAGAATGGATGGATGGATAGTCTCTGTTTTTATCTTTTGTCCACATTACCCTGGTGTTTTTAACCCCTAAAAACAGAAACGCTCTCCAGAACCGTACAGGCCTGATAATGCATGAGTGGAAATGCAGACATTTCTTAAAAACGCCGGCTACAATCATGCTCTCTGATTTATTTGTGCTTATTATAAAGGCCTTCCAAAATTGAATCTTGCTCATTACAATGATTTCATTCCTTGATTGGTCATTCTTCACAGAAAAAAAAGATATATTTGAACTTAGCGGGCACAGAGGAATTCCTTTCCTGTATGCATCTGAATTTCTTTTTGTACAGTTTGAATGCTGACCCACATGCACAAAAGGCAAATAACTTACCAGTCTCTGCACTTTTGTAATTAATCCCATAGCCAGCATTGTTAACAACCTTTCCAGGATTTTTCCACCAATGTGAGCTTGGCCAGTGTAGCAGAACATCTATATCATATGTGTGTTTGGTTGTTTTAGTGTGGAGGGTGATACATTCATAAAAGATGAGAAAATGCAAGCGTTGACAGAGATCATTTTCTTTTAAAAACATCACAGTGTGGACGGAGTCTTTCAAATTAAAAGGCAATTAGAGATATTGCTCAATGAGACCTGTGCAGAAGCCAATGGGGAAAAAAAACTTTTTAATTAGTCAAAATGAAATCAAAGACATCCCTATATCATGTGTAAAGAAGTCAAAACAAAGAAACAAAAATACATTAACTGTAAAAATACATACATAACATCAATTTTCTAAAATTCTACAACACAAACAGTAGAAAAGGGACTCAATTAAAAACAGTTTTTGCTTGTTGGTGTATTTCGGCCAAGTATACAAAGTCACGTTACACAGACCCAAGTGTGCTGTCCGGGTCTAGAGAGAGGTACACTGGCTGGTGACTGGAGGACTGCATCATAATACACCCCAAGAGCAGCATCCCATATACATGTATCGACGTTGCATCTCTTGTGCTGAGATAAGCTTTGGTTACCCATGACTCTGAAACAGTTATAATAGGATGGAAGAGGGACTGAAGGAAAAATAAATAAATAATGTTAATTCTTATCTATTGATATCCCACTGTTTAGGCCAACACTTTAGATCCTCTGCAGTTGTTTGGATAAAAAGTGTTTTACGTTTCACCAACAAGACTGATGAACACAGAGTAACACTGAGTTTTATGTAGTCAACCTGCCTACCTGAAGTCTCAAGAGAAAATCACATTTCCCCTAATGAAACACAGTTTTCACATCCCATAAATAAATGCGTGAAATCAAATAGAAACAATATATTTATTCCACAGTGTAATATGACTAAAGCGAGGAGTAATATTTCTTAAATGTTTGCAACATTCACTGTTAAACGCTCCATATCACAAGCAGTGAAGTAAAACTGAGAGAGAATATAATGCTAAAATACAATATATATTAGCTGGTGACAGATATATAACTGAAGAAAGGTTATGTGTAAATTAATAATAAAAAAAAAGAAAAAAAATGACAAACCAAAAAAAAACTCTGCACAGAAAACACTTTGATTTGTGGTGCAATGCAATTCTGAAGCGTTGTTGCATTTCAGCAGTGTTGATTTATTTTGCTAGTAGATTCCATATTGTTACAAACTGTGCATGAAAACAAACTCATTTCGGTTGGAAGAAAAACATTACAGTTTGATAAGCCTGCTAAATTAAAGCACATTACTCTCAGGTAGAAGGGTTTGGATGCATGCATCATCATAGACCTTGTGGCAGCATCATGAAAACATTTATCTAGCTAATGGGGATTTAGAAGTATATTTGCCAGCACTGCATTTTGGTTTGGCAAGGACTTCAATTCTTGGGACAGGTGACATCTAAAGTGAGAAAAATGTTGCTGGTCTGAATGGAGATAAACATGGGACTTGACATTCTCATTGTGCCTTTTATTCAGTAAAATCCCTTTAGTCCTGGGAGGCTGCTTTAATTCTACCCTGAGGCTCCCCCCATGTGAGGCAATATTTTATATAGTAAATTTCTATTTATAAAATATTTTCTGATAACTTTGGGGAAAATAAGATGGTTCTAGTCTTTGGAAGGATCTGCCCGAAAGAGGTTCTACAGGTTTCAGCATTTAAAATGTTATTATTTTACTATGGCATATACAGTTTATATACAGTAGCAGGGTCTCCATGTCATTTTCTGCTTTTTTGTCTCTGTGGTTTTCATATCAGCTAGCCAGTCAATCACTCTTTATTATACAATGATTTTCATGTCAAGATGCTTTCCCAACCAACCAAGAATTCATTGTCAATCAAGACAAGATAAATTACAAGATATTTGAATGCTTATACCTGTGGTGTGCCTAAAGGTTTTAACAACTCTTGAAATGTATGCAAATGTATAACATATCCATGACTCTCTCCCTAAATCTAATCCAATCCCCAAAACATGTCAGTTTTCCTTAAGAACATGACCAGATTTCTTTATTTTCCTCAAGAACAAGAGACAGTTGGCTCACAAAGATGACATGGAAACATTACACAGCCATAACTCAAAATAAACAAACATTACATTATGCTTACCCCTATTTTCTCCCATAACCCCCAAAAAAGGTTCCTCGATGGCAATGAGCAAAACTTACTGTTTCTGTCTAGTAGGGAGCAATATACTCCCTAAATCATCCAGGCTCACGTGCCGGGAAATGAACGGTGAGAAAGGGGGCAAAATAACAACAATAAATTCCAATCATGAGACAAATGATAATTTCATACTTAGCTTGCATTAAAAATTTATTTAGCATAAAATCCAAGTCAGGCTCTGTCATGATTTGTCAGGGTGAATGCTGCTATACCTTACAGGATCTCTGTCAGCTGTGTTCTGGCCGTTATCATCTCCAGTTGATGTCAGAGCATGCAGTGTTCAAGAAGGCAGGAGGTTATGCCGGGCCACAATTTAAAAGTCCCACAGTTAAGATGGCCAGCAGTTGTGGTTCTCTAACATGTCCATGGTCCTACAGTACTAGGGATGTCTCAGGATGAGGTCATGGATTTTAGAACTGTAAGTTAATATTGGTTTGGCACAACAAACTAATCAGTGTTCAAGTAGCATCTTAGCCCTATTTTGTAAGAAATCACTGGAAACAAAAAAACAAAACAGTATTTCTCCTGGCAGAGCCCAACAACTATTATTCTGATACAGCATAATAATGAAAGCAAAAAGGAAGACTGTATATTATAAAAATGGAAAAGGAGGAAATGTAACAGGGTCAGGTCAGGATGAGGAGCATGCACTGGTACAGAGTGTTGCCACACCCACCATATGATGAAACAACCCCCTCCCACGCAGACACACGGTTCAGTCCCACCCTCCAGAAATGACCATCTATTTGCCGCAGCCAGGTGTTATGTGGGCATCCCCTTGGCCTGGTCCAGCCCCTTAGGTCCTCAACAATGAGGATCATGTGAGCCGGATCACCCTCAAGAATTGCGCCACTTGGCCGTAGTGCTGTAACTGAAGCTACTTCACAATGCAAACCAGTGGAAATGTAACATACAGTAATAATAATAAAAAAGTATAAATAAAATATATATTGTATATGAAAGAATAATTTTTCATAATCAGTCTAAATATATGAGTGTAAAGCTTATGGAATACCGACCACTGTGACATATTGAATTTTGATTGAATTTTATTGCTGCATACATTATGGAATTCTCCTGAGCTCCTGAGCACCAGCAGGTGGGAGAAATGGTACCAACATACCCTAAACCCAGCATCGGACCATTGAAACCCTTCACAAAACACCACAGAATTCCCTTGGACCCATTCAGACTACAAATTGCTCCAAGGAAAGCATGGGAAACTAGTTGTCTGGTTATGCCAGTCTCCCACTTTGTTGTCTTGTTTTTCTTTTCTGACTCTAACATTTACTTAAATCATGCTGTCTATTAACCTCTATGATTCTTTGTGTTTTCCTATTTTGTCTATTGTGAAGGATGCCGTGTAAAACTAATTGAGCTAAAAAAAGGTAGCAATGTGCATTATATTAATACTCTGAAGCCAATAAAAGTTTAAACAAAAAATAATAATAAAAGAATGAATAAGATATATGGATTAGTTTGAAAAGAAAGTCGTGCCTGGAAATACTTTACAAAGAGAGTATTGTCACCATGTTTCCTCCAGGCTGCGCTCTGTCAAAGGCTACTCTCTTGGATTATTTTTCCTTCTAGCGATATAACCAAGGCCAGATACGACAGATGTATCATGATGAATTTTAGGCGATCAGGCCACACTGATCCAATAAAACCCTTTCTCGCAATTATAGCCACCAAATGACTTGAACAACATTTCCCAGGTGGTAGAATAACAGAGCAAAATGTGGCAGCAACCTGCCTGTTTTTATTTAATATTCACTGTATGCAGGGATACTTTATTAACCACAGCTGTAAATGTCAGGTATAATATATAACAGCAATAGCTATCCGTGAGCACGTGGCAACTTCTATTTCCTAGCACTCTGTACCACCTACCGATGGCTCGGCATCCCTCATCAATTTTTCTTTCATTTACAATTGCATTTGTCACACACACACACACACACACACACACAAAATGGTGGGGTTTTTTCTTTAATTACAATTTTGTCTCTAATGAGGCATGGTGAAACAAGCTATGGCTGACTGCAGTACCCTGAAAGGTCAAGTTGTATGGCATACAATACATGTTTACTATACTAGTAGCTCATAATGGCTTCCTGACCTATGCTCTACTGAGTATTTTAATTTATATTTGAATTTCAGACTTTCAAAGAAGGCATTTTTTCTTTTGCACACAGTAAAGGTGTCCCAAATAATTTTTTCTTGCTGGCCATACATATTTGTCATAAGTGTGCTCTGTGAGACCAGCTATGTTATATGAGTTGGAGACGGTGGCACTGACCAGAAAGCAGGAGACAGAGCTGGGGGTGGCAGAGTTAAAGATGCTAAGATTTGCATTGGGTGTGATGAGGATGGATAGGATTAGAAATGAGGACATTAGAGGGTCAGCTCAAGTTGGACGGTAGGAAGACAAAGTCAGAGAGGCGAGATTGTGTTGGTTTAGATATGTGCAGAGGAGAAATGCTGGGTATATTGGGAGAAGGATGCTAAGGATAGAGCTGCCAGGGAAGAGAAAAAGAGGAAGGCCTAAGAGAAGGTTTATGGATGTGGTGAGAGAGGACATGCAGGTGATGGGTGTAACAGAACAAGATGCAGAGGACAGAAAGATATGGAAAGAGATGATCTGCTGTGGCAACCACTAACGTGAGCAGCCGAAAGAAAAAGAAGAGGAAGATGATTCTCATTTCATTGTTAATGTTAATACACTGTTCTGTGATGGACTAGCACCCTGTCCTGTCATGTGTCCAGTGCTGCTGAACACAATTAACTGGCTCCCTGTGACCCTAAGTCTGGATTAAAGGAATGGCTGAGTTAATTCACAAAGTTTATGGATGTGGTGAAAGAGGACATGCCAGTGATGGGTGTGACAGAACAAGATGCAGAGGACAGGAAGATATGGAACAAGATGATTCGCTGTTGCGACCCCTAATGGGAGCAGCTGAAAAAAGAAGAAGAAGAAGAAGTGCTCTGTGATGGACTGGTGCCCCATCCAAGGCAGTTTCCTGCTGTGTACTCCATGCTGCTGAGACAGGCATCATCCTCTCATAACCTTGAATTCAATTAAGTGGATTCAGATATAAATGGATGGATATTTTGTGAGGGCAAAATGTATGCCCTATTAGACGAAGAGAATAAGAGACCTTGAATTGAACCAATTAATGTGTAATAAAAGATATGAATAACTGTAACCAATTAAATGGATAAAGATAGAGCAATAATTGTTCAGTTGTATTTTTTCCTTAAAAAGAACACACCACAAAGGCATGTCCCAGAGAGGGTAGGCATAGCCATAAAATAAAGCAAATCCAACATCTTCCATTGCCCGTTTAGTATGAGAGGTGCCTGGTTATGCTGGAGACAGCTAGTTTGCTTACCCCGACTCAAAAGCCACTCTTCCCAGCGCCATGGGCTCTTTGGTGCTCCCACATGGGTTCTTTTGATATAAACTCTTTCCCCTTTCCCAATATGGACTTTATTTCAATAACCTGTAGTTACTGAAGTGTGCTGTTGATTGTTGGAGGACAATTAAAGATTTGTTCATTGTCACAGGACCTTTCTGAAGCACTGTTGGTGCTGGCCACCTAGGTCACCTAGCATTTGGTCCTCATCCTTATCCTTATCTTGCAGTGTATAAAGTGCTTTCAGTGTTGAATTATTGCTTTGGTTTAGAAATCCTGATAATGAATTTTGCTTGTTGTTTTAGGATTCAGTGTTTTAACCAGTTCTTGAAGTACCTCTGTTTCTATATTTTCTTTATTTATATAGTCTTTATTTTCTTTATCCATTCAACAGTTGGAAACTTGTTAGGGGTAAATTTCACACAAACATTAGGAAGTTTTTCTTTACACAAAGAACGACAGACACTCAGAATAAGCTACCAAGTAGTGTGGGATACACAAGTAAGACCTTAGGGACTTTCAAAACCTGACCTGATGTTTTTTTGGAAGAAATGAGTGGATGGGATTGGCGAGCTTTGTTGGGCTGAATGGCCTGTTCTCATCTAGATTGTTCTAATGTTCTAATGTTATTTATCTGTTTGGTTTTTTTTTTTGTTAACCTGTTGCCCTGCTTGTTTTATCTCCATTAGTTTTTTTTCTTTTTGTTATTTTTCACGATTTACTTTTTCTTCACTTCAGTACTTATTTAAGGTTAATAAATTTAAGATTTATAATTATTTTTTGTGGATTTTCTTGGGAAAAAAACGTTATATGTGTTCAAAGGCAGTCGTTCTCTCACTGGGGGTCTAAGAGCATGGCAAAGATTAATGTATAGCAACGAGACAAGTACTGGGCTAAAGATCAACAAAACCCAACCAAATCCCCTGTTCTACAACAAGATGGCCAAGCTCCTGGGAGTGCTTGTGGTCTGCCTACCCACGGCTATTGTTTTCTGCTGGTACCCTCAGTTCTGTGTACTGGCTTCAGTGAAATACTGGCCTTCACAACAGTCCCCTATGGCTTGTTCCTTCACCTAGGACCACCACAGAATGTCCTATATATTCTATACTTAGAGATAGCTTCACTGTGCCAGCCCAATGTCCAAACTTGCTTCTCAACAACGTCTCCCTTTTCAATGTTTTTATGAAACTTTTCCCATCAGGATAATCCTTCAGAACAGTGATGATGTAGCAATTCACTGTCTAATTGCTTTTCATATGTAATACCTAATATCTATGAAGAAACAACCAACCAAGTACAATATTGATGGAATCAATTAAATGGTAATCAGGTTTTACTTTGAATTAATTTTTTACACATTATCTGACCTCACATCAACTATGCGGCTTGTTCTGATCAGTTGCCATCTTTGACCACTAGTCCTTTCATATTCATAATGCAGTTTATACTTAAGGTGGCATTTGCCTTTTTAATTCAAATAATAGGATAAAAAATGACATTTCGATACTCATTTCTCCATTTGGCACTATGAAGATTTGATTTATTTAGACCAAGCAAATAATAACAAGGTGTACAGATTTGTTTCAAAGCTTGAGCAGTTTTAAAAACATCAAACATATTAAATTGCTATATTCTCTTTTACAACATGAGCATTCACTCAAATAAAAACAATTATATACATAAAACATGACATTTGACACAGGTCATCACTAAATACCATTAACAATTTTCAACTTTATCTGCTTTAAATACATTACTCTGCTGCCATGTTTTTCATTTACAAAAAGTACCAACTAAAAATGATTCATTTGATGAATAACACAGCTTATTGGTCATCTCACGGTGAAAGTTAAAAAATTAAAATGAAATAAAAGAGTACAAAAGCTCCAAGTGTGCTAATTTAACCCACTGCTCAATTTTTTTCTTTGCAGTATACTGATAATTATTGCCCCAGAGATCTGACTTTTCATCTAAAGTACAATTTGTAATCCATCATTAGACGGATTTAAGGTTCAGGTACAAATCCTGATATGATTTTGGTTCATGCAATGTTTTATAAATGTGTGTAGACTCACTTCATAAAAATATATGTAGAGAAGGATGAGGTCAAGGGGACCTGAAAGATGCACAATTATTTCATGTGATTTTTAAAAAGAACTTTGTTCCATCTACAGTCAAATGTCACAGAATTAGTTTGGTGGTATGGATTGCAAATGAAACCACCCAATAAAAGTTCACACAAGTCCTGCCCATTTACTCATGTTAGTCCGTATCATCACCGATGTTGACTCCAAGTCATGTTCAGTTTCCTCAAATATAAGTTGCCATTTTCACACTAGGTTTTTAATGTCCTGCCTGTAAAAGTGGGGGGTTATCAGTAGTATTACTAAAACGTTAACTTTTTGTCACTACTTTGACTAAGCTTTGCACCTCAAAGGGGTCTCAGGTTAAAAGGAAACCAGAAGATCTGCTGTAGTTTTGCATTTTCGTCTCTCCATTCCATACTACTGCAACACCCATTACTTTAATTAATTTGTGTATTTCTAGAAGCCAAACTCCAAACATCTCAAGTCCCAATTCTACTCTCCTTACCAAATACCTCTGTACCATTAATAAAGGGTCAAATCCAGAACATGCAGTATGCACATATACTATTTGAATTGATGTATTGTTACAGAATTTTGATACTTGAATTGTAAAGAATCAAGACTGTGCCACTATACCAAAAAGCAGAACTTTCAGGAGGTGCACGCAATACACAAGTGGAATCACTTGGATTGTTGTCATGACAAGCAGATCCTTCAAAAGAGGTATAAAGCTCTAGTAACCTTAGGGATAACCTGAGAAAGGAAGCTGTAGGAAAGGCTGTTCTGCATCTGTGTGAGATCCCTTTTCCCAATATAATTTGGTCTTGTCCAGTACAAAAATAATACTACAATGCTGAATGCAATAAAGAAATAAAGGAAAATAGCAAATGAAAAACAAAAGGAATTAAAGCATAATCAGCTAGCTAGTATAGACAATGAGCAAAGTACATAAACAAGTGAAAGCAAATAACATTTGGACATAAAAATTACTAAAATGGATCACATAACAGGATGGTACAGTACACTATAAAGCATTTTTTAATAAAAAAACATGGTTACTGTAATGTTACACTGTTCTGCAGACATGCCACACTATACCACGCATACTGCATAACTGTTCAAGAAGAGGTTAAAAAACACAAAAAATTGGAAAACCTCACCTAAATCTCCACATGAGAAACACTTCCACACTGGTAGGGAGACAGTAATGCAGCACACCAGAGTGGCAGCAGTTGCTAAGGGGAGGTGAACTCTACCATGTTGTGACGTAAGATCTGCAAAAGGCAACTGGGGAGAAATATGAAGAAGTTCTTCTCATATGCTAAAAGCCAAGTCACCCAGCATATACCAGGGATGCTTGATCCTTTACATAGAATGACAGCCGAAGACAGGCAAAATAAGCCAGCTCATAAACTGACTGCAGCAGCCAGCTCACCAGTACGACACACTGGGCTGTTGAGGAAACCAGGGGCAACGAGATGGTTCTTTAGCCCGATTTCCCTATAGCCAAAACTTGAGTAGTAAGCCAACGTAGTACAGAAGGATTCTAGAGCTTTGGTAGTTAGACTCAGTAGGGTAACTAAGATTTTGTTTAATTTTTGTCTTTATATTCATACATTTTAATTCCCCCTTGTGTGACTTATTTTTAAAATAAAACACACAGTGTGTATACTGTATATTGACTTTTTTGGGCATTACGATGAGCATGGACAGGTGCAAAACGTACCCTTTCTACTACTGCACCTGCTTTACTTCATATTATCAGACCTTCTAAAATGACCTGAAAAGCACTTTTTATACTGATTATTTTTTTCCAGCGTAACACATGCATCAAACAAGTATAACATTCACAGATTCAATTCCTAATAGCTAAAGTTACAGAAGGTGCAAAAAGGATCTCAAGGCGTCTGTTTTCACCAGTGACATATGTGCAAATAGACTGACATGATCAGAATGGCACAGCAAGTGTCCCTAACACTAACTCACCACTATAAGGAGTGTTGAACAAGTCAGATTCAAGTCAACAGCAGGATGATTGTTGATGAAGCAACAAAGAAAGCACTGCTAGGTCACAATTGTGCCAACTTAGCAAAGTACCTACAGTATGTGCCTCGGTACTCTGATGGTAAACAAAAAATAGCAGAACACTTTGCCAAGTGCGTTAAAATGCAAGATGATTTTGCTGAATATGAAGACTCTTGTGAGCTGTGTTTTACTGTTGTGCTCACAGGTGTATATGGCACGACCCCTTAGAGCAGTGGTTCCCAACCATTTATATACCTTACTCTCCAATGCTTGATTTATGTTTGCAGCCCCTACAAAAGTAACATCACATCTGAAGATGAATAAGTCAAATTTCTAATTATTGAACAACATGCATTGTTAATAAACTTTTAATTCAGCACATACAAATTCAATAAAAATGGATTAATCTACCTTTATAAATGTAAGCAATCTTGTAAATATGTCCCCTGTGAAGCTAAGACACTCGATTTACAATCCATGGGTTGTGGTACTCCACAAAGCATCAAGCACTGCAAGGAAATGACACATGATTGAGGGGGATTGGAGACCCCCGTGAAGCAACTGGTGCCAGCACATTGCAAAGTAAGGAAACACAGTCAATAAGCTTTGTCCTCAGATAACACCTTTTCAAAGGCAAAAACGTCAATCAAACCTCAAAACCAGCAACGTTTCAAGATCAGGGCTTGCACACAAATCTATACTAGATCTCTCCTTCTCTATGGATCATTGCAAGGTCCAGATTCCATTCTCCTAAAAAAGATTTTTGCCTGTATACACACCCACCCCTGCAGCAAGGAGCCTGAGAGAAGCAGCATTTCTGTGGCTCATTTACAGGTGCCAATTGCTTGTGTAATGTTTGATTCTTATTATATCACAGAACAAGAGCGCCATCTAATAAATTAACTACAAATGACAGCACACTGCAAGACACCTATTGCATCACGATAAAGCTGGACAATGCACCCCCCTCAGTTTTGGCAAAATAAAATGCAGCCTCTTTCTTTGTCACACATACTGAAATGCCAACTCACACCCGGGCGCCCCAGGTTGGGAACCCCTTCCATAGGAGCTAAGGCTTTAGACTGTAAAACTCAAACATGAATGTATGCTCTCCCTCAATGTTTAACCAAGGGGCACATTTAGGTCTGCGCTGGTATCCTGAAGGTTGCTGGTTCGAATCCCCGTCACTGCCAAAAGAGATCCTACTCTGCTGGGCCCTTGAGCAAGGCCCTTAACCTTCAATTGCTCCAGGGGTGCTGTACAATGGCTGACCCTGCGCTCTGACCCCAAGGAGTATGCGAAAAACCAAATAATTTCCTTTGGGATTAATAAAGTATAATAAAATTAAAAAAAAAATTAATCTGCCAGTGTTCACATCGTATAGATATGATATGCTGTGGTGCAGCAAACCACTTTGTTACTTCAAAGCCTCCAAACCTTGGCTTGATTGCTGTCACTGGAGCTTTGGTGTGGAGTTAACATATGGATTTTCAATGAAGATTCCAGTGTTCTCCCATAGTTCATAGGCCCACTGAAAACATACTGGGATCTTTAAATTAGGCAAGACTGAGTATGCCCTGTAGTCAGCTTCATACCCCATGCAAGGTCGGATTTTGCACTACTGTCTGAGTAGGCTTCACCTCTTTGTGAATCTATAACATGCTATGTGACTTCCAGTGCTGTTCAACATAGATGTGAGCTAGATAAAATACTACGTTTTCTTAGTTTAATAATTCGATTGCATCTATATTTTTACATTCTGTATATCTGAATATTACTGATAAGGAGCTGATGTGGACAGAGGCGGGAAAGTTAGGAAGGCCAGTGGTAAGACTGAGAGGCATCCTCTAAAAAAGACCCATATTTTGTATTTTTTTTTAAAGTAGCCTCACAACTTTTACAAAAGAAACAACACTGTAAGAGACAGCTGGAGTCTGGCCACTCACAAACAAGATCTCAATGTCAGGTTAGTAATGTCCATCCATCCATTATCTAACTCCCTAAATCCAAATTGAGGTTATATTGGTCTGGAGTTTATTGTTACTGAACTGGGCAAAAGACAGGGGCCAACATTGGGTGCAGAGCCTATTCATATTTATATTCAGCCAAAATATAAAGTTGCCAATTAATCAGAATGTATATCACTGGGATGTAGAAGGAAAAATCAGACTACCTTGATAAAAACTTACACAGACAAATATTGAGAAAATGCATAATCCAGATAGAAACAGAACAGGCTGGGATTTAAATCTAGGATTCTTGAGATGTGGGGCAGTCACTGTGCTGCCTCAGGTTTACAGATTATACTGTACAGCATATTAGAAGGGCTGGCTCAGAGTGTATGGAAACCACACAGTACTTACAATGTGAGGATGATGAACTATAACTGTAAGACACAGAAAAATCATAAAAACGAGGCCCCCATTTACCTAATTACAGACTGGTCACCATGTTCCAGCTGGTACATTACAATTTGCTTTAATTGTTTCTGTCTCTTCCTGTCTCATGTTTTACATTTTCAAAATTGCCAGACAATTAGCAATACAGTTAATAGTTACATACCCATATAGAGCAATTACTGGTTGAGTCAAGTCTGCATTCTAAATTTGGAATATTCATGGAAGGGTCAAAGGGGTGAAGGCTTTGTCTTACTTGAATTGCATACAGTAATAAACAAGACCTGGCCTGAGCCAAGGATGTAGCCAAATTATGCAAAAAGGCAGACCTGCTATGCTTTTCTAGGTGAAGTATGTAATAGAGATTGAGAGCAATTTAACAGAACGCTAGTGCAGTAATTTAGTAAAAGCCGCACTAGCACAGTGTCGGCACAATTACCTGCAGAGGGAAGAAGCAGCAGCACAAACAGATTACACATCTGACGTAAAAAGGATCAGGGACATGAGAGCAGCAAGAAAAAAATTATACTGGCATGAGGTCTTTGTCACAGAAAGCAAGCATGGGTTAGACTTGCTGTGAAGCAAAAGTACGAGATGCTTTAGGGGTGCACTGACATGGGAGCCATACGCACAAGGTATGTTGCAAAAAAAGCCTTGTGAAAGGCTCTACATGAAAGGGAGATAACTGATAATGTCCAACGGCTGGTTATATGTGCCCCATCACTTCTGAGCGCACCTATTTTGAGATGCTGGATGAGCTCACCTTGTCAACAGTAGAGCTTTGCAATATTTATTTGACATCTTTTGCCTTTATGAGATTTTCATCTTTCTCTGAATTGCCAGGAGCAAATTCCCCCCATTCCCTTCAGGGACAAGCCTAATGTGATCAAAAACTCTACTGGTTTTCCACTAGTGGCGTGAATGTGACCATCAGATTGCTATGCATGTCATTTAATACTTCCTGGTTATCCCCATCTTTAGATGGGGATTTTAGATTTAAAAAATTCTCTTGCTTCAGGGATTCTCCTAAATATTTCTGCATTTAGCATTCTGTGATTACATTTTCCAGGGTACACTTATAAATTTCCAATAGCACGTTTTCGAGCCAAACCCCTAATTTCTTTTCCCTCTGTGTTTAGCTCAATGCAGCAGAAAAGCTGAGCTCTTCAGCCTCTATGAGATCTCTTAAATGTTGATATTATCTTCAGCTCAGAAGTATGTGCCACTGATGCAATTATGCATGTTTTGTTTTTTGTCTGGATAGATAGATAGATAGATAGATAGATAGATAGATAGATAGATAGATAGATAGATAGATAGATAGATAGATAGATAGATAGATAGATAGGACGATGGCCCAGACACAGGCGGACAACAATAGTTCACCCAACACACGTTTATTTTCCATATTCTCCTATATACAAGGTGCAACACAACCCCAAACAACTCCCCCAAAGTCCAGGCCTCTACACAATGCCTTATTCTTCAGGCCGCTTCCACTCCTCTCCAACAAGACTTGGTCCTCTCCTCACCCGACTCCAGCCACTGAACTGAGGGAGGCGTCCCCGTTTATCCACACCCGGACTGGCTCCAGGTGCCTCCCGATTAGCTTCTGCCGGCACTCCCCAGTGTGGCGGAAGTACCGGCTGCGCACCCGGAAGCACTCCGGGTGTCCCTGGGCTTCTTCCCCCCAGCACTTCCAGGTGTTGCGGAAGTGCTGAGGTCCAGGGCTCCTCAGGCATTGGAGTGCCCCTGGTGGTGACCACGGGCCCCTATAGGGTTGAGATTCTAAGCTCTGTTCCCGTGGTCCCCAAAGCCACCAGGGTGGTCGCCCCCCCATGGTCTGGAGGAGGCATAAGCCCTCCTCTGGTACTCCTGGGCGTCCCGGCTAGGTAGCACCCCCAGCAACTCGCCACAATAGACAGATAGATGCACAGTTTGCAACAGAATGGATATAGAATGTGAATACACATATTTGTATATGTTGCTGCTGCTGTCAGAACACACCAAGGAATGAAAATCCTTCAACTCCAGCACCCATGCCATACTGGTAAGAAGTTAATTTCCCACTTACTCCCTGACTCTGAGCTGAAGAAGCACCCACAGGCCCTAAGTTACATCAACGGATGTCTTACAGAAGACTGGTGCTAGCTTACCTGAGCACCCAGTTGTGTTAATCAATAAATCAGGCAATATGCTCACTGCAGTAGGCACCGGTAATGCTTGCCTCCCTCTCAACCATCAGATATCATGATAGAGCATTACAAGTTCTCTGTAACCGATCAGCATATGCATGTGTGT
The DNA here is from genome assembly GCA_026402145.1 of Polypterus bichir lapradei. Taxonomy (NCBI): domain Eukaryota; kingdom Metazoa; phylum Chordata; class Cladistia; order Polypteriformes; family Polypteridae; genus Polypterus; species Polypterus bichir. Next base: position 69,538,314 of record JANRMT010062854.1, on the reverse strand, counting down.
ACAGTCTGTTTGCTCTGGCCTATGACATATATAAACTAAAACCTCGGATAATCTTTTTGGTCACACAAACTGCTGAAGGTGTTCTCCTCTCCCTTCATGAATTCATTTAACAAGTGGCTTTCGTGGATTTTTTCACTGTGACTTCTCTGTTCTCTACACTGAAATTGCACTTGACAGGGCCACCTCAAGACAGAGAGAATAACTACAAATGAAAACAAAGTAAAAAGCAGTTTATTTTAAATAAATGTAAAAATTAAATATAAATGTGAACATTGCACAATACAGATCCATAACGTTTGCAGTATTCAACTACTAGCAAAAAAAGGTATCACACACTTTACATATAGTAGTGCCGTGACTTATAAAATTACTATGTTCGTTTCTTTCAATAAATTCAAGTTGCACTATAAAGAGAAATGGTGGGTGGCATCTTAAGTCAGCACATAGTGACAAGTGTACTTTTGTTGTTAATTTGTTACCAAATGAAATGATTTTGATTATTTTTTTTTATTTATTATTGTTGTCTGTTCTGGTTTTCTCTGGGGGCATCATTATCTGAAATTGTTCCTGTCCCTTTTCTGCCCATTTGACTGGTACTTGCCTGAAATGTGATTTTATCGATGTATTACTCCTCATACTAAATTGTACTTCATTAAACATCAATGAAATAAGACGACAGTAAAGTCTTCTGCTTGAAGCGAGTTAAAAATCCAGGTTCACATAGCCATCCCTCACCTGTCCTTGAAGGCAGAATTACAGAAAGCTGTCATAGGTTCTAGCATTATGGGTGACTTCACAAACTGCTGAGTGGGGGCCATATGGAAAAGACTTGAAATATTTGATAAACAGAGTCACATCTGTAACTTTGAATAAGAAATCTGCAAAGTTGTCTAATAAACTTACGGCAGCAGACGGCTTATCACAGCTGTTTCTCCACATGGCTCGCCTTCCCATTCTGCCGCTGTCTGTGGTGCTGACAAAGGCGAGGAAAGTAAAAAGGCATTCTTAATTGGATATGCTAGCTTCCCCAAAAGAGCTCGCATTCAGCCGATGGCAGGTCTCGATGGTAAAATCGGCAAAATGTGAAGTAGTAATGTGTAGTGTGCTAGCAAAGACAGTTTGGAATGACTAGATTGCTAGCATTTATTTTACTCTGAATCATCTTGGTGGTCTCCTTTATTCTTTTATTTATTTTTATTTTTTTTAGGTAAAGACAAAATATTTTCAGCTTGCAGCTTTAATCCACATAAAAACAGCGAAAAAGCTGTGTCAATATAAGAAGTGTCTTTGCGCACAGAGTTCACAATCCCATTGAAGCAAGTGTGCCAGTGCGAGCAGCTGGCAGATCTAAACTCTGATTATTTATGCAGCAGACAAGTGGCTCTCTCTAAAAATAAACCAATTCAGATTAAAGTCAGCAACAGGGCTCCAGTATGAATAGGGAATTACGTCAGTGCCTTAAATACGAAACTGTGGCTGTCAGATTACTACAGCCCTGTGAGCACTTCTGCTTCTTTAAAATCCAATACAATTATAAATGTCATCTGACTGCCTCTAGAGTGTGGTTTACACCCATAAGGACAGAAGGTTACATACAAACGACTCACGTTAAACACTCTCTCTCTTTCTGGGAGGTAAAATTCATAGCCTCCAACTCTAGGTACCCTTCACTTTGTGTGCTCCATTTTGAGACCTATGACACACCCAGAGCAGAAGAGAGACAATGGCTGATGACACGCCACTTGAATCTAGCCCTCCAAGAGCTTGATCAGGTTTCACCTGCCTAGTGACACTGGCTTTTAGAGTGCATCTCCTGTCAGTTTTCACCATAAGATCCTTTTCTGGTTTTTTGCTCATTAGATTCTTGTTTGTTCCTGGGCAGAAAATGACACCTCCTTATGATACCTTGAACAGAAATGTGAATTAATTGAATCAACATTTGAAGAGGGATTCCATCACAGGAAGGTTAAAGCAAGACCAGTTAAGCATATACAGCACATTTAATATATTGAAATGCACTGAGATGAACAATATATTTACTGTATCTCAAAATATGACCATGTCTCCCATCTATTTTCAGACCTACTTAAAACAACTTTAAGACTGCAGAGGACCTACAGTGTACCTATGCTGGCAAATTCAGACTCAAGGGAGAAAGTGGGCTGCTAATTTATCTCAATTCACACTAACACACGCAACTCCAATTTATGGTTACCACCATAAATTGTCTAATGTCTAAGATGCCACCTTTAACATATTGGAAGAAAACTTGACTACATGAAGAAAAATCCACAGAGATGTTTCTACATACAGGCACGGTAAAGGCACAGTGGGAGGGTAACAAGGTGACAAGGACTTGACACCCTGTTTCAAATCAGGGCAGAACTAAATTAGAATGGGGCAATTGCTGGGTTGAGGTACCATGATGCCTACCAGGAATAGTTTAAGAGTTACTCTATTTTCTTTTTTTTTGAAGCTCATAATTATAATGTAGCATTAAGGAGAAATTCACATGCTTGCTGAGCCACTGCATGGTCACTCGGTTGATGTTTTTCTTCTTGGTCATTTACAAAGGATGAGGCAAATAGGAATGTTACACATTACTCTCTTGTAGCACTCTCGAATGTGTTTCTTTCATTTTTGGTACCTAAAAATGCAGTAGAATGATCCTTCTGTCTTTACCCTGTCATCACTACGTGTTCAAAAAATGTCATATAACTTTAGCTTATACAATATATGAAAGTTTTTTGCCCTACTACTTATTTATTTATTTTTTAAACTATTATCAGTTTTTTGATCTTTTTATTTTAAGCTTAAATACACTCTGAAAAATAAGCTAAATGTTTAATTGATGCTTCAGCCAATTTAAGTTGTGTACATGTCGTCTGCATTTTCAGATTTGCATAGTCTATTGTTGCTCATCATGGTGATGAGTTGCATATTGGTCAGACTTGCAAGTAAGAGTTTCATTGTAGTTTGTAAACATGACAATACTACTACTACTAGTACTGTATGTCCCAGGTAAAACAATTCTTTCTTGAAAGATTCTGATGAAGACCCATCTGTGAGTTTGGTAAGGATCAATTCACACAGTTAACATCTGAGCCAAATGCAACAAAGATAGGCTGCATTATCCAAAATCCTGTACCCTTTCATGTATGGACTTTATATCAACAATTACTGACTCGGCTAGTAATTACAGACCATCATTGGATGCCTACCTAACAGGACGTGTATGTAACTCATCTCTAATTTTTCTCAATTATACTAGTTCATGGTTGTGGGTGTGCACTGGTGCAAGTGGGAGATTATGATCATTATGGTGGAAGCAGTAGTTGAGGTACTGTATGTGATTTTTCTTATCTATCAGTGTAAATGTTAATTGGATCAGAATCATCACAGCATATATAAAATGTAGATGTGCTAAATATATATATATATATATATATATATATATATATATATATATATATA
>JANRMT010062854.1:69532967-69534830 GCA_026402145.1 Polypterus bichir lapradei | reverse complement strand
TATATATATATATATATATATATATATATATATATATATATATATATTGTGACAGATAGGGGGCGCTGTCGTCCCCTTGAACCCTCAGATCAGACGCCAGACACCAGATAAAAGTCCAATAATTTGTTTTATTCCAATAATAAAGTGCGCAAAGCACCCTCCATTCCACAATACTCATACACAATACAATAATCAATCAATAGTCCTTTATAGTCCATGACCCAGAAGTGCTTCTGATCCCTCAGTCTATGTGATTATCCAGCACTTCCGGGTCAGATGAAAACAACTTTTCTTAAAGCCGGAAGTACGTCATTTCTTCTGTCCATGTGACTGGGACGTACTTCCTGGTTGTATGGAAAATAAACGTCTCTGTGCCTCCCTGCAGCGTCCTCCGGCGGCCCCGACGTTATCCAGCAGGGCTGTGCATTGAAACTCCATAGTCCATGATGCCCTGTTGGAATTTGGGGCATCTCCACGTCGCAGGGAGGGCTCCCTCTGTTGTATTGGGGGTATTGGCCGGGATAAGCTGCCGGCCATAGTCCACAATATACATATATATATATACTGTATATATTGTCACACGTGTGCATGGGAGGCAGCTAAAGGGCTTGAGTAAGGGCAATTCCGAATCTGACCACGATGTGACAGAGTGCACTTACTCTTTTTCTCGCTTTCCGGTAGACCATTCATGGGAAGATCAACCTGGCCCGGTTGATGTCACTTCCAGGTCCAGACCTATAGAGGAAGACCTTGCTGGCTCCGACCCCCTTGATGTCACGTCCGGGCTCGAGCCTATGGCTGAAGACCTTTCCGATCCTGGCCCTTTTGACATCACTTCCTGTCCTGACCTTTAAAAGCCTCCACCCTTTTACTATTCCCTTAGTTCTGTTTTGGACTCCAGTTTGTGCACATCAGTGCTATCATTTACTTGCAATTTGCAGCCAGGAAACCAAATATACAGGTGGCTTCCCCAAACCTTGCTATGGCTCTTTGTGGAGTTTGTGTCAAAATATATATAAATATATATCCTATATATAAAAATATAGGATATAGTGGGTTGGATAATGGATGGATGAATGGATAAATTTTATATATATATATATATATATAGTATATCTATACTAATAAAAGGCAAAGCCCTCACTGACTGACTGACTGACTGACTGACTCACTGACTCATCACTAATTCTACAACTTCCTGTGTAGGTCGAAGGCTGAAATTTGGCAGGCTCATTCCTTACAGCTTACTTACAAATGTTAGGCAGGTTTCATTTCGAAATTCTACGCGTAACGGTCATAACTGGAACCTACTTATGTACATATATACCGGCCATAGCCTGCAGCTCGGTCGCCATGTGAGGCGGAGTTGCGTCCCTCATTGTCACGCCTCCCACGTAATTGAGTACCTTAATTAATTAAGTGCCTTAATTGAGTGGCGTCCATCAGCAGCAATCCAATAGAAACACTCTGCCGCTGAGCGGCTCACGTGAACTGACTGTGAACGCAGTACGCAGACAAAAAGCAAGAGCTTCAAAGAGCGCTGAACAAAAAACGCATTACACAATTGAGAAGGCAGCAAAAGAATATGAAGCGAGTGACGCATACAAGCATATTCATAAGTGCAGCTACTGTGGAAACAAAGCACGGTGTAAACCGTAAGTTTAAATTAAGTTTATAGACACGCTCCCGCTGCTGTTTGACATGCCTACGACGAATACGATATTCGCGAGATACAAGTTTAATGAGAAGACACGAGGTATAAACGAGACTTTGGATCACTTTGTAACGGAGTTAAAATTGCTGTAGCGAGAAACCTTTAAGTGCCGGGTCTTAGCTAACATTAAATAAAGCCGTGGACATCGC
>JANRMT010062854.1:69505467-69527967 GCA_026402145.1 Polypterus bichir lapradei | reverse complement strand
GAATGAACCCCCACAACATCAATTGGAGAAGGCCTGTTTTCCTGTATAGCAGGTTGGATAATGACTAACTGACTGTTATCTTGTTGTCCAATTTAGCAGCCTATGAAACAGCACCCTCTTGTGGATAAATAAGTGTATAACATAATTAGTTAAAAAGACATTACGCTTAAAAAAGATTTAAACATCCTTTAGGTAATTTCTGACCAATGAATGACTCTCTTGTTTTTCATGCTGTTTTATGCACATTCCACACATAAACTATGCTAACAAGCATTGCATGGACAAAAAATACACCAGCGAGCCTATTTCTCCTCAAGAAACATGGTTATTAAAGTATGACTGGTAAGGGGAGAGAGTTAGCAGATATGATGGAGAGAAGGAAGGTTGATATATTGTGCGTGCAAGAGACTGAATGCAAGGGGAGTAAGGCCAAGTGGATTGGAGGTGGATTCAAATTGTTCTATCATGGTGTGGATGGGAGGAGAAATGGAGTAGGAGTTATCCTGAAGGAACAGTACAGGTATGTCAAGAGTGTTTTGGAGGTGAAAAGAGTGTCAGGCAGAGTAATGATTATGAAGCTGGAAATTGGAGGTGTGATGATGAATGTTGTTAGTGCATATGCACCGCAAGTTGGGTGTGCAATGGGTGAAAGAAGATTTTTGGAGTGAGTTGGATGAAGTGATGAACAGTGTACCCAAGGGACAGAAAGTGGTGATTGGAGCGGATTTCAATGGGCATGTTGGTGAAAGGAACAGTGGAGACGAGGAGGTGATGGGTAGGTATAATGTCAAGGAGAGGAATGAAGAAGGTCAGAGGATAGTGGATTTTGCCAAAATGAAGGACATGGCTGTGGTGAATACGTATTTTAAGAAGAGGGAGGAACATAGGGTTACATACAAGAGTAGAAGAAGATGCACTCAGGTAGATTACATCCTATGCAGAAGAGTTGATCTGAAGGAGACTGAAGACTGCAAAGCAGTGGCAGGGGAAAGTGTAGTTAAGCAGCATAGGATGGTGGTCTGTAGGATGATGCTGGAGATCAAGAAGAGGAAGAGAGTGATGGCAGAGCCAAGGATCAAATGGTAGAAGCTGAAAAAGGAAGACTGCAAGGTTGAGTTTAGGGAGGAGGTGAGACAAGCACTGGGTGGCAGTGAAGAGTTACCAGACAGCTGGGAAACTACAGCAGATGTAGTAAAGGTGACAGCAAGAAGGGTGCTTGGCATGACATCTGGAAACAGGAAGGAGGAAAAGGAAACCTGGTGGTGGAATGAGGAAATACAGGACAATATACAGAGGAGGAGGATGGCAAATGAGATGCAGAAAGTAGACAAGAGTACAGGGAGATAAGGCACAAGGTGAAGAGAGAAGTGGTGAAGGCTAAAGAAAAGGCGTATGATGAGTTGCATGAGAAGTTGGACACTAAGGAGGGAGAAAAGGACCTGTACCGATTGGCTAGACAGAGGGACCGAGCTAGGAAAGATGTGCAACAGGTTAGGGTGATAAAGGATAAAGATGGAAACGAACGTACTCACAAGCGAGGAGAGTGTGTTGAGCAGATGGAAAGAGTACTTTGAGAGGCTGATGAATGAAGAGAACGAGAGAGAGAAGAGGTTGGATGATGTGGAGATAGTGAATCAGGAAGTGCAACGGATTAGCAAGGAGGAAGTAAGGACAGCTTTGAAGAGGATGAAAAATGGAAAGGCCGTTGGTCCAGATGACATACCATTGGAAGCATGAAGGTGTTTAGGAGAGATGGCAGTGGAGTTTTTAAACAGATTGTCTAATGGAATCTTGGAAAGTGAGAGGATGCCTGAGGAGTGGAGAAGAAGTGTACTGGTGCCGATATTGAAGAATAAGGGGTATGTGCAGGACTGCAGTAACTACAGGGGAATAAAATTAATGAGCTACAGCATAAAGTTATGGGAAAGAGTAGTGGAAGCTAGTTTAAGAAGTGAGGTGATGATTAGTGAGCAGCAGTATGGTTTCATGCCAAGAAAGATCACCACAGATGCAATGTTTGCTCTGAGTATGTTAATGAAGAAGTTTAGAGAAGGCCAGAAGGAGTTGCATTGCATCTTTGTGGACCTGGAGAAAGCATATGACAGGGTGCCTTGAGAGGAGCTGTGGTATTGTATGAGGAAGTTGTGAGTGGCAGAGAAGTACGTAAGAGTTGTACAGAATATGTATGAGGGAAGTGTGACAGTGGTGAGATCTGCGGTAGGAGCGATGGATGCATTCAACGTGGAGGTGGGATTATATCAGGGATCAGCTCTGAGCCCTTTCTTATTTGTAATGGTGATGGACAGGTTGACAGATGATATTAGACAGGAGTCCCCGTGGACTATGATGTTTGCTGATGGCATTGTGATCTGTACCGAGAGTAGGGAGCAGGTTGAGGAGACCCTGGAGAGGTGGAGATATGCTCCAGAGAGGAGAGGAATGAAGGTCAGTAGGAACAAGACAGAATACATGTTTGTAAATGAGAGGGAGGTCAGTGGAATGGTGAGGATGCAAGGAGTAAAACTGGCGAAGGTGGATGAGTTTAAATACTTGGGATCAACAGTACAGAGTAATGGGGATTGTGGAAGAGAGGTTAAAAAGAGAGTGCAGGCAGGGTGGAATGGTGGAGAAGAGTGTCAGGAGTAACTTGTGACAGATGGGTATCAGTAAGAGTAAAAGGGAAGGTCTACAGGATGGTAGTGAGACCAGCTATGTTATATGGGTTGGAGACGGTGGCACTGACCAGAAAGCAGCAGACAGAGCTGGAGGTGGCAGAGTTAAAGATGCTAAGATTTGAACTGGGTGTGATAAGGATGGATAGGATTATAAATGAGTACATTAGAGGGTCAGCTCAAGTTGGACGTTTGGGAGACAAAGTCAGAGAGGCGAGATTGCGTTGGTTTGGAAGTGTGCAGAGGAGAGATGCTGGGTATATTGGGAGAAGGATGTTAAGGATAGAGTTGCCAGGGAAGAGAAAAAGAGGAAGGCCTAAGCGAAGGTTTATGGATGTGGTGAGAGAGGACATGCATGTGATGGGTGTAACAGAACAAGATGCAGAGGACAGAAAGATATGAGAAGAGGATGATCCGCTGTGGCAACCCCTAACATGAGCAGCCGAAAGAAAAAGAAGAAGAAGAAAACAACTCTGCACTATTCATGTGTGCCCAGAATGATTTGGGATAACTTTCTTGTTATATTCACACATCCACAAGTGAATGTGTAGAGATGGTCAATCCACTACCACAAATCTTCAAAGATCATACATTTCTGCGAAATTTCAGCAATGTCTATTGTGGTCATAGTAATCATTCTTGCACTGCTGACAACATTTTTGTTACGTGTACTTGACTGACACAAGTGAGTGTGGCTATATTTTCTGAATGCGATCTTTAAAGGAGTGCTGCTCCATCATGGATTCTTTGTTGCCTTGTGCCTAATGCTTCCAGGGAAGGTTGCTTAACCCCCAAATCTGCAGAGGAAATGTGTTTATAAAATAGAGAATGAATTGATGGATGAAAAGCAGTTGTATAAAAGAGCAGAACATGGAACAGAAAAGCAGCAAATGTCAAAAAATGACACATCAAAATTACTGAAGCCCAATGCACTACCCAAAAATCAAGTTGAAGAAAAACAATATATATATATATATATACTGTATATATATATATAAATACTGTATATATATATATATAAATACTGTGTATATATATATATATATATATATATATATATATATATATAATCGCAGATGGCTGGGGGTCGGGACACCTTGGAGGACCAGAGGAGGGCTTACGCCTCCCTCAGACCATGAGGGGGTGACCACCCTGGGGCCTTTGGTGGACACGGGTACAGGGCTTTGAAGCTCAACCCTATAGGGGCCCGTGGTCACCGCCAGGGGGTGTCCCAATGCCTTGGGGACCTTGAACATCAGCACTTCTGCCACACCCGGAAGTGCTGGGGGGAAGACGAGCAGGGACACCCGGAGTGCTTCCGGGGATGCAGCCAGCACTTCCACCACACTAGGGCATGTCGGTGGGAGATTGCCGGAACACACCTGGAGCACATCCGGGTGCTTATAAAAGGGGCTGCCTCCCTTCATTCAAGGCTTGAGTCGGGTGAGGAGAAGGACGAAGCTGGATGGAGAGGAGTGAAGGCGGCCTGAAGAAGTGAGGCATTGTGTAGTGTGAGGCCTGGACTTTGGGGAGTCTTGGGGGTTTGTGGTGCACTTATAATTGTAAATATTAACTGTAAATAAACGTGTGGTGGTGCTTAATACTGCCTGTCTGTGTCTGGGGCTCATTCCACACTGGCGTAGTTGGCAGGATGCTCCGCCTGGTTCGAGGCGGGGACTTGTACTAAGAAATAATGTTGTGGACGGCCCGGCGCAGCAGGGGAGCCCACCCACGTGCCACAGGAGCGGCATGCCCACAGCCCCACGAAAGAAACTTGCCTCACGGACCGCCACCGGTCTGCAGGAGGGCCGTTTCCCCCTGCTGCGGGATGACAACGGGCTTGCAGGAGTGCAGCTGGCTCCTACAGGCACACCGTCGCTGGAGGCGCCCGGGACGGCATTGCGTCTAGTGAGGCCACACCGAGGACATTTCCTCAGATAGACGGGACCTGGGAGGTGAGTTCCCTGCTTACTGGGAGCAGGGCCGGGCGTGTTTTGTGTTTTACAGACAGGGACTGCCAGGATCCACGTCAGTGGCAGACGCATGCTGGTCTGCGGGCTTCAACAGCGTGGTGGGAGCTGCATAGAAGGAGCCGCTGCAGCTCGAGAAGTCCAGGCAGCAGGGAGGCTGTCTTGAAGCATGGCGCCACAGCAGGAGGAGGGGAAACAAGATAGCCGCGCACCGGGAGTCCCTCCCCGAGACAGGCACGGGATTGGACGGTGTGTCTTGTGTGCCCGCCGATGATTGGATGGAGGCAGGACCAAGGAATGTTCGTCTCATGCCGGGGAGCAACCCGATTGGGCCGGAGGAACGGCCCCACAGGAAGCAGTTGGATGTTTTGACTGACAGTCAGGTAAGTCAATCACCGGCTGGCTTTCTGTGCTTCTCCAGCTCACGCAGCGCCGTTTCCACAGGTGCTATGTGCCCTCCGGGCAGAGCTGCTGAAGCTGGAGAGGAAGGCGGTCGCGTCACTGGAACTGCTGCAAGAGTGGACAGAACAGAGCGACACTGGATTCTTCGGCTGGAGAGGTACTGCGGGGACGGTGAGTAGAGCCGACCCCGTAAAGCATAAAGGTGAGCCCACCGAAATGGCCGTGACTGGAATGATCGGAACCAAGTAGGGGGTTCTCCGACAGTGGACACGGCGGTGAGTGCTGTGCGTGAGGTGAGGGGAGGAAGACCAAGAGGGCTGGCAGGACAGGGGCTGATGAGTGCCCTGGGTCCTAGCGCCGCAGCAGTCTCCCGTCGCTCTGTAGGGATGCAGACAGGATTGGATCTGTCCGTTTGCCATGCGCAGACGCAAACCGTCATGGCGTCCAAGAGTAAAAGGAGGAATCGAGAGGAGAATGCCGGTTCCTCCGAAAAGGGAGGACGTGAGGCAGGCTGCTCACATCCAGAGAAGGGCCACCCTCTGCAGAGGCAGAGGGAAACCAGGACGTCAGCGGAGAGAACAGGAGTGCAGGCGGTCCCGTCTGTTGCGTCAACAGGAGGGACACGGAACCCGCGGAGGGGGTGCCGGTCATAGCAGGGAGCACTGCCAGTGCGTGGCACGGAGGCACGCCAAGAGAGGTTGTCCAGGCAGCAGCTCTGCCCCTTTTTCTCTGTGTGTTGCAGGACCGGACCCTGGATGAGCAGTAGGACCCACTTCATTGGGGACCTGCCCTCTTGGGATGGGCCGCCTGGCTGGATGGCTCTTTGCTGGCGATGCGGCACTGTCGCAACTGGCGGAGGCTACGGAGGTGCAAGTGACTCTGACCAAAGGGGCATGAACACCTCGGAGGGGGTGCCGAAGGAGTAGGCCCCATGGTGCTGGATCGGACCCGGGAGCCTCAGGAGTAGGACCCACTTCAAGGATGAGCTGCCCTCACGGGACGAGTCACTCCGCCCGACGGGTCTTCACTGGCGGTGGGGCAGTGTCGTAGATGGCTGGGGGGGCAACCCGGTCAGGACACTTGGAGGACCGGAGGAGGGCTTAAGCCTCCCTCAGACCATGTGGGGCGACCACCCTGGTGCCTTTGGTGGCCACGGGTACAGGGCTTTGAAGTTCAACCCTGTAGGTGCCTGTGTTCACCGCCAGGGGGCACCCTAATGCCTTGGAGACCCTGGACCTCAGCACTTCCACCACAACCGGAAGTGCTGGGGGGATGCAGCCAGCACTTCCGCCACACTGGGGCATGTCGGTGGGAGATTGCCGGAACACACCTGGAGCACATCCGGGTGCTTATAAAAGGGGCCGCCTCCCTTCATTCAAGGCTGGAGTCAGGTGAGGAGAAGGACGGAGCTTGGTGGAGAGGAGTGAAGGCGGCCTGAAGAAGTGAGGCATTGCGTAGTGTGAGGCCTGGACTTCGGGGAGTCTTGGGGGTTTGTGGTGCACTTATAATTGTAAATATTAACTGTAAATAAACGTGTGGTGGTGCTTAATACCGTGTCTGCCTGTCTGTGTTCAGGGCTCGTTCCACACTATATTTATATATACTGTATATAAACTAAAAAAAAACTAACACCAAAAAGATTCTCACAATATCCAACAACTTGAATGATGCCAAAGCACACTGAAATCTTAAATACTACTGAATCATTCAAACATAAGGTGCAACACAGTAAAATCTTGGGGCTTAGGGTAGAGCTGGTAAATGATGTCCTGGCAGCAGGAGAGACTAATGAACAATAAACTGAATAAACAAACCTTAGGAATCAACTGAAAGACAAGAGAGGATTGGTGTGTTAGTTAATGAAGAGTTAGCAGAATTAAATTAAACACATGGCTAACAGAACTAAGACAAAAACCAAAAAGAAATAACTTTTAATATATAACTTCAATACAATAGGCAACGGCATTTCATGTACAGACCGAAAACACACTTACAGAAAGGGGGCACTGTGACGTCCTTAGAGGTAACTGGCAGGCTTTACATTTCTGGTAGTGTCAGTTGATCAACAATATTGGCAATGATTACTCCCAGTCATTTTCTAAACCAGCTTTTCCCAGGGAGGACTGCAGAGAGACTGAGCTCACAAGTGGTTGAAAATGTAAAGAATTAATAGGAGATTGGGACTGATGGATTGGTTTCTTGATTGATTGTATTTCTAGACAGTGCTTCATACAGTGGCATGTAAAGTTAATAATCTACCTAGAGCACACAGTCTCTTTTCAATTATATTTGATAACTGCAGTATATTAGATGTTCCTAAGTCAGCATAGGAGATGTAATCATTTCACTATTCTTTCTGTATTATTTCATAATAATTAAGCTGGCAATTTCAAATGCCTCATGTGGATCCACGTATCAAGTAATTTACAGTATGAAAGTATAAGTTGTACGCACAGTCGTGATATAATGGCTTTTGAAAAGCTGAAGCACGATACATTGAGACTGTCAATTGCAAAAGTCAGAAAGTGGTAATGAATCTGCCAGTCATAAAGAGTGGCAGTGACAGATTTTCATATACTCTGTCAACCACAGGACAGAACCTTACTGAAAATCAAGAACTGTGAAAACAAAATACTCTCTGGTAAGGACAGTACCACATCTCTTACCTGCTGTACCTAATGCAAAATTGGGGAGTTGGGTTATTTTGGCTGTGCAGATGTCAAAGTCAAGAAAGCCAGCTGTATAACAGGACTGACCATAGAGTCATGTGAGGCAGCAGCGCAAAATAGAAGTATGGCAAACTCTGAGGATATTATGATTGATGCTACGTATACTCTCCATGACGTGTTGTCCTGAAGGTCCTTTACTCATTCTACCACAATGTGAAAAGAGGCACTACAGCGACTCCATTCTGCCCACAGACATTAGACTGTATAATGGTTCCTCCATCCTGCCCATCTTCTTCTCCTACTCAGGGATGAATAAAATGTGTCCATCCATACTGTATATCTATGCAACACCTTTCCTATCTATCTATCTATCTATCTATCTATCTATCTTGTTTTTTCTGGACTTCTATATTACCCAAATAAGAAACAATTTAAGAATTTGACTTGTCTGACATCATTAGTCACTGTGAAATTCATTATGTTGTTGAGAAATTCTATTCTTCTATGTATTTAAAATTGACATTTCTGAGTAGAACCATAACAACTCCCTTTTAATAGAAACTGCTTAAGAGGTGGCATTCCTGGCAGTGTTTGAACATGCCAAAATTACGTAATTGTTAATGTCACTTGGGTCCTCAGAAAACATTCAATCAGAGCTTTGTTCTAAAATCTTGCCACGCATTGTGTCAAACATAGTTCAATTTACACTTGAGACTCCGACTGTCTGGAAAACCCCTCATTAGTTCTGTTCAAGTAGTTCATACAGAGTTAATATTCAAATAATTTCAGAAGGCCATATTTTGTCTCTCTTGCATGTTAGAATGGCTGTACCCATGATTATTTAGCCATCTAAAAACATGTAGAATGGACTCCATTGTGCTTTGTTTTATGGTTTGTATTGCAAAACAGTGGAAACACACACAAATGCTTAGGCTCTGCAGAATTTGGAATGGTATGCTCTTCTTGACGTCTTTCACTAATCACCAGAGGCTAGTCTGTAGTGATGTCAGTTAAGGTTTTAAGTAGCCAGTGCACCTTACCAAGATAAAGTGCACTCATCCCAGTATCCCCTGTGCCAGGTGGATAACAGATAGTGCCCAGTGGTATTCACTCACGATGATCTTGAATTTAACTAAGGGCTGCACAGAAAACAGCATGCTTGAGAATAAAAATCTCCTATAGGAGACAAAGCACGTGGGGCTAAGCTGTGCAAAGTCATTTCAACTTGAACATGACATCTAGTGGCAGACCATGGGATCAGCATCATTACAGGTAAATTTAAAAATACTCTGATTTTCATTTTTATATGGTATAAGTAGATTATTATATAAAGTCTATATAATAAAACATTTTTAATCCTGCTTAATTTAATTCATATAAATATTATATACGAGTGTATATACACTGTAATTCCAATGGGCCAGAGCCCACACGTTGGCCAATATGTAACACAATTGCATATAAAAATTGAGCTAATAATGGTTAATTATTTTAAGATGAGCACATTTGTTAGGGCTGCTTTCTGCCTTGCACTCAGTGCTGCTGGGATAGGCTTTGGCACCCCACAAGCCTGGTTTAGATTAAGTATGCCCAAAAATGACTGACTAACAAGGAAGTTGCAGATACCAAGAAATGATGCTAAATGATGTATAATATGTACCAATGATCTTGATACTGTGTTGATGTCAGCAAACCTGAACCTGTAAATCAATGTCATATCATACAGCCCAATACCAATAAATTCAGTTCATATGGCACAAGAAGACATGTTGCCTTTCCATACATCATACTGTCTCTGATTTGGTCAGAATTCAACATTAAAATTCACCACAAAGTAAAGACAAATCTTATAAATAGAAAGGGATCTAAAAGAAGACTAGCACCTTTTCACGGTGCATCTGCAGCCAGAGAACAAGACATACCAAGAGATAGCAATATTCGCTGGAAATAATGGATTTTTAATCTGTGCTTTTATGTACTTTTTAAGAATGGAATGGTGACAAAAATGAACATTTTAGAATACAACCAAGAGTTAGTGTGATTGATGTAAAAGTGTAGTCTATTAGCTTTCTGACAAATTATATAAAAGTCAAGTTAGGACAATCACTCTGAAGTTTGATTGACTCTTGATCAAAGTCTAGGCCACAAAACTCGTTATCTGCAGAACAAATATGAGTGCATCAAAGTTTAGTGAAAGCCCAGTAATAAGAAACTCTTTGAAGATGAAATGTTAATCAGGACCTTTTTTCCTATATACAGTAAATGCACAACTTATTTAGAAAGCAGAAGCCTTTTAGACAGGAGGATCAAAGACTGAATCAGCTGACCCTGACACTGAACAGCAGTCACTTTATGACTCCAACCGCTTATATTTTCTATACAATATTTTTTCTGGGTAAGAGTTTTCATTTTGTCAATTATTCTAAAATTGACAAAAATACTAAAAAAAAATAAAAAAATTGTATTCAGTAGCTAAAGGGAGCCCTCTGCTGGTTACTTCCTTAAACATATTTTAATTATTTGAGCTCCTGCGACGTTCAAATGCTGTAAGGCCTAAACGGTATATAAACTAAATATAATAAAGGCCAGATTAGTTATTCTTTCATGTGTCCCTGCTATTGAACTGCTGTGTGATATAACATTCTGTCATTGTGAATTTTAAATATAAAATGAATTCTAAACATAATAAATTGCAAAATTACACAAAGGTAAAAAATAAAAAAATAAACAAATGTTTAAGTATTTCTTTTTTATTTACAATACTCCAATTATCACGGGTGTAATATATACACTACTTAAGTCATTCTGTATCCTGAAAATGCAGTATTAAACACTCCGGAAATAACAAGAAAGGAAGGTGGCAAAGGGGCACATCAGTGGCAATTCAGCTAAAGTCAGCTTAATATTAAGTAGTGTTTTTGCTTAAGGCAACTTCAGAGACATTAAAAGATTTACATAACAATTAAAGAAACATAGATGAATATCCATTATTTACATACAGCACTTGGACCCCAGCTGATGTGCTAACTGATGCATCTTCTATTTCAAGCTGGCACATGCTCTGTACTTTAACCTCATGTGATTTTCTTCCACAGTTCAAAGACATGCTACTGGGAAAACTGGCTGCAGTAAACAGAACATGGTACGAGAGAATGCATGAGGTATTGAATCTATGAACCTCTGATTGACATACTCGTACATCACTTTCATGCCTTCTATCCAGTTTATTTCTTTGCCTGCTTTAATACACTTCAGTTCTCCACACTCTTTCACTGGGCATTTACGGAATTAATGAACTGGTAACTGCATGATCCATGATAATTTTTTTTATTTAATTTCAGTTTTGGTGAATTATTCTTTGGTATTTGCATCATATACTGTATACTGTACATTTACCACTCATTGTCTGCTATACAATGTATTGTCTCAGTGGATTTGATAGGTGAATGGCTGTCCTGGAACAACAATGTTCATGTTATTCCAGGAATAAAAGTGTCCCAAGAATAATATATCCAGCATATTTTCTCCAGTTAATTTGGCTGGTGAATGGTAGTACTCCCTGATGGTAGCACTACTGCTTCCTCTGCAAACTGTCAGAGCAGTGTTTGTGTATGTGTGTACAAAACACTATGAATTTATGTGTGGTCACCAATTACTTTGAAATCACCTTTTTGTGTTCTGTTGGGTTGTTGTATAAATCTTAATTTAGTTTTGAACTGTGAGTTCTAAATAAAGAAGTAAGATCTGCTTTGCTTCCCTTGTTGAGGGCTGTGTTATTAAATGTAAATAATGTAATAGTATCATGATCTTTGTAAGTGTCATGCCACCATCTATCTATCTATCTATACACACATGCAAACATAAAGATATACTGCATATTTCTAAATGTTTAAAATGCTAAAGGAATTGTCCATCTGTCATGTGATTACTTGTGAACCACTGGGGATAACACCCTGATCTTGGTCTCAGTCGAAAGCTTATGGCATGACACATGCTGATGAAGTCAAAAATGTGGCTAGCGGCAATCTCCACAAAGTTATTTGAATTTAGGCAAACTGCTCATGAAGGTCTACGGCAGAAAGAAAAAGAAGAGCAGCACCATCTGGTGAGCTTGAAGCAAATTGCAGAAGCTGACTATGGGATAGTAAGAAGAAGAATGGCAGCACCAGCACCTGCTGCTTGTGAAGCACATGTGGCGGGGCAAGTTGCTGGAACATCGACCTTGAAAGGAGAACAGGTCTCTGTGTTTTCTCGTATTATATATAAAAAAATTGTATGCAAAAAAAAAAAACAAAAAACAACAACAACAAACGTTTGGAAAAAATAAATAAACTAAAATCTTTTTATTTTTCATCCATAGTAAAAAACAACAAAGTCATCTGGTCAGACCAAACTGGTCTTAACATCTACTTCACTTCATGTAAAGCTTAAAGGTAAATACATTCATGAGAAACTGCAGAATTTTTCCATGTACCATATTATCTGTATTTCCAGTAGTTTCTCTTCTATTAAACATTGTTAACTGTTGCATCTGTGTGTGAATATAAGATTCCCTAAGCATTATGAGAAGTTCACAATGCATTGATGATCACAATAGTTATGCTCCATTACAATCAGGTATCTTGTGCTATATGGACTCCATTACCAGACCTTAACATTGCAGAGAAACTTTCCCAAGTGAATGACAATCCAACAATATAACAATGTCAAAGTCTCAGTTTCAAATCCTGGTTCTGTGTGAATTTTGCATTTTCTCCTTGTGCTAGTGTGATTTTTTGTTTTTATCAAGGTACTCTGGTTTTCCTCCAACGTCCCAAAAGTACTGTGGACACCAGGAGGCATACAATTTCCCAAACCCCAGACTCAACAGACACAGAGCCCAGGTCCAGCAAACAACATGCCTTTATTAAGCGTGGGAAAAGTTTTTCTCTCGTCTCCCACCATATACAATAGAATACGCACCAACAGACAGCCTCTTTCATCTTCTTTTTTTACTCTCTTCTGTCTCTTTCCACCTCCACTTGTCCTCCAACAACCTTTGTCCTCCACCTCCCGATTCTGGCTCTCTGAATGGAGTGAGGCAGCCCCTTTTATAGAGCACCCAGAAGTGCTCCAGGTGTTCCACAGTCTCGTTCCAGCCACACTACAGAGGAGGGCTCAGTCATTCTGGTGGTGGTGGCCACGGGCTCAGGCAGGGTTGAGCTTCCATGCTCAAAACACATGGCACTGTAGCAAGCCAAGGGGGCTGCCCTCTGTCATCCCAGGGGAGGTATTGCCTTCTGTTATGGAGGCTTCCTGGCTGGGTAAGAATTCTGGCTGTCCATTACAGTATACATTTTGTATGTAATTGGTAACACTATTTTGACTTGATTAAATTGAATGTGGATGTTCCTTGCAAATGGTCTTGCAGCTTTTCTGGTGCCAGTTCCTATTTTGCTCTCGATGCAAGCTTAGAATACACATTAGCTCCCTGCAATCCTGAACTGGATAGATGAGTTTGAAAATGGAAGAATGAAGGGATAATCACATGCATGGTTGTGCAATGGTTAACACTGCCACCTCAAAGTTCTAGAATACTGAGTTTAAATATTAATCTGTGTGGAGTTTGCACATTGTCACAGTATCTGTGTTAGTTAATCGGAAACTCAAGTCAGTATATATTTTTGAATTTGGGAGGAAAACAAATTATGAAATGGTGCTACTCTTTAGATAGATTGGAGAAGCCCCCCAGTCTGGCCTCACCAATTGATAGCAGGTACTGGTTAAGTAAAGACCCACTGGACAATCACATCACATCTGATTCAGGAAAGCGAGTGGCTGCTCCTCTACCATGATCCATAATTTTTCACTTGGTCTTTTGTGTAGATTAATGATTTATGGCAGCTAAAATCTGCATTAGGTTTCATTCAGAAATACAAATAATTGCTTATGTATGGTAAACACGTGCTCCTTCTGTCATTAATAATACATTCTGATGAATTTTTAAGCATGATGCTGATTCAGCCTCAGTATTATTTTTTCAGAATAAACTGCAGAGGTTGTATTTAACTAAGGAATATTATTAAAAAGGAAGAAGGATCACAGCAGGCAAGCTCCATAACTAAGAACGTTTTTCTCTCTACCAGGCTTTAGGGATTCATTTTCTGCTGTATCCTTACAAATATTGTACATTTCCTTTCTGTTTTCCCCATTCGGGGATGTGACGCTGTTGAACCTATAAAATATTAGTGTTAAAAAATAATGGGAACAAAAACTGGACTAAACACAGATTTAGTTTTAATTATTGGTGCTCACCCTGAGCAAGTCTGCTGCTTTATGTAAAGAGGATCAAGCTTACACTCCCAGTGACTTTATAAAGTCAAAAAAGTCTAAATTGTTCAGGAGTTTCTCTTTCTATATTAAAAGATTCAATTGTGATGCTGCCACATACTCAACCTTGCACAAAATAGATCTTCACATCCTTTTTGATAGTCATTGTTAAACCTCCTTACAGAATGGGGACCAATTGTGAGCATGGAGAATTCAGTCAGGATTGAGAGGGTGAGAACATCTGATAACATTTTGAAAGGAAGCACTCCTATTAAAGAGCCTGGCAGCTGAAGGATGAACAGACATGTTCAAAACGCCTCTGAATGACAAGGTGAGGAAAGTTATCAAGAAAAAAAGTCTACACAAACAGAACTTATAAAACAAAAAAATAAGAATACAAGGACAATTCAAATGCACTCAGAGCACAAAGTGATTCGGAAAGTCAGAAAAGACAGCAGCCTGATTAAATACACCAGCAGAAAGGTAAGATAGCTTCTGGTGACGGGTGAAAGGTGAATAGGAGGCATTTTCAGAGGCAAACTGAACCTAGAAAGACTGAATACAAATGGGTGATTGGTGTAAATTATTATTCCTGCCCTGATTCACATCAGACTATCATTATTATTTATGCATCTATCCATTTCTATAGCCAGTTAGTTAATTCAGAGTCACAGACACTTGAGTTCATGTCAGCTGCATAATCTAAAAGACACAAAACGGCAATAGATGTGCTGTAGCCTGTCACTGACACTCATTCACACAGGGCCCCTATCTTATCATTATTATTATAATTATTATTAATAGCGCTAACCTAGATAAGCAGGTTAGAAAATGGATGAATACATAGTTTACCAGTCCTCCATAATGCAACACTTCAATGATTATGTAGTTGTTAATAAACTCACACAGTGAAGTATCGGTAAAAATCTTTCCACCTCTACTTTTTCCACTACCAAACATAAACACACATTTACTGTATCATTAGTGTTTGCATTTATCAGGTTTTCCATAGTGTTTACATTCAGTCCACTTTTGTGACTATTTAGCACTTTGCTTTATTCTCTCTCTTAAAATACACTGTAATTGGCAATGATTTCATTCAGGCTATCAACTTTAAATTAAGCTTTTCACGGCTTTACAAAATGTTGTTCTAAGGAAATTTCAAGATAGCACAAAGGAAAATGTATATTTCATGAACGATGTAGCAGATATAGACTGTAAAATCAACATGAGAGTGCACCAAAGAGTCAGAAGGTTTCCAAAGACAAAAAAGGCAGAGCAGATCTCCACCAGTCCAATTTCACTCACTGAATAGTAGACAAACAGCAGTCTACGGACCACCAGCTACAAGCAGATGATGCAACAGTCAATTTTGTGTTAATAATGTATTACTTTAAATTGTATGTTAATAATGTTTTTTTTTACTAAATATACATAGAGTTTAAGTGAGCTGTGTTTATGATGCACTAGTGCATATGTCCTGAAGGAGGAGTCCTGGTCACACAGAAATGCCTCACTCCATGCACGCAGCTCTCATCCACAGGGTTTCTTTGGCAAATACCAGCAGCTGAATTAGACAAAAGAAATAATTATAAATTACTGACATTTAAATGTTATATTACTTCAGAAAAATGTCCAACTCTTTTTGTTTCAGGTGCATCCTGAATGTCCACCGAAGGCTGCAAATTAACTTTTTGCCAGCAGAGCGCACTTGTGAGTTCAAGTTCCTAAAACTAAGCTGCATACAGCACAGCACAGCAGAGCAGACAGACTACACAACACCAATAAGTGGGATAACTGGAAAGCCATACCATCCCAAACCAACTCCACAAGCTGAGAGAGGGTAAAAAAGAATGCACTTAAATGCAAGTGCCTCCTAAAAGAAGCTTTTAACCTTTATTGAATTTCAGAAAATACCTAACCCTGAATTGGATTTAGTTTTGTTTCATAATTTATTACTTCAAGTTAACTGACAATTCTTTAGATGACTCTGATCATTTTATAAAGAAAAAGAGGATCATAAATTGCTTAATATATTTCAAACACTGAACCAATATGCATCTTATGCACTGTAAAGCGCCATTTAGAAATTGAAATCACCACACGGCAGTGCAACTGACTTCACTGTTCTTATAAGTGGAAAATGATCACAGGCTCTAAGTAGGTGACAAGTATTCAACCTCCCACGTGATGGTCACTTTGAACCCACTTCAACGATGATCATCACACACCCAAAAAACCCATGTCTGATTAAATTTCTACTTTTGCGTAACTCCTGCCTTTCCTGTGATCCTGTTTTTATTTTCTGTTGTTTTATGTGTTTGATCACCATGTTCTACGCTGCACTTTGTCGCAAGAAGCTATTCTGTAAAAACATTGTGTTTTCTCTGTGGGAAAGAGTGCAAAGCAATTAAGACATTAATGTAATGCTGTCATTGTAACTCTGAAAAAGTGTATCTTTTGATTTTTATCATGTGTCATAAGATCTAGTTACAATTTAGATAGTGGAAGTAAAAAGCCTCACATATGAACAATATTAAAAATATCACCAAATAGACAGTATTTATAATTTCGTAATATAAATACTAATTTTGTGTAAGAGTCCACCAGTTTCACCAGCAGGGGGCTACATTTCCTATACATGTCATGCCTGCTGTACATTAGTCTGACACTACAGTAGACTTGGCTCTCCCTTCTTTTGAGTTGAAGAAATATGTCTTGTACAGCATCCTGAGTGATCAATTAAGTTTACACTGATATCCTGATTTGCCTGTTTGGACGTTGTTTTGAGAACATTGATAAATGTTGACTTGTGAACACTTCGCAGCTAGCCAATCAACTATAATCTTACTGAATAACTTATTTAACTTTAAAATAATTAAAGTCAGGTCAGGTCGAGGAGCATGCACTGGTACTGCATGTTGCCGCTCAGGGTCCCAACTGGCAACCCCCCAGGCAGACACGTGATACAGTTGGAAATGATCATCTACTGTATTCGCCACAGCCAGGTGTTACATGGATGTCCCCTTGGCCTGCTCCACCCACTTGGGTCCTCAACAATGAGGATCCTGAGAGCCGAATCCCCTTTAGGGAATAGCGCCATATGGCCATAGTACCATAACTGATACTCCCTCACAATGCAGGTAATGTGCCTTGATTTGGGACTCCGTGAGCAACTGCTTGTTCGACACAAAGTCAAACCAGCGGTTCCCAAGGACTCTCTGAAGAGACACAGCACCGAAGAAGTCCAAGCTTCAGATCACGTCACTGGATATTGTCCATGTCTCGCAACCATATAGTAAAACAGGAAGCACCAGGACTCTAAAGACTTTGTCCTTTTGCAGAGATGTCAGGAGCGCCACACACCCCTTTCCAGCAACTTCATGACATCTAATGCTCTCCCAATCCATCGACTTCACAGGAAAAATCACCAGAGAAATGATTGTCACTACCAAGGTAAGTAAACCTCTCGAAGTGGTCGACACTCTCTCTGCAGACAGAGACACACTGCTGAGGTCATTAAAGGCCTGGATCTTGGTTTTTATTCAGGACACTTGTAAGCTCAGACACTCAGACTCCTCACTCAGTCTCTCGAGAGCCCCGATCAGAGCCTGCATTGACTCCACGAAGATCACAGCATCATCGGCAAATTCAAGATCAGTGAATTTTTCTTAACCAATACATGCCCCACAGCTGCTGGACCCCATGACACTGCCCAACACCCAGTCCATGCAAGCATTGAACAGAGGATGAGGAAGAACATGTCCCTGATGAACCCCAGGATCAACTGGGAAAAACGCAGGTTTTGCCTCTGCACAACACTTACGATACCAGTGTACAGGCCATCCTTAAGTGCATCAATATTTTCTAATTTTATTGATCCTTTTCCACTTCTACTGGGCATACATTTTAAATACAACATGAACATGTCAGGAGTGTGTTAGTAACTCATTTTTGTTGTTTTTGTTATAGGCTGGTATGTGGTTAATTTTTATCTCTTGACTTGCCTTTCTTGTAGTGATGCCAATACATCACCACTTTGTGTCTATATTTTTCTATGCAGATAAAATAATGAATTCTGCCGTTTTGTGGCTGTGAATGTGTTGCATTGCCAGGCAATGTGATATACATAGATGTGGTGTGTGATGTAAACATTATGTTACAGTAGATGCACAATGGAGTGTCCAGACATTGACAGAGTAAAGGAAGATTCTTCACAAGACACTTAGCATTTAAGCACCCAAAAAAAACCAACAAAAAATGGCAAATATTACTGACCTTGAAAAATTACATTTAAGTCTTTCACATAGCTTTTTGGATCTTCCAATGCTTTTCTGTCTTCAGTTTGCCCAGGTTTTTAAAACGTCTTTACAGCAGCTTGAAAGCAATATCTTGAAAATCTGGTTTGGTGTATTATGACTTACCAACTATTGCCTTTGTAGGAGGCACACAAGATGGACGGGTGGCCCAGCCTGGAGTCCAGAAGATCCCTTACCCAGACATGAGGCCCAAAAAACAGTAAATGGACAGGCGTCCCAAATGGACATGGACTCTATACCTTCCCTGGCCGTGACAGAAGAAGACAGCGAAGGACTGTCACTGGGGGTTGTTTATTCCTTCCAGGTGCTAGATGGTAGCAGCCCTCTGTATTGGCATCCATTCAGGAACCAGCAGGAAATACCGGGAGTTGTAGTCCAGCAGAACAGTGGTGCGAAGGTGCCACAGGGAGATGTGCTCCCTAAAATTCGGGACTTCCATATGACCCGGATGTACTCCCGGGTCCTTAATAAAAGGGACTGTATTCCCTTATCCAGGTAAGATGGAGCTGGGAGGACGTGAAGCAACACTTGACTGGAGGAGGGCAGTACAGTGGTGAGAAAAGAGAGAACATTGTGAGAAGAGAGAATCTGTTATTTGTGCTTGTGTTTTGCCACTTTGGAAGTAATTTTGGTTAATAAACCTTCCATTATTTGAACCCGGGACTCTCTGTGTGTTCGTGTTCAGGGTTTGGAGCTTGCGGACGGCACGGATTCTATCACACCTTGCAGATACAAGATTATGATTTTACATCTGTCAGACTTTGTTAGCTTCGCCTTTTCTAAACCTTCCACAAAGCACCTTATTATTTGTGGCTACCTGCAGATAATGGACGGAATGAAGTTGTGTATTTTGCTACATTCATGTTTGTCCTGGCATCAGAGAGTGAAGGAGTGTTGCATGTCATTCGGAGAAGCAAGTAAGAGTTTTCTGTACACACCAGATATCGCAATACGACATCTGAAATACTGGAACTATTGGAATCAAAGGATGGAAAGATTCTGTTGCCGTATTAGATACGTATTTTCTGTACTGATGCTGCAGAGTTTTTTTTCCTCTCAGTTCAACAATTACTTTGTAGACAGATACGTCTGTTTCATTTACATTAATCAGTTTCAAACTACTTTGTTTTCCTGTCTGCTTAAACAACCTGTATCTTAATGTGTACTCATTGTAACTTGTCAAGTTTTTATTTACCTCTACCTGTGAACTTGTCACAGCACGCTGAGCCTGCACTCAGTGAAGAAGGCTATACAAAATATAATATTTTCAAACTGAACAGCCTTTACTATTACTACTGCTACTACTACCTGCACTAACATTTCTTAAAAAAATAAATATGAGTGATAATTTCCTATAGGTTCACATCACAGTTGAGTTCTGCCAGTGTTAAAAAAGTGCTGCTAACATAAGATGAATGTCTTTAATATTCCTCTAACAATAGCTGCTTAGCAGAATCAAGTTATGTGAACTGATACAATGGGGTCATCCAAACAAAAATAATTTGCAAACATTAACATGCTGGCAGGAAAGCTCAGTCTTAGTTGTTTAAACAACTATCCTTGAATTTCTTACTGTGATGAATACAAAATTAATTAGTTCTATTTTTGAAACACACTGGCAGAACACAGCATTTTTTTTACTGTTGAGTTTCTCTTATCCAGATAAGGGTGGTTCAGTCCAGATGTCAGGTATGAGTGCATGAGGCAGCCTTCCCCTTGATATTATATTATTTATATTTTTACATAATTAATTTGAGTGCCCAGTAGGATTTTCTATGGTAGAGAGCACAAAATAACTCCTAAATAAATTGCCACAATATTAGCCTAAACTAAAGAATGAAGCAGCTTGATCTGGCAAATCTCAAGCGGAGTAGGATGCTGAAGAAGTGGACACGGGCTTTGACAAGCTCAAAAAGACAGTAGCAGAAGATACCCAAACAAAGTGCTCTACCACCAGCTCTAGTCAAGTTGTCATCTTGTTCACCACAGTGGATCATCAAAATGTATATCTGTAACAGCGAATCATCTTTATCTTAAAAAGCAACCAGGTATAGCATACTTCAATGACATTAAACAGGAAGAAAAACAGAATAAGAAACATAACTGAAAGATTTGTTAACCAGGGCTCTGGAGGAGATTAAATGTTTAAGCAATCATACAGAGTATATGGAGCATAAAATGGAGTCCAAGATGCATGAGATGGAGCCTAAAATGTATTGCAAAAAGAACAAAATAAATAAGGCATAGAGTAGAATCTAAAACAAATGCAATCAGCGCCAAGCTTTAATATGTAAAACAAGTTAACATCCTGCTTCAAAGAACTGAAACACATCTGGCAATCAAGACCAGTGTCAGAATACATATTTATGTTGGAATCATGATACACAAATTTTCTTTGGATTTTCAGATGGAGACTTCATTTGCATAAATTTCTGAAAATCACAGTAAGTTGTAGACAGTTGCAGCAAATGGCCATTACCATTAGTTGGGTTATGTGACCCCTCAAGTGTCTCGGCTATAGCACTCTACAACTCCGCTACAACAAAGTCAAACAAAATTGATTTAACTCTATTCCGCAAGAGTTAACAACCGATGAGTATTCAAGTGGAAGTACAATGAAGACAATTTCAACAGTAGTACAGTAGCTGCAAGGAAGTGAATGTTTTTTGAGTGGCTAATCAAACTTTGGTGCCAGCACAGATATTTGTTTAGCATTTTGTGTTTGTCATACAATGACAGAGTAGAGGAAAAAAAAAAAATATGGTGCAAGATTACGGTTGAACTCAAAATATTTAGTAGGCACTTTTTCAGCCACTCGGCTAGCCACAGAAGTTTACCAGAGTTGTTGTCACTTCTCTCTCTGGCGTGCTCTACATTGATTGATGTAAAAAGGAGGTGAACTTACAGTGCTTTTGTTGCATAATACAAGATTTGGAAACATGATGAAAAGTAATGAAAGAATCGTGCAATTATTTATCCTCTGCAATCCCTACTCATATGATTTGACACTTTCAAAAGTAAAGAGACTGAGAACCTGCACATTTGAGTCTTACAGTGTGACGCCAGCCTTAGTAATCAAAAGCAAGGCTATGGTAGATAAATAAATAGATTTTAAAAACATGTCTGACAGTAAGAATCTGAGGAAAAAATTCAGAATCTCCAATGAGATGGAAGATGGAAACTCCAATAAAATCACATTGATGTTCCTCACTACATTCTTGAAAACATCACTGAAGAATACCTGAAAATTTAAAACATAAATCAGTATTTGATAAATACATTCTTAAGAGCCTTCATTGTTATATTTGACTTTCAGAAAAACATTCAGAAAAAAGAAACCTTGCTCTCCTGAAACAATAAGAAAGTGATACTTTTGCACTAATACAAATGTTACTATTATTATTTTTCCTTACTTCAGCTCCTCTTACAATGGTATTAAGCAGTGACTGCTACAGTCAAGAGTTCACTTAGGTTTTGACTGAAATTGATGATGGAGATGGAAATATGCACCTATAGCACAAGGGAAGAAGCTAAGAAGACCTAAGAAGAAGTGAATCTTGTAAGAGACTAAATAAGTAAAAGTTAAAATAGGAGGAGAGTAGAAGAAAAGAAGAAAAAAAGTGGAAAAGAAAGCATCTTATAATGGCATTAAGTATCAACTGCAAAAGTTAGGAATATGCTTTGTTCTTAGGTATTCTTATGTATGTAGTCAGACTGAATGTTTCAGTTGAAAATAAAACAATTCCTTAACACATCTGAGGATGTAAGAACTGTGATTTACAAAAAAGCTGAGAACTTTCACATTTTCTTTTTTTTAACTTTTTGGGCATATCTGACACAATATTACAACAGTAAACTGCAGTTTAAAGTACAGTCTACATCTGTTTTAGTGATATTATAGACAAATATTGCCATTGTACAATTATTTTTCTCTTTGACAATATTATATAAGATCGCACTATAGATTTAATTGAAGCTACACTGAAATTATAGACATTAAATACCATCTATTTTATAGCTGGTAAATTATTACTGTTTTCATGTGTTAAAAGTATTATTATAACAGTCATACTAAGAAATAAGCAATTACTGCCATGTAGCCTATTGGATTTTAGTAATATCATAATATTAATAATATATTAATAATCTGGATAATTAT
>JANRMT010062854.1:69454353-69505067 GCA_026402145.1 Polypterus bichir lapradei | reverse complement strand
GAATAAGAAATCAGGAAGGGGGCAAATAGTTTTTCACACCACTGTACATGGATAATATTTGCCTACTGCATTTTTAACATGTCTAAATACTATATGTACTCTTAAACTGAATGACATCCTGATCAAACATGCATACATATCTCTAATTGTGTTCATTGTTGATAATTTTGTCAAAGAACTAAAGAGGAAGTCTATTCTACAATGTGCTAAATTGTTCCCACTCTTGCACTGATGAATAATAGAAGCCCCCAGGCTACTAAGCCTGTCACTCATTGCATTGCTGCCATTTCATGACCCAGATGGATTTCACACCAGATTAATGAAGAGCTCAGCACAATATAGTACTGTATACAGCATTGGCTATTATAAAAGCAAGAAACTCCATAAGGAGAGAATGATTCCAACAATTTGTCACTGAAAAAAGGACAATTCACTCAATGATAGTTTTATTAGTTAGTCTTTCTAAAACAGTGGCCTAACATTCATAAACCAATTTAATCCAATTTTGATTCAATCAGGACCCTTTCGGTTAATATAGTATTCTTTTGTTATCTTACATTGAAGCACCACTGTGTCAAGAACATGAAAAACTCAAAAGAAAATAAATAACATAGAGAACAAACTGAACATAATACCATAAGACTAAACAAGAAAGCAACCAACCCACATGTCCTTGCGGAAAATGGCTGATTTTTGAGCTAAAGCAGAACCCATTATTAACTTTCCTAACATTAATTGAATTATTTTAAGTTCAAATTAACAAAACAAAGCATCATTATGCTATGTATTGTAGCAGTCAGTTTTAAGATAATAAAATACAGGAAGAGCAAACACAAGATACCATATTTTAGCTTCACTGTAACTGACCTCTAGGTTTCAGAGATTTATTTATTGTGATATTGATACTATGCTTCTGAGAAATGTGACAGATGTTTCAAAGGTTTTAGATGTCAGCCACACTAGCACATGCAAACTTAAAGCCATTGACACTTCTTGATTGACATCAGCATCTGTACAAATCCTGAGACTACAGCATCAAGATTTGCAGTTTAATGTGATTAAGGTCATTTGAGTAAACACATTTCAGAAGCCGTTTTTTTTCCTCCCGCTGAAACCTTGATGTTCTTCATTGTAAATCACAAGAACACCCAGAGGCTGGAAAAGGAAAGGTGTAAAAGTCAAAACCTTTAGTTAATTTGAATGTATTTAGAGACCCCCAATTTTTTTGTCTGCTATAGTCCCCTCGAGACCCTCAGAAGCTGAATAAGCTTTTAAGGTTTATTGAGCTATTAATATTGAGATATCAATAAAATGGCACAATTCATGTCCACTGCTTATTCAGAATGTTAAAAAGTGCAAAGTCAGAACTTACATGACGGCTTTGGCCTCCAGTGTCTGCATATTGAAACAGCATTTTTCAATATTATTTTCTTTGTCCTTTGTGAGCTGAGTGCTGCAAAACAAAGCAATTTCTTTAATTCAGGAAAAACAAACAGAATGAATTTGCTCTGCGCATAGCAGCCTATTTCATGTTTTTATGTGAACCCTCACTTGACACTTACTGACTTACTGGTGTCCAGACATCATTTTATGGTAATAATTTTTTATGAACTAATATCATCCCATCCACGTTCCAACCTGCTTACACAATTTTGGTTCATATGATGTAGGGTTAATTTCATGTAACTGGCATACTCTGGGACCTGACAGGAAAACCAAAGTGTCTGGATTAGTTTAATTAATTTTGGGCAAATGTGAAATACAAAATTCTCTTAAATGAAAATTGTACTAGTATGGTTGCCCTCCTTATAGGATAAGTTTGGTATTTTTCAAGTTGAAGTAATTTCTTCATAATCATGGGATAAATAATTTGCTACATAAAACTGCAGTCTAAAGTGAAGCCTATTTTATATATTTTAAAAAATAACTAGTCTGCTCTTGCCTTTAATAATGGAGGTTAAGGATACAGGAGTCTCAATATTAATAAAAACCATAAAACAAATACATTCATTTTTCAAGCCAAAAACATTTTCAAGCATTGATCCACATCTTCAGATTACATTATATATATATATATATATATTGCAAAACAGCATATCCATGTCATTTTAGGAAAAAGCATAAAGTAAAACAATGTTGTGACATTCAGCCATTTTAAAAGGAGACTGGCTGTGCATTTTACTGTGCTGTTCGTTTTCCTCCATGGCATCTTTCTGGTCCAAAGGCATGAATTCACCTCAGAAAGTCGTCGGAATTGCCCAGACACTAATAACTGTCTCTGCTTTTTAAACACCTAGTCAGTAATAACTAAAAAGTCACATGGTCACGTATCTTCATTCACTATACAGAAGATAATTTCATCCATCCATCCATCCATCCATCCTCTTCCGCTTATCCGAGGTCGGGTCGCGGGGGTAGCAGCTTAAGGAGAGAAGCCCAGACTTCCCTCTCCCCGGCCACTTCTTCCAGCTCTTCCGGGAGAATCCCAAGGCGTTCCCAGGCCAGCTGGGAGACATAGTCCCTCCAGCGTGTCCTGGGTCTTCCCCGGGGCCTCCTCCCGGTTGGACGTGCCCGGAACACCTCACCAGGGAGGCGTCCAGGAGGCATCCTGATCAGATGCCCGAGCCACCTCATCTGACTCCTCTCGATGCAGAGGAGCAGCGGCTCTACTCTGAGTCCCTCCCGGATGACTGAGCTCCTCACCCTATCTTTAAGGGAAAGCCCAGACACCCTACGGAGGAAACTCATTTCAGCCGCTTGTATTCGCGATCTCGTTCTTTCGGTCACTACCCATTGCTCATGACCATAGGTGAGGGTAGGAACGTAGATCGACTGGTAAATTGAGAGCTTTGCCTTACGGCTCAGCTCTTTTTTCACCACGACAGACCGATGCAGAGCCCGCATCACTGCGGATGCCGCACCGATCCGCCTGTCGATCTCACGATCCATTCTTCCCTCACTCGTGAACAAGACCCCGAGATACTTAAACTCCTCCACTTGGGGCAGGATCTCGCCCCCAACCCTGAGAGGGCACTCCACCCTTTTCCGGCTGAGGACCATGGTCTTGGATTTGGAGGTGCTGATTCTCATCCCAGCCGCTTCACACTCAGCTGCGAACCGCTCCAGAGAGAGCTGAAGATCACGGCCTGATGAAGCAAACAGGACAACATCATCTGCAAAAAGCAGTGACCCAATCCTGAGTCCACCAAACCGGACCCCTTCAACACCCTGGCTGCGCCTAGAACTTCTGTCCATAAAAGTTATGAACAGAATCGGTGACAAAGGGCAGCCCTGGCGGAGTCCAACTCTCACTGGAAACGGGCTCGACTTACTGCCGGCAATGCGGACCAAGCTCTGACACCGGTTGTACAGGGACTGAACAGCTCTTATCAGGGGGTCCAGTACCCCATACTCCCGGAGCACCCCCCACAGGACTCCCCGAGGGACACGGTCGAACGCCTTTTCCAAGTCCACAAAGCACATGTAGACTGGTTGGGCAAACTCCCATGCACCCTCCAGGACTCTGCTAAGGGTGTAGAGCTGGTCCACTGTTCCGCGACCAGGACGAAAACCACACTGTTCCTCCTGAATCCGAGGTTCGACTATCCGACGGACCCTCCTCTCCAGAACCCCCGAATAGACTTTTCCAGGGAGGCTGAGGAGTGTGATCCCTCTATAGTTGGAACACACCCTCCGGTCCCCCTTTTTAAAAAGGGGGACCACCACCCCAGTCTGCCAATCCAGAGGCACTGTCCCCGATGTCCATGCGATGTTGCAGGGACGTGTCAACCAAGACAGTCCTACAACATCCAGAGCCTTAAGGAACTCCGGGCGTATCTCATCCACCCCCGGGGCCCTGCCACCAAGGAGTTTTTTGACCACCTCGGTGACTTCAGTCCCAGAGATGGGAGAACCCACCTCAGAGTCCCCAGGCTCTGCTTCCTCATTGGAAGGCATGTTAGTGGGATTGAGGAGGTCTTCGAAGTACTCCCCCCACCGACCCACAACGTCCCGAGTCGAGGTCAGCAGCGCACCATCCCCACCATATACGGTGTTGACACTATACTGCTTCCCCTTCCTGAGACGCCGGACAGTGGACCAGAATCTCCTCGAAGCCGTCCGAAAGTCGTTCTCCATGGCCTCTCCAAACTCCTCCCATGCCCAAGTTTTTGCCTCAGCAACAACCGAAGCCGCTTTCCGCTTGGCCTGCCGGTACCTATCGGCTGCCTCCAGAGACCCACAGGACAAAAAGGTCCTATAGGACTCCTTCTTCAGCTTGACGGCATCCCTCACCGCCGGTGTCCACCAACGGGTTTGGGGATTGCCGCCGCGACAGGCACCGACCACCTTACGGCCACAGCTCCGGTCAGCCGCCTCAACAATAGAGGCACGGAACATGGCCCATTCGGACTCAATGTCCCCCACCTCCCTCGGGACGTGGTCGAAGTTCTGCCGAAGGTGGGAGTTGAAGCTACTTCTGACAGGGGACTCTGCCAGCCGTTCCCAGCAGACCCTCACAACACGTTTGGGCCTACCAGGTCTGACCGGCATCTTCCCCCACCATCGAAGCCAACTCACCACCAGGTGGTGATCAGTTGACAGCTCCGCCCCTCTCTTCACCCGAGTGTCCAAGACATATGGCCGCAAGTCCGACGACACAACCACAAAGTCGATCATCGAACTGAGGCCTAGGGTGTCCTGGTGCCAAGTGCACATATGAACACCCTTATGCTTGAACATGGTGTTCGTTATGGACAATCCGTGGCGAGCACAGAAGTCCAATAACAAAACACCACTCGGGTTCAGATCGGGGGGGCCATTCCTCCCAATCACGCCCTTCCAGGTCTCACTGTCATTGCTCACGTGGGCATTGAAGTCTCCCAGCAAAACGAGGGAATCCCCAGAAGGTATGCCCTCTAGCACCACCTCCAGAGACTCCAAAAAGGGTGGATACTCCAAACTGCTGTTCGGCGCATACGCACAAACAACAGTCAGGACCCTTCCCCCCACCCGAAGGCGGAGGGAGGCCACCCTCTCGTCCACCGGGGTAAACCCCAACGCACAGGCTCCAAGTCGGGGGGCAGTAAGTATGCCCACACCTGCTCGGCGCCTCTCACCGGGGGCAACTCCAGAGTGGTAGAGAGTCCAGCCCCTCCCAAGGAGATTAGTTCCAGAGTCCAAGCTGTGCGTCGAGGTGAGTCCGACTATATCTAGCCGGAACCTCTCAACCTCACGCACTAGCTCAGGCTCCTTCCCCTTCAGAGAGGTGACATTCCACGTCCCAAGAGCCAGTTTCTGTAGCCGAGGATCAGAACGCCAAGGTCCCCGCCTCTGGCCACCACCCAACTCACACTGCACCTGACCTCCTTGGCCCCTCCCATAGGTGGTGAGCCCATGGGAAGGAGGACCCACGTTACCTCTTCGGGCTGTGCCCGGCCGAGCCCCATGGGTGCAGGCCCGGCCACCAGGCGCTTGCCATCGAGCCCCACCCCCAGGCCTGGCTCCAGAGGGGGGCCCCGGTGACCCGCGTCCGGGCAAGGGAAAACGTTGTCCACAGTTTTTATTCTTCATTGGAGGTTTGTTGAACCGTTCTTTGTCTCATCCCTCACCTAGGACCAGTTTGCCTTGGGTGGCCCTACCAGGGGCATTAAGCCCCGGACAACATAGCTCCTAGGATCATTGGGACACGCAAACCCCTCCACCACAATAAGGTGACGGTTCAAGGAGGGGTAATTTCATCATTTCACAAAGATATTCCCTGCTGCCATTGGACTGGTAATGCACATGTACACTGCAATGAGAGAGAATATTGTAATGACTCAGGTTTGGGGAGTGGGTGCGAGAGATGGAGGAATGGAATTAGCAACTTTATGCCAGCTGCTGGTGAGGCAACCCTAAAAAGGATTTTGTGTTTTTTAGCAGCTCTTCCACCACGCCGCCTAGCTGTTTTGCCCATTTGCCCACTTATGTATGATACCTGGCTCTGCCTCACTCCGCTCAACTAGGATCAGTGGCCACCCACATGCCACTCTGTCTTCCAGCTCCTCTCTACCATCTGCCCACTAAGACCAATAGACTCTAGCAACTGGGAGTCTCTCTGAGTGCTGTGTAAGTTCAAATCAGTAAGTGATATATGTCATTACTTTTCTTTATCCAGCCAAAGTCTTTACACAAGGAAACACACAATATTTTTGAATGAGTGACAAGATAATGCAAGCACTGTATCGAAGGTCTTGTCAGAATTATAATAATTCTGTTTTATTTTTTTTTGTCTGCTTTGCTTGAGAAAGCAATAAATGTGCTAACATATCATGAGTGTACAACTTTTACCTTAAGGCCAGTGGACTGATATAATCGCTAATACCATTGACTAGCTCTCTTCCAGGGTCTGTTAGCTTTCTGAATTTGGACTGACAAGCCTGCCAAGTAAGTAAAGCATCCCCTTAGGAAAACAGGTCAGCAGACTGCCTGCCAATTGTGTAGACCCCTGGTCAGTGATGTGAGAAAAAAGACGAATCACATCATCCAGCATACAAACAACATTTCATAGAAAAAGAAATTCCCTGGGATTTGTGAGCAATGAAATGTATTATTTTGACCTCTATCAAGATGTTTAAACTATTTGTATACTCATAATAATGTTAGCATCGATCTATCAATATATATTGCATAGATATTTAGCTGTCAGACTTTGATAAATAAGAAAAACAAATTATATTGAAAGCACAAGTAGTATCAAACTAAATCAGATACTTAACATGTCAGAATGCTCAGGCTGCTGACTACAAATGCAGGCAAAAGCTGGGCACAAACTACAAGGGACCTTTAAAAGCATCTTCCTAAGCCATTTATGTGAGGTACACTATATATGAGGCCTGTGAATAACCCTTCAAATTATTTTGTTTAGATGTTTCAGCCACACTCATTGTTTATAGGCACATAAAATAAAGCACATGGCCATGCAGTCTCAACTGATAAACAATGACAGTAGAAAGGGTTGTACTGAAGAGCTCAGTGACTTGTGGCACTATCATAGGATGCCTCGTTTGCCAAAAGTCAGTATGTGAAATTTCCTCTCTGCTAGATCATCCTCAATCAACTTTAAGTGCTATTATTGTGAAGTAAAAGCATCTGGAAGCAACAACAGTTCAGCCACAAAGTGGTAGACCACACAAACGCACAGAGAACTACAGTGCTTTGTGTGTAAAAATTGCCTGTCTTCTGATGCATTATTCACAACTAGGGATGTCACCATACTTACATTTAGGTATTTGAAACTCAATACCTTTCCATAACAAGGCAAAAACAGAAATCCCATTCAATGGCTTTATATTAAAGTACCTCTGTTATTGAAGTGAATAATATTGTGTCTTTTTCTGTAATAGAATATAAAATATATAAATATTAGTAGTAACAACAGCTTTAAAGTACTGATATATCCATCAAATAGTCACCCATCTATCATTTAAGTAAACTACTACTGACATTTATAAATATCAAAAAAGAATGGAGGGCTTGAATTATAATGTGGGGATCACCCAGTGCAACAAGAAATGGGGAGAGCACGATTTATAATCGAGAGGATTTCAATTTAGGGTTTATAAAGGAATATATATGAAGAACTACCTGGTTTATCTTAGCATGTACACATTTTACATTTGTTCTCTAACATTTTATCTCTAATAACTGAAAAGCACTGCTTAAAGTCCATATTAAAAATAAAAATTCAAACATTATTATATCTGTACTTTTGAATTCCCATATATACTCGCGGTTAAGTCAGAACTTGATTTTACCATATAATTTCTGGTATTTTATGTCATCGGTTGTATAAATCAAATGCTGAAAACTCACACTATTGGTCCAAGAGATTATGATATGCTAACACCCACCTGAAAAAATAACCACGGAGCACACTGCCTTTTTTTTTCTATGTATTGCACCAATGTGACCACACGGTAATACCTGAACTATTCCAAAGCAGCGTTTACACTGATTTGTGTTTTCTGTATCTCACACCCTCATACACCTTGTGGAATATGGCTGGCAGCTTCTCCCGGCCAATACCCCTAAGCCACCAGATGGAGCCCTCCCTGCAACATGGAGGTGCCCTGAATTCCAGCAGGGAATCATGGACAATGGAGTCTTTCTTCACAGCCCTGCTGGATAACGTGGGGACCGCCAGGGGATGCTGCAGGGAGGCCCAGAAACTTCTATTTATCTTATAGCCCGGAAGTACTTCCCAGTCGAGGGGACAGAGGAAATTATGTACTTCCGAGCTGAAGAAAAGGAGTTTTACCCGACCCGGAAGTGTTAATAGAGTCACATGGACTGAGGGACAGAAACACCTCCGGGTCAAGAAGTATAAAAGGACTGTGGGAGATCCCAGCAGTGGGCCGAGTTGGGAGGAAGGGTGACTGAGCTGCTGGGAGGTGTGGAGGATTATTGCTATTGATTATTATTATTGAGGATTGTATTGTGTATGGTTTATAGAAGGTATAGTGGAGGTGGAGGTGCTTGTGCACTTTATTGTAAAAATAAAATCAACATTTAGACTTTTATCTGGTGTCTGGCATCTGGTCTGAGGGTTCAAGAGGACAACAGCGCCCTCTATCTGTCACAACCTTTATCGTAAGAGCATCCCTTATCTACGATGGAGTGTTTGATCAGAAGAAAATATGAAGCTGGTTTTAAATTAAATGTCACTGAAGAAGTGAAAGAAATTGGTAACTGCACTGCTGCAACAAAATTCGATGCATCATAAAAATTTAAGTGTCGTATTTTTGAACAGGCGTATAAGTTGGGGTCTGATTTTATGATCGCTTTTTCGGGTTTCAAGACCCGACTTATATGTGAGTATATACGGTAGTGAATTCCAAAATAATCCTGGATATTTCCATTTAAATAAACTCTTTAAAGTTGTTTTTGTGACATGTTTTAAAGTCTGGTTTGTCAGAGAACCACTGTGCTAAGTTTGTAATATTTTCTATAGTTAGCTTTATATTTGCATCATTAGCTGGTTAAAATGTATTACTAAAGAGTAATATGAAACAGATGAGTCGAATGAATTCAAATGTCAAATGTCACAAACTCATGGTGATTTATTTTTCCAAATCTGTCCCTCCCTTTTTTATATTTGCATTCTCCACAACCTTAAACCTTTCAGCACGACCTCAATCTAACCAGTTTTAAATTAATTGTTTTTTTCAACACTCCTATTAAACAGCCTTTGTTTTGCAGTTTTCAAGGTTTCCTATATAATGGGATCAGACATTTGTATTACCTGTGCACAAATCCAGAATTAGAAAATGACCTGGACTGTCATTAACTGTACTCAATACATTTATAACTGTAGCATGGCAATACATTCTTCAGTGTACCATCAAAATATATGTACTTTTACTTACTAAATTAAAGGTTTACATGGCCAAATAACCATGTTACTCACTGAGAAATCTATATGTGTTAACCTGGTCTCCCAGATACCAATAACCCAGTTTCTCTAACAAGAATAAGGGTTGATATTGCATTTTAGAAACCAGATTTCTGTGAATAAACAGGTTATTAAAGCACATGTAAACCCTTAACTGGGTTACATTTAAAGATTTTGTAGTCTGTACACGTACATGCACTTTGTTCACCTGTGTTAGTGCATATGTTAGCTTCACATGCACTTTCAGCAGCCAGAGGTTGAAACGTCCACAAAGATAAATTTCATGAGGTAAATGCTTGGGCAATAACATTATTCTCCTGATTGAAATAGTCTGTCTCAATATTTCAGAAATCTCTACATTTGTGTCTGATGAGCTGAATATACAGTGCTAAGCTCAACAGCACAATTTTGGCAGCAGTAGGGTAATGAAGAAAAAGTAATGTGTGTTAGGCCGATTACTTTTTAAGGTAATGAGTAACCTAATATAATGCTCATTTTATTGAAGTAAAAATGCCTGTTTTATTATTGTCCCAGCAGCCCTGGGTGTATGGCAAGAAGCACACATACCGGTATGCCACTCCTTTGCTGGGCTCAGTTGCACTGTCAAGCAAGGAAGAGTGTGCTGCATGCAATCAGGTTACAAAGAAACCTATAAATAAAGTGTTAGTTTAATTTTAATCCAGCTATTTGCTGTAGATATGCTGAAACAGTGTGATTGGGTTGCGTAGCAGCCAGCATACATACCGCAAACCAATGGATGTTCAGGCTTCATGCTTGTTTTTGGATTCATGGTGGCTGAACATAAAACACTTAACTCTTTTTTGTTCAGAGCATTTTGACAAAGGGGAACTCCAGAGGCGTATTTACGAATGTAAATGAAAATTTTTAAGAAACCAGACTTCTGCCTTAACTGGGTTACTCACTTTATGTGTGCATGTAAATGCACTAAATGACACAAGGTACATAAATGTGCAATCCAATGGGCAGAACTCCAGCAAGAGGTCAGTCAATTCCACCTTCTTGTGACTGCAGGGCAGAGGCTTCGGGCTGAAGATGTAACCCTCTCATAAAAGTGGCAATGTGTGAACCCACTGTATGTGTGTGTGCTTTGAATTTTTTTTCCTTATGCATTATTGTGCCTTCCAAAGTACTTTGTCTTCTTGCAATCATGCATGCGGCTCTCTTTTTCTCTCTCTATTGATACCATAAAAAAAACCTTGTACTATTACAGTTCTTCTGATATCTCTATTCACAACAGAATTCCAAACTGCTTCTGACAGCAGCATTAGCATGACAACTGTGTGTTGTGATCTTCATGAAATTGGTTTCCATGGCCAAGTCGCTGCACACAAGTCTAAAATTACTATGCACAATGCCAAGTGTCTGCTGGAGTGGTGTAAAGCATGCCACCATCGGACTCTGGAACAGTGGAAACATGTTCTCTGGAGTGATGAATCTGGGATTGACATATGTGAGGAGAATGTAACCTTCTGGTCTACATAGTCCCTACTGTAAAGTTTGGTGGAGGAGGCGATAATGGTCTGGGGCTTTTTATCACAGCTTATGCTAGACCCCATGGTGCCAGTGAAAGATATTGTTAATGCAACAGCATACAAAGACAGTTTAGACAACTGTGTACTTCAAATGTTGTGGCAGTAGTTTGAAGAAGGCTCTTTTCTGTTGTAGCATGACTGTGAAACTGTACACAAAGCCAGGTCCATTAAGACATAGTTTGATGAATTTGGTGTGAAGGAACTCAAGTGAGCTGCACAGATCCCTCACCTCAACGCTACTGAACACCTTTAGGATTACTTGGAATGCCAATTGCAAGCTAAGCCTTCTCATCCGGCATCGGTACCTGACCTCACAAATGCTCTGTTGGCTGAATGGGCACAAATTTCCACAGACACACTCCAAAATCTTATAAATAAAAGGCCTTCCCAGAATAGTGGATGCTGTTACGGGCACATAGGTGTTTGGGGGCGACAGTGTAATATCATAATAATGCCAAAGATTCTGGAATGAAATGTCCAACAAGGTCATATAAGTGTCATTAGCCATATGTACACTTGAGTTCACTAAGGCTTGGTGTTAATATAGCTTTATTTTGGTGGTTCAGCACCTTGTCAGCATGTGAGATATCACGTTGTAATATGGATATAGGTCTATCAGTTTGTACCAATGAAGAACAGAGACGTGTAGTTCTAATTTTTGTGGGCTGAAAGTGCTAAAGGAGGGGAAATTCAGATCTGTTTATGTACTCTATGGGGGCAAAGCTTTCATCAAAGTATACATGAGTGGAAAGAGATTTTCAAAAATGGCCATACAAATGTGAACGGTTCAGAACATTTGGATGACAATCAACATTAATCACCGATACAAAGCAGCAAGAAGCTAGAGCCATCTTTCTAAAACCAACAGAACAGTAACGATAGAGGAAATTGCATTACAGCTGGAAAGGTAATTGATTTACCGGTGTTGATGAAGTGAATGAAGTGGAGCATACCTTTTCTCCTGAAAGTGTTCAGAAGCTTGTAGACTGCTACTATAAACCAGGACACTAACATAATTGTGTCAGTGTCCAGCCTGCTGAGAACTCATGAGAAACTGTGTCTAACAAGAAACTAGGAAGAAACTCCTGATGGGAAGGTATAATAGACAGAAAGGAGGCTGAGATTTAAAGTGCATACTCCTAGATTGTGATGCTCAGATATTAGTTTAAAATTAAAGGAAGACTGCAGGCCTGCATGCTTGGATCCAATAGTGAAAGTTTCTGAGAGCTTCTTAATGCTGTGGGTTACATAGTCTTGACTGCATTCTTACTGTTAGGAATATATGTTGGACTTACGGTCATATAAAATTGGATTATTGCTCTCTTACCACATCTGATTCAAAGACTGAATTTTACTATGTTACATTGACAGGAAAAACTAAAAGGATTTAGGGATAAAAGAAAGTTTAAGAAGTAATCAAAATGAGACGGGATCATTTTCATTTATTTTGTGGCCTAGGTTCAAAGCTCAAAAACAACCAACAGGCTCCCACCAGCTAGTCCCCTGTTATAGGACTTGTGATCTGCTACCAGATACAAATTACAAGTTACTTTGCTTTTTTGCTGTAAGAATGTCATAGAAATGGCAGTGACAAGAAATTTGACTTGGTGAAACTCATACAAAACAGAACAAACTAAAACTAATCCTGCATAACAGCACACTTCAAGCTTTGCATTTGATCAAAGTGATGGGTATGACTGTTTTAATACTTCTAAATATATATATATATATATACTTTTTTCCAGATAGAAGAGTTTGTCTTTGCTTTCTTTCTCTAGTATGCCGTAATGGCACTAGGCATGTGGCCAAAGAACTCTGTGGTCTTTTCACATGCTTGAAAGGCTGAAGGATACTAGTGCTAAGATGATATTTGCAGCATCTACTGTAATCTTCTAAGACTTTTCATCATACACAGATAATACAAATTGCATTATCACTCTTAGTACTGTTGAATGACCAGACTGGGGGAGGTCTCCCTAGAGGGCATCTTGTTGGTTGGAGTTTTGGATTTCTTCTCCTCTCTGGCCATCTAAACACAGCATGTTATCAAACTGGACATTGAATTTTAACTATCAGAGACTTCATCATTTTACCTATTTTATAACTTTACTTTTGTTTATAACTTGTAAAACATTTTGAGGTAGAGATATATATTAAAGTTAAAAATAAATAAATATGGAAATAAATGTTATTCAGGTCAAGATGGTATGTGGATGTAGTATATCACAACTTGTGGCTAAATAATATAATGAAATTCTGAGGTCCTGGTCCTGAATTGCTTAGCAACAGTGTACATTTGAAAATAAGAGTAAAACTAACTGACTTCATGGGAAGGCAAGTTTAATTCTTAAATTCCTTCATCTTCAGCCTACATTGTTGCACTTCATTCCTGTCATATAGGGCCTCCTTTATTGTCTTATATTGCTGATCTGATAGTCTGATGACAAGACAGTGAAGGCAGACACGATCTCCACTTCACTTCTGAATAAGCTGAACGCGTTTTTCACCTGCTTCGAGCTTGCTAACTTAGACCGGTTTGTGCGACTTCCGGCAGCGCCACAAGACTCCAGCTTGAGGATCTCCAAGGATGAAGGGAGGAGGACTTTCTCCCGAGTCAGCAACCACAAAGCAGCCGGCCCAGATAGACTTTCAGGGCACATTTTAAAAACATGATGCATCCAGTTATTTGATGTCTTTACAGACATTTTAACACATCTTTGAGAGTTTCATCAACAACCTCACCCTCAATATTAGAAAAAACTAAAGAACTGATCACAGATTTCCTCAAGCAGGTGAGAGAACATCATCCCATTTACATCAGAAGGGTGGGCTGTGAAGCAAGTTAGCAGCTTCAGGTTCTTTGAGGTGATTTCGCAACTTCTCTCATCGCGCTAAGTATCATAGTTCACTTGCAGCACCGATTTATTTGTGCGAATCTGAGAGAGCAGCTGCATGCAAAGGAGAGGGGGGCGGGACCCTCTTCACTCACGCGCAAGCCTCCATTCCAATAGTTCTGCCTCTCACCACAAGTTAGAGTGCACCTTGCCTCCGCTTAGCTTGCAATACCTGTTTGTTTAACAGATATTATCATCTACAGATTGCTAAGGAGTAACGTTTGACGTTTTTGAC
The DNA here is from genome assembly GCA_026402145.1 of Polypterus bichir lapradei. NCBI lineage: Eukaryota > Metazoa > Chordata > Cladistia > Polypteriformes > Polypteridae > Polypterus > Polypterus bichir. The sequence continues at coordinate 69,490,952 of JANRMT010062854.1, read as the reverse complement.
AGAGAGATCAGAGCTCCTTGTGGTTTAGAGGGTGGCTGCTAATTGTCAGAGGTATCATGGCCACGTGCTTTTCTCCCCACGCAGGGGACGCTCTCCTGTCAGAACTGAACACAATCAGATATACTGTAAAATATTTGACGTTGGAGTGTACCTACCTTCTGCTTGGCCACAATTGTATTTTTTTTAACTGATTTTTAAAATTTGTCCTGTTTCACTACTACGTGGGCGGAGCCGCGTGGGACAGCTAGTCAAATATATATAAGATGGGAGACACTGTCATATAGGAAGCAACCTCTGAAAAGGATTCAGGGGTTTATGTTGACCCAACATTTTCATCAAGTAAATAAAGCACACAAGGAAATAAAATTAAGACTGCATCTGGCGTATTTTGTGCACCACAGTACAAGAAAGACATAGCAGCACTTGAAGCTGTGCAGAGGATGGCAACCAAGTGAATCCCAGGGCTTAAGGACATGTCCAACTCTCAGTGACTCAGAGAATTAAATCTGTTTAATCTTGAGTTAAAGAGATTGCTTGGAGGCCTAATTCAGGTATTTAAAATCTCCAAAGGCACTGACAAAGTAGATTAATTAACATTCTTTTGGCTTAAGGGTGAATCACATAGTCGAGGACATCAGTGGAAATTAAGGGGAAGTGCATTTAGGACTGAAGTCAGGAAGCACTTCTTTACCCAAGGAGACTCTGGAACAAACTACAGAGACATGTTGTTGAAACAAAAGCCTTGACAACCTTTATGAAGTATCTGGATGAGATATTGGGATAGCTTAGTTTTTAGCTAAAGAAAATAGGCTTGATGGACCTAATGGTTGCCTCTCGTTTGTCAAACTTTTTTTGTTTTAATAAATGCATTCTCATTCACAAAAAAGGTCTAATGTAAATTAAAGTTAATTAAAAAATGATTTATTATTTCTGTACTGTATCAACTTAACACTACTTAAATTTCATATGTGTTTAACAAGCTAATACCTAAGTACGAAATTCACAATTTAAAATATATACTATAATATTTCCATCAGATTTCTGTTCTCAATGATACAATCTAAAACTTGCATTGTCAAGTATAGAGATACAGTAATCCCTCGCTATATCGCACTTCGACTTTTGCGGCTTCACTCTATCGCGGATTTTATATGTAAGCATATCTAATTATATAACGCAGATTTTTCACTGCTTTGCGGGTTCTGCGGACAATGGGTCTTTTTACTTCCGGTACATGCTTCCTCTGTTGGTTTGCTCAGTTGATTTCATACTAGGGATGCTATTGGCGGATGGCTGAGAAGCTAACCAATCAGAGCATGCAGTTAAGTTCCTGTGTGCTGACTGGCTCAGCGACGGAGCGCCGAATTCGATTCCATGGCGTTAACCAGAAAGTCTCGTCACACTCATTCAGCATCAACCTGTTTCGCTGTGTAAAGAGTTACTTTTGTGCTCTTTTGTGTTTATCTTTGTGCGTAGTCAAGCCCTTCGTTATGGCTCCAAAACAATCTGCTCCTGCTACTGCCTCAGAGGCCATGCCCAAGCGCAACGGAAGATGCTAATGATTGCTGAAAAGGTAAAAGTTTTGGATATGTTGAAGGAAGGGAAAAGCTACACCGCTGTAGGACGCCATTACGGCATCAATGAGTCCATGATTCTTTTTATTTAAAAAGGAGGAAAAGAATATAAGATTTACGGCCGCAGTGTCCTTTTAACCAGGGCGCAAAACGAGTTGTAAGTGGACGTAATAAGGCAGTAGTCCGGATGGAATCTGCTTTAGGGATTTGGATTGAATTGAATTGGACATTGTCTGGCTTAAATATTCTTAGTATTGCAGCAGACAGCTGATTGCCCTCAAGGTGAGCAGGGCTTGATGCCTGATTGACAGTGACCTGTCATATAGGTACATGGAATGCTGCACATTAGACAAGTCCTGAGAAGGTTTGCATTACATTTTGTTAGCACAAAGATTAAAGAATGCAGGCAGAAACTTTCAGAAAGGAAAATAAATATCAGAAGGGAGAGAATTCGACAGTGAGTTGGTCAATGAGTGACAACCCAGGGTATGGACAGATGATTTCTCATTGTTAAATAGACAAGCTTTCTACTTCTGTATTTGTTACAGGATATATATATTAAGAGTATACTCATTACTCTTGGCAGAGGGTGATCTTGAAAATGCACCCTGTAAGTGGAGTTAGGACTAACATTGGTTTAATGGATAACAGTATCCATCCATCCATCTATCCATTATCCAACCCACTATATCCTAACTACAGGGTCATGGAGGTCCGTTGGAGCAGCGCCAGCCCACCACAGGGATAACAGTATGTGTCCATGTAAAGGCAGGTATATAAGATGCCATGGACAAATAAACTGGTTTATGGTGTGTGTTTATTTAACCAGCTAATATCTAAAGATACTTTCATGTTAAATATACTGTAACAAATACCAAGATGAAAAGAGCGACATTTCCAACAAACATTAGACATATTTATTTTACAAAGACAGAACCTCTGTCCACAACCCCGGAATGCGTAGTACCATTAGTCACACTTTTCTGCTGTTACCTTCCACATCGGATGCCTCATAAAATAACAAATGAGCAATTGGTACTAAATACAGCTACTCTTGCTCTGTCCCGAGTTGTGCAACATGACTAGTCAGACTTCCCACTATTGCACTCTCATTCTGTGATTCACTGAAACACAATGTCATCTTTTGCATAGATCTCCTATTTGATCTCTTCTCTGAAAGTCTCTGCCTGAATTCTTGAGTCTTACCAGTCTTGTAGAATATAGCATGAACCTCCCAAAGACTTACGAAGCGCTGAGGTCTTACATGTCGTTGTCAATCAGGCTTTCAGTCCTGTCCTTCTTTAGGTCAGGCTGCTATATTTTCATGTAACGATGTCACAATCTAATCAATATAAAATACTTATTGTGATTATTTCAGTGAGATGATGCCAGGGCCTTGTGACTTTAATAGCCACAGAGGGGTTCTGCATTGTAGGCATTTATCTTGACTGTTACAAAAATATTACAGTAAGTTGCTAAAGTTAACAGTTCAAGTTTTTAAACTGTATCATCGTGTGATGGAAATATTATAATATTTTAATGGGCAGGGATTGTTGCGGGGCAGAGAATTTGCCTCTTTATGGCGTATCCTATTGAGGGGCTTCTTCGACTCCGATTACGTCATGCCACTCAGGTCTTTAGCAGCATCATGGATACCTAGCCTATTTGTTCCTTTGCCCACTCATACACGCTGCTAGTCTCACTCTGCTCAATTGGGGTCAGAGGCAACCGATATGCCACAATGTTCTCTTGACTCCATTTAAGCCAACCCAAGGTCAGGTTCATCAATGGCAACACATCCTGCTGACAGGCTTAACAGCCTGGAGATGCAAGCTTTCAAAGTGTCCCCACCCAGTTACTTGCTGTCCATGGGCTGCTTTGTAGCCAAATTCTCCATGGAATCCCCACCCTCTTGGGCTGTCCATGGTCACCTGAGGAGTGTGTCCCTCTCAGATCCGGACCCTGAGGTCACAACAGTATTTGTATTTAATTGTGTTATCGTCTCTTTATAGATAACATAGTATTATTTAACTTCTCCAGCCCACTGGAGTTCTTTTTTTTGTTTGTTTTTTCTGTCCTCCTGGCCATCAGACCTTATTTTATTCTTTGTTATTTAGTATTGTATACTGTAATCTTATTTTTATTTTTTACTAACTTTTCTTTCTTCATCTTGTAAAGCACTTTGAGCTGCATCATTAGGATTAAAATGGTCTATATAAATAAATGTTGTTTAATAAGAAATCACCTTAAAAACACACCAGCAATGTGAGTTTTTAAGGTGATTTCTGCTTCAGTACATATGCAGAAATCATACATTATCTCTTGTTATTGAAATTCTACACTCATTAACTTATGATATTAGTCTTTTTAAGTAAATGTAATTACATTTGTTTATTTATTTATTTCACATATCAAGCTGTGCCAAGACTCTCCACTTCAGACCTCCAGCCACAGACCCTGAATGACGTCACCGAGTCCAGGAGCTACAGCAGCCACAATGGGGTTTGACACTGGCACTCTATAGGAGACTCTATTGGGAAATTAGGCTTTCCAGTGGACTAGTACCCCATACAGTCTTGCTTCCTATCTTGTGCCTGATAAAATCCTAGCTCCTGAGAAAATTAATTGAATGGCAGGTATTTAGTGATAAATTGATGGTTCAGTCAAATGTACAAACATTAATGCTCTTTTCAAAAATTAGAAAATCAGTTTAAGATCATTTATAACCACACAATTATGTATTAAGTACAATAAAATTAACACAGATGTTTAAGATAGTCATTTTTAGTGAGTTTGTATTTATCTACTGGCTAGTCAATTCAGTTGTACAGTATATAAAGTTTGATATGCTGATAATGTATGGAATAGTGAGGAATGAAAAGTTATATAGATGTGCAACTAAAAGAATTAAAGTGCATCTTATTTGAAAAAAAGAGAATGAATTGGCTGAGAAAACAGTAGACAGGTAATGAAGGTACCTTGCATATTTGAAAACAATGAATTGCTGACATTTTTGAAATATGAGAGATCTAAGACTAAAGAATCTCATAAAGTATTGATTATCTGTTAGACAACACACTTTTTAAGTGACACCTGGAATTTGTGTGAGGACTCATAAAGCACAAAACTTTGCTACAAGTTCACATACCCACTAAATACAAGAGACGAACTGCACATCATAAGATTGCAAACAGAATGCATATTGCGGTAGTTCATCTCTTTTCTTTTGTGCTGGACTAATAAAAAAAAGCAAAGCACAAGGTAAGTCAAATCCCAGAGCATCACTTGAAAGATAAGGGTTAAAGGAATTACAAATGTGCAGGAATGAACTGAATGCATGAAGAGGAATTTACTGTAGAAGCTTTTAGCATTAGCAATTTAGCCGAGCACCTTGGCACCAGTCTTAAATCCTCAGCTCGGTTTTATTGATGAGTTTCACTGGTACTGCATTGTGAAGAAAATGGGTTTTAAACCTCAGATTTGACATATCTAAGCAGGGATGAGAACTGAATAATGTCCTTTGTCTATCATGTCATCAATTAGACCTCTTTTACAAGTGTTGCATGTTTGACCTACATACTGTATAATCAGACATAACAATATATATTAAACCTAAATGAGCAGGAATGATGCTTTTGATTTGCTATCATGTTGCTTGCTAAATGGCAAGTGGAAAAAATTAATGTTTGTTACTAAAAACTTTTAAAAATGAGTTTAGAAAGTTATAAAGAAAAGCAGTCTTCAACAGTAGAAGTGAACACGAGCCTTAGATAGTATCAGAATATATTTGTTCTCTTATTCCTAGATAGTACTCACTATCTGCGACTCAGCCAACTGAAATTTAATGTTGCGCATGAGTTTTCAGTGCCTACCACCAGCTGGTAATCAGGGTGCATTCTCTCATGGGCTTGGTACAATACTTTATGATTATGCTTCCCGTGAAAGGCAACCTAAAATAAAGATTGATTAATTGTTCAGTTTGTGGAGTTTCTCTCTGGACAGTATAGTTTTCCCCACATATTGCTAAAGATGGGCATATTAGGCTAATTGGTGATTCTGAGTTAGCTGTGGTATGTGCACGAGTGTGTCCTGCCATGGACTGGCACCCCATCTAGGACTAGTTCCTGCCTTGTACCCAAATCTTGTGCGATTTGCTTATAGGTTTCCATGACTCTAGACTACATTAAGTGGTTTAATAATGAATGGTTGGACAAATAATTGACCAACGGTTGACAATGCAGAAACCGAATGCGAATGGTCAACTCTTGTGAGATAAACATGGAACACTTTAGAAAAAGTTAGCCTCATGGTATACAGTATATCTATAATAAAACACATTTATATATTACATATTTAGTAGTGTCAAAGAAATGATGATCTAGTGCATATTTGCTCACAAAGCTTTCTTACAGAGTCTGGGGAGCGAGTGAGCCTCAAACCCCAACATGAACACACAACCACAGTCCTGGGTTCAAATAAAGCATGGTTTTAATATTCACAATTCCTCAGTTGAGTACAAAGCATAAAGTGCAGGTTCTGTCTCTTCCACAATTCACTTCGCAATAACTCTCCTCTCACCACTGCACTTCCCTTCTCCAGTTGAGTGTTGCCTCCCTTCCTCCCAGGTCCGACTTGTTTGGACAGGGGAGTGTGGTCCCTTTTATTGAGGACCCCGGTGTACTTCCAGTTCCAGGGCTGCTGCCCATTGGAATTACTTAAAGGTCATACGGAAGTTCAATATTGTAGGCTGTGCATGTCCCTGCAGCGCCCTCTTGTGGCACCTATGGTCTCCAGCACAGCTGTGTTGCCGGACTACAACTACCACATATATGACAGGCTTCTGGCATCTAGTGTCTGGAGGGAATAAACACCCCTCAGAGACAGTCCTTCCCTGTCCTCTTTTAACCCAGCCAGGGAAGGTATTAAGCACATGTCCGGTCAGGGGCTTCCTGCTCAGGTCTCAGGCCATCTCCTCCACCTGGGATGTCCATCAATCCATTAGGGCAGCCGTGTACAGGTGTGATGCGTTTCCCTCTCTTGGCTGGGATACCTTTCTGTTCACTCGGGGACTCCCATCTGGGTAAGGGATCTTCCCCAATTCTTGCCGGGATGCCTGTCCATCCCATGTGCCTCCTATAGGCTCTAGTTTCACTATTAATGAAATCTGATTAGAGTGAAGAAGTCAGCTGACCTCCCTGGAGTAACACGTCTTAAAACACGGGAAGGCTCTTACATATTAGGAAGCTGGGTTGGAAAATAAGTTCCAGTATGTATTTGCTTCTTTAATTTGACAACTAAGTAAGAATTGATCCGTTCACATTTAACATTAAATGTAAATCTTTAACTTGACTTTATGCCTATCATCCCCACTTTCATGTTTTACAGTAGTGTTATCAAGATAACCGAGATCAATCATTTCTCCTTTTCCAGGTTTTATCCTATCACTTGTTTTCTCCAATCCAGCCTTCCTTTGTGATATTTTAGTAAAAGGTGACAGACTCCAGTCTTCATGTATTCCTTTCTCATTTCTGATATATTCAATATTTTTATATTTGATTCTGAGTTGATACATCCTGACAGTAAAATCAGTACTTCAGTATATAAATTCATTATTTGTGCTCAATGCTGATCAGCAACTGGTGGATTGTTGGTGTTTTTTGATAAAACCTACAACATTTTGCCTGTTTTCATTTTGCTCAATATTTATTGAGAAGTTAGGCCAAATTACACCTTTTATTGGCTAACTAGAAAGATTACAATATGCAAGCTTTCGAGGCAACTCGGGCTTTTTCTTCTGGCAAGATGTAATACAAAAACTCGAATTCCCTATAAGCACAACCAATTCCAGTTTCTGCAATTTGGTAAATATACTTTTAATTTAATAAATTTTGGTATTTCAGCAATGTGATGTATTGTTTAGACGTAAACTATCTTATAATTTTAAGGTTGATCCTTGAGTCAATGCATAAGGGAAAAATTGTTTTGGCATTATTAGCCCAGCTTCATTTACAAAAGTGTTATGAGATGTTGTCCTTTATGAATGCACCTTATCAAAGAAAGAAAGAAAAGAAAATACTGACTAGATGATTCAACTGTATTTTTTATTTGCTTTTCTTCACTATGTCCTCTTTTGCTTTACTTTTATGGTTAATAAAGCATTTGACTTTTACTTCTGGCAGTTAATTGTAAAAATGCTCCCATATATACATAAATGCCAAAAAGAAATTCATTTGAAAAAAAAAAAGGAGAAATACAGCCTGGTACAATGACCAGAATCAATTCAATGTCCTCTTAGGTGTTTTGTAACTATAGTGTAACTATGAGTATTTTGTCTAGAAACAATAATTAAAATTATTATTAGAATTATACCTGTGTATTTCAGTGAGGTACTTAGCTTCTCTACCATTTTTCATTAGGACTAAAAGATGATGCAGCCACGGAAAGATGAAAAACATTTATTTATACACATTTACACAATATGCTAGTTTTGAAGTTTTCTGATAAGAATAAGAATGTTTTATTGCTGATCATATTTTTCCAGAAACAATCATCTTCCATGCAGGCAAGAGGCGTAAAACCGGCACAACTGTCAAATTGCTTATTTTGGTTTAAATAAATTAAATACACTTTAAAAATATAATTATTTACTCTATGTACATGCATTTTACTTAAATTGATTTAGGTATATGGTTAATGTATAAATGTAGTGTATAGCTTATGACTAAGTTATAGCTCACAAAACCATTTTAAGTAAAACACAAAATAGGAAAGGTCTGTTCTAAATGCATGTTATTTTTTTCAGTAATCATTATCTTTGAACTGTAAATAAATATAATTTTACAAACGATAACATTCCTAAGTCTGCTTAACCCAGTTGAGGAGGGGGCCAGAGCCAATCCCAGGAGCAATCGGGTGCAAGATGGGAAACACTTCTAAATAAATGAGACACCAGTCCATTGCAAAGTCTACCATCACACATCCACACTCACAACTAGATAGTTCAGAATTATCAGTTAACTTCAAATACAAAGCTTTGGGATGGTGTTGGGGTGTTGGGGGACCAGTGTAGTTAAAAAGAACCATGCAGTCAAGGGGAGGACATGCAAGCTGCACACAGATAAGCTCCACTGTTAGGTTAGCTGACAGTGCTGACCTTTGCACCACAATGCTTGCTTTGTTCCAACTTATCAATGTTTTTTAACTTAACATCTGTATATTTCACTGTATCACTCACTAACTACCAAAATTATGATTGATAAAATACAGAAAGTCTTATAATTAAAATACGTGCAAGACATGATGGAAAATGTAATTGTTTTATCCTTTTCTTGACATGGTTATCCATTTCGTAAAAGTATATATATGTATATATATATATATATATATATATATATATATATATATATATACACACACGTATATATACATATATATATATATAAAAATGAAAGTGACACTATTTTACTCAAAAATGCACTAAAAAGTAAAAAATAAATTTGTTAAAGTGAAATTTCTAACCAGCATAAGTAATGAAAGAAAATGACACATCATATAAAAGTTGATTAAACTATGTAGGATAATGGTTATAATTGGAGAAATTTTCAAATTGTAAGAGTTATTTTATTTAATCATTTAAGTAATCTATGCATTTTAATTGAATTAAATAATTTTTTTTATGGTCACCCCACAATTTTATTTTAGTCACATATGACCAACAAAATCTTACTACAAGAAAAAAAAATATTTTTTACTTTTTAGTGCATTTTTTAAAAATCTTTTTTTATATATTTTTTAGCCACCATATACCACACAGTCCTCAGCACATTACAAAAACTTTGCCTTGGGTGGGAAGGTAATTAGACAGAAAGGACATTAGCGACAGAGTGGAATTGAACCTATGAACTTAACGTAACATTTATTCATGTTCATTTCTCATTTCAGAAAATCCTAACCACGGTGAAACCTTACATGTGTGAAGTACTGGAAATGTTTGTTTGTATATTGAAGAATCAAACCTTCAGTCTTTCTCAGAAAAGCCCAACACTTTATCCACTGAGCCAATGTAACCAAATCACCGAAAAGAGTATTTGGCCAACTTTGTATATAAATAATAAAAAACTAGCAAAAGTTTAAAAAAAAATAGTGTTGTGTACATTGGTCTCAAACCTTGTACCATTTGATTGAACATCCAACATGTTAAGCACTTGACCAATGCTGCTTAATTTTCATATTGAATTAACTTGACAAAACTTCAATATCAATTCATCCAAATTATTATTTTTTAATTAGTTTGTCTATATTGGTCTTGAACCTTCAACCGTTTGATTGAAAGTCCAACACGCTAACCACTTAACCAACACTGCTAATTCATTTAACTGTGTGTTGGCTAAAAGCACTATCTATATGTGTATTCGCTAAAAGTATAATATAAGGAAGTGAGAAATTTAAATTTGACATAATTAACATACAGATCCTGGGTCAAAACTGATGAAATATTGCATTGTCACAAGAGAAGGATATTGGTTCGGTAAAAGTGGGTAAAAAATTGATTGCAAAATTTGATCCAGACAAACAGAGAGAGCAAGTGGAATAAAAACATGTAAAAAAATGGAGAATACTCAACCCAAGGATAATCTACAAGCACTACACAGACAAGGGCTGCCAATTCATGGCTTTGGAACTCTGAAGCAGCAGCACTAGCCACTACATCACCGTGCAGTTCCGGGATAGATACTTCACTTATCTTCTGTTATTTTACATGTTAACTTTGTGGTTTGTTACTTTGTTAATTTAAATTCAAAGCCCCCGATAAAACTTTTTTTTTTAATAAATTCCACATTTTCTTCTGAAATTTAGGGAGACCACCTATTTCCCTCACATGGATAGGTCACCTCTGCACTCAGGCTTGGTTATAGTATGGCATATGAGATACAGTACCTCGTCAGGCTGAAGAATGAGTGCTATAGACCACGAACAAAGTGATCAGGAGACCAACAGTATGTCAATGCTCAGCTGCAGGACAGAGGCTCTCTAACAATACCAACTGTACAGGATGAGCCTCGAGTTGCAGATGTGTCTGCTGGTCAAGGGGAGGGAGAGATGTTATTTTACCAAGGCCTACTCTTTCCATATTTGCTATTTCAGTTTATCACGTTAATATTTACTCCATTATTATTTGTCATTCTTACTCTTCTGAGGATAGGATGAAGAGAGAGAAGTGCCCTTCTTCTAAAATCATCAGCTGTCTCCTTCCCTACTGTAGATTCACTTTACATGTCCTAAGAGAACTGTAAAGACAGTTAGACCCATCACATCCCACCCATCCTATATTCATCCTCTTTCCGTATGATAAAGAGCTTAGGTTAATGAAGATGAACGCTAGCTATAAGTGTATTATTCCATCATATTTTGATTAATATGTCTTTATGTGTTTGCATTAAAGCTGTCATTTGTGGACTGTTAAGTAATGCTGATTAGTGCTGTCAATATGCTGTACATTTGTATTGCTGTTTAATTAGTATGAGCTTCATCAAGTCAAATCCCATACCTCTGACTGGGGTCATAGCAATAAGGCATTTACTTTATATCTATTAATTGTTGCTAAATCTTTATATTTTGCTCTATCAAGCAAGAATACAGGTACAGTATGTACAGTAAAGATTGCACTGAAGCAGAATACATTATTTATTGCATTAAGAATTAATTACCTCACTTAAGGATAACCTCCTGGGACAAAATGAAAAATATTTTGTAAAACATTGCTTTAAAGTGAATAATATTAATGTTTTACACATAATAATGAAAGTACCATCCAACTGACTTATAAGGTCATTTTTGTATTTTAATTTATTTAGTTTAAACAAAGTTGACACAATAGGGGGTGGTGAGAAGAGTGAGCCCAGTCACTATATGTGTATAGGTTTTCCCATACATCCAAAAATATGCAGGTTAAGGTGACTGATGACTCTGAATTGGTCCTATATGAATTATTGTGGGTGAGTATGAGTATGCCTTGCGATCAACTAGCATCTCATCCCCACTCCAAGTTTTTAATTTTACTTCCTATTTTATCCTATGCAAAGAAACATTTTAAATGGGGCTATCCAGTTATATACAGTAGCTCTTTTTTGGGTGGGCGCTGAGTAAGAAGTTTGATAGATTTTTTTTCACAGTACTATAGGCTATTGAACTTAATATGTTAGTTCCATTTTTGATTGATTTTTGTTGTGTTATAATATTGTGTCACCAAATAGAAGCATTAAAAAAATTACTTTCAGATTATCATTCTGTTCCTTTGCCCATTATGAACAGTATAAGATCCAGATCCCTATGATCATGTGACTTTAGTGAATGGATGTTAATGTATGGATATCCTGGGATGCTAGAATTGAATAGAACATGTTCAGCAGTTGGTCAGATGAACAGGTTAATCATTACACATCAGTTATGGATACCTTGTAAAAGGAAAAAATAATCAAAAAATCAATAAAAATTGCACTAGGTGCCATTTCAATCTTTGAGCAAATAAATTATTTTCTGCAAAAAGCCTAAGTGCACATAGATGTCTGTTTTCTTTAGGATTCACTTTGTAGCATTAAGCTTTTGATGTGCTGAATATTTATAAATTCCATCTGTGAGGGCTTTCTTCCTAAGTTGTTTAGTCTAAGGAGCCATTTAATAAACATTGTGAAGAGTTCTGTAGAATTATTGTTGCAATTCTATGACCAAACAAATATGACATATATGGTCTGTATATACTATAATTAAGGGTGTGATAAAGACCATATGTTCACTCATTTCTATCATGTTTCTCTTCTGTTTGTCCTGTAGTGGTGCTTAGGTGTTCTTAGTAGTTCTTCCTGCCTTTAGAAGAAGATCTCACAGCGTGCAGGAGTAGCAGTTTTACCAATGACAGCTCTGAGCCGAATACCATGTCATAACAATACAAACAAGAGGATTTCCATTTATGAACGTGCACTGCAGAGTGCCCAGGATGGAGCCATGCCTTCATAATAAGTGACTGCTTATGTTTATAAGTGAGCTGAAATCCTGCTGAGGTGTATCCAAGTGTCTACACAATGTTACCAAAGAAGAGTGTATTTATCAGGAGCAGGAGGAAGAGAAGAAGGATTAGTAGAAGGGAAAGTGAAAGAAGAAAGAATGCAAGGCCCTGTGCAATGGCACCTTTGTACATAGTAACCATACCTGAGCAACCAGAGTGAGAGGATAGAGACACAAACACAAAAGCTTCCTTAAGATATTTTTCTGGTCATATGATTTCTTCAAGTTTGCTTCTAATTCTACAGTACTAATATCCATGATAGCAATGATGGTTTTAAGGCAGTGCCACTTAGCAAGCTCAGCCTGAGGGAAGGTGAGTTACCCGAAATGACCCACAGGTTTTTCCACATTTAGTCTCCCTGTATGTGGCATGGCTGGATGGTCAATACACTATTGTTTCTGACAATATGCTTCCAAAAATACTGCTCCTGTTTTGTTCCTCAGAGCTTGCTCTGCTTCTTTACTAGACTAGCACTGAAAACACCTTGGAACACAGATCAAAAGTCCAGTGGAATAACCACGGGCCAGAAAATTTAGGGTATATATGGGGTTACATCCCTCCAATGGAGTCGAAAATGAGAAGAGACCAAAAAAAAAAATGTATTCCTAAGACAAGAAGAAGAATCTCTGCCTAGGAAACTGCGCCAAGGTAAATTCAAAGTGCCTATGTTTCCAATATGAATTAGTCTACTCTGAAGTCCTTTCTAAACATAGTAGAGCATCCCCCAGTAGTCACAATATGTGGTCCTTATTATTTTTTTATTCTATTATCATTTTATTCTCAGCTCAATATACTGTAATTGTACTTTATAGCCTCTTTTGCACTTTGACATGGTCTTTTGGTGAGGAGCAGTTGACAATTCTGTTCCAACCAGTCATAGTGGCTTTCTCACAATGCTTGAACTATGGTTCATTTTTAAACTGGCACCAAATTTCCATGTTCTCCTTGTTTGCTCTTGGAGGTCAAGTTATCTCTAACAATTCAAGAACATGTAGTTAAGTTGAACTGGCACTATGAGTTCGTATGCATGCTTTGCAATCGACCTACCATCTGGGACAGATGATTGGCTCTTTACTTTTGCTCCTGTTCTCTACCACCCTGTAGTTGGAAACGTGAATGAATAGATGAATAAACAGAACTGATTTGAACTGAAAGCCCCAATGGACAACACTGCTGCATCCTGCGTGAACTTTATATATTGTCTTCTCATGTCTGTAGATTTTAAAGACATATGTGTTAATATAAAAACAAATCTAATTAGACCTAGCATTCATGATCTCCAGAAGACTAAGACAGTCTGAAATGGGAATTATTTCAAAAATGACTGAATGAATGAAAGTTGCCTGCTATATAGTGGTAATGAACACAACTATTACTAAATATTAAAAAATAAAGAAATATGAAAACATATATACTGTAATTATGTGAATAATGAAAATGCAACATTCCCAAAATGTTAAAAAAGAACTGCACATCAGGCGGAAAGATATATAAACAAAATCTAAAAATACCACATTCAAAAGAGGCAGAGGCTTATGCTTTTTTGAAAAAAAATAGCATAGATTAGATTTTGATCTTATTTAAGCAGACAGAGAGCCAGTGTGATAAAAATAAGAGGGGGACTGGTCATCTATAGGGTGGTCCAGATCTAATTATGCAATTTTCATTATGCTATAACTTATTAAGTTTATTACATAGAAAATTCGCAAAAAATTCTTTTTGTTGCCAATAGATGGCAGCACCTGCCTTGCATTCCAAAATGGCGGGGAGACGGTTGTCAGTCGAACAGCGGGTGCAATGTGTTTGCCTTTTCATAATTGCATAATTAGATCTGGACCTCCCTGTATGTAAATGAGGAATGGGGCAAAAGGGAGCATGTTACAGTTAGAAGTGACTTTGGAACAAACAATGACAAATTATCAGTTTGTGACTGGTTCCATTGGAGGAAATAACAAGCTGGACCTGCTGTTGTCAAATGTTAAAGATGCCTTTACAGTAAGTATAATCTACTTGCACCTTTAGGCAAATCTCTTCACAACCTGATTCACCTTATTCCCAGCTACAAGCTTGTTATTAGACAGCAACAAGTTACCACCAGAATAGTGAGGAATAGTGGAGGATGACATGGCTCTGAATTGCTGCTTCGAAATGGTAGACTGGGAAATGATGTGTGAGCCAAATGAGGACAATATTGGGGGACTCTGTCATTGCATTAAAGACTAAATTAACTTTTCTGTCGACACAGTGGTACCCACAAAGACAAAGTGTGTTGCTTTCCAAACAAGAAGCCCTGGATTACTAAGGAGCTAAAAGATCTTCTGAATGAGAAAAAGAATGCATTCAAATCCAGTGACAAAGAGGCTCTGAAGGAAAGGAAGAAAACAAACTCACTCAGAATAACATGAAGGGTGTCTGGAATGGACTGATTATAGTTATGGGATTCAAGAAGTCCAGGCCTCAGGTGCTAGAAGGGGATGTGGACAAAGCTTAGACCCTGACCCAATTTTTGAATTGATTTTCCCTCCAAATGCCACCTTCTTCCAATGACCAGTCTACTTTCGCCATATCTGCTACATCAACAACTCCTAACAACACAGATGGAATGGCCAGTGACCATCAGTGTGGACTGTCCATAACTGAAGACCAAGTAAGAAGACAACTGAGAATGCCATACACAGGAAAAGCTGTGGGACCAGACAGAGTCAGTCCTCATGTTCTTAATGTCTGTGCTGACCAAATTTATGGTGTCCTCTGTCTTCTGTTCAGTCTGTCCCTAAGGCTTCAGAAAATGCTACTGCTGCATTGTTCTGTTCCAAAGAAGGCAGGTACCTCTACGTCTAATGACCAGTGGCACATACCTCTTACATAATGAAGCGCTTGGAGAAAGAATTGTCCTGGACTGTACGAGTCTTCTTGTGGTAGACCACTTAGACCTGCTGCAGTTAGCCTATTGAACAAAGATTGGAGTGGGAGGATGCAATTATCTATCTCTTATTCTTACCTGGATAAAGCTGGCAGCCCTGTGAGGATGATGATTTTTTTATTTATCCAGCACCTTCAACATTATCCAGTCATCCCTGTTAATGGTAAACTCAGACATAAGTAGGTGGATGAGCCTATGGTGTCCTGGATAATGGTCAATCTGTCAGGGACACAACATTTTGTGAGTCTCAAGGACTGTGCTTCTGACAGGAATGTGAGCAACACTGGGGCACCACAAGGAACAGTCCTGTCTCCTTTTCTCTTTATTCTGAACACCTCCGAATACAAATAAAACACCACATTATGTCACTTGCAGAAATTCTCAGATGATTCTGCACTTATTTAGTGAATTGGTAAATGGGATGAGACAGAGTATAGGTGTCAGGTGTAAAAGTTTGTTTCTTGGTGCACAGACAAATGTCTGCATCTTAACATCAGCAAAACCAAGGAACTGGATATTGACTTTACTGCATCCAAGAATCTCTATGACCGGTCACTATTCAGGGAGTGGATGTAGATGTGGTCCACTCCTACAAGTACTTGGGGGTCTAATTTAATGACAAGTTGGATTAGTCTCAGAATACAGAGGAACTATATAAAATAGGGTAGAGCAGGCTCTTTTTTCTTAGGAGACTGAGTTCCTTTAATATGGAAAGTGACATCTTTCACATCTTCTATAACTCTTTGATGGCTAGTGTGATTTTATATGCTATGGTGTCCTGGGCTGGTAACATCACTTCAAGAAAGGCCCTCCAAATCAACAAACTAATTAAAAGGGCAGGTTCAGTTATAGGACACACTCTGGATCCCCCACAAAGGGAGGTCATAGCAAAGGAAAGAAATAAAACACACTAACATTGACGCTTCAGACAACAAATTATTCAGCAGAAGTGTGTGAAGAAACACTGTTGGGGGCTCCTTTATACCAACAGCAATATGCCAGCATAATGCCAAGTCAGAACTTTTCTTTCTTTTGAATTTTCTTCCTTTATAGTCATTCTAGTGTGTGTGTCTGTTTATTTATTTACTTACCTAGCTATCTATTTTTGTATTTATTTATTGAAATAATGTAAATTTCCCCCTGAGGACAAATAAAGATCTATCTACAGTGGCTTGCAAAAGTATTCCCAATATTCTCTTAGACAACCTCTGAGGCCGTCACAGAGCAGCTGTATTTGTACTGCCATTAGATTACACACAGGTGCACGCTATTTAGTCATTAGCACTCATCAGGCAATGTCTATGGGCAACTGACTGCACTCAGACCAAAGGGGGCTGAATAATTACGCACACCCCACTTTTCAGTTATTTATTTGTAAAAAATGTTTGGAATCATGTATGATTTTCGTTCCTCTTCTCAAGTGTACACCATTTTGTATTGGTCTTTCACGTGGAATTCCAATGAAATTGATATTATGTTTGTGGCTGTAATGTGACAAAATGTGGAAAAGTTCAAGGGGGCCGAATACTTTTGCAAGCCACTGTATTTGAACATGAACAGATAATTAAATGCATGAGAATAGCATTGGGGTTGCTTACAAACCAGAATTATAGTACCGGTGGCACTTTATTGTTACTGTTGTCATTGTTGACAATGGCTCATGATGTTTGAGGGAAACGCAAAGAAGACTGTGAGTTCCCATCTTTAAAGAATACACTAGTCGATCCCCCATAGCCAACCTCATGTTGACTAGGAAATCAATGTTACAGTATGCTAGTGGCGCAAGAATTTGGAATCAATAAAACAAAATACATTAACGGGGATTAAAAACAATATGGTTGAACACTCACTGTTGCAGAAGATACTTTTCATCTTGCGCATGTTCCAGATTGTTCTGCAGCCTTTTCAACTCATCCTAAAATACACAAAGGGAAAAGAAATATATTAAAGCCTCTACAGAACTGTCATGTGGTCTGACAATTTTCCATCCATCCATCCATTATCCAACCCGCTATATCCTAACTACAGGGTCACAGGGGTGTGCTGGAGCCAATCCCAGCCAACACAGGGCGCAAGGCAGGAAACAAACCCCAGGCAGGGTGCCAGCCCACTACAGGGCACACACACCAAGCACACACTAGGGACAATTTAGGATTGGCAATGCACCTAACCTGCATGTCTTTGGACTGTGGGAGGAAACCAGAGTACCCAGAGGAAACCC
The DNA here is from genome assembly GCA_026402145.1 of Polypterus bichir lapradei. Taxonomy (NCBI): domain Eukaryota; kingdom Metazoa; phylum Chordata; class Cladistia; order Polypteriformes; family Polypteridae; genus Polypterus; species Polypterus bichir. The sequence goes on along the minus strand of JANRMT010062854.1, from coordinate 69,473,172 downwards.
ACGCAGACACGGGGAGAACATGCAAACTCCACACAGGAAGGACTCGGGAAGCGAACCCGGGTCTCCTAACTGTGAGGCAGCAGAGCTACCACTGCGTTACCATGCTGCCACCTGACAATTTTAACTATATCAAATGTATTTCTTTTTCATTATATTCTTTAAACAGACCAACTCATTACACAGGGTCCTGTGGAGAGCAGCTCTGAAGGTAAGTCAGACCAAGGCGTGTACACGGCAATCAACTTTCAAGAAATTGAGGCCCAACTTATACACAAAGTCCTGTAGATTTAATCACATTTTAAGCATTACTTTGAATGTTTTTTAAATATATTCCATTTTCTCCTTTATTATAGCTCCTGTGTGTAATATTAAAGGGCCTGCAGAACAATTGGATTTCATTTTCATGCAGAAGCCATTACCCTAAGGAATACGCTGCAGAGATACGCTGTGTGATAAAAAAAAAAAAAACTGGGACATTTTTAGATTGAATCTGTGGCTTTACCTTTATTGTGATTAATTTTAGACTTAATACAAATTAGACATAGGTGGAATATTACTCCACTTGTTGCTGACTGCACTGGCCAACCAATATTTACTATTGCTGCAGTAGGATTCTGGCAATGGACTGACATCCCACCCAAGGTCGACTCCTGTCTTGGTCCCAGTACTAAAGGAATATTGTCTATCGCCTGTAACCCGGAATGACTTTTATAAATTTTATAATAACACAAAATATAAAACTCTCAGACCAATTTAATGAAAATCAGGGATGCAGGGAGACAGAGCATATTGCTGCAGCACTGGACACAAGGCAAGAATCAACCTTGGAAGCCAGTCTATCACAGGACTTATTTACATACCCAGTGACACCCTCAGAGAGAGCATTAACCTACAAACCCTTGGGATATGGAAGGTAAGCCGAAGTACCTGAACAAACAACCATCCAGACACAGGCTGCATCTGTGAACCACCACACCAGCATGTGGATGGTCAACAGATTAAATAAGCTTGTGTTTCATTCTTAACTCGTGTTGTGTAATTTTTCATAATTAACCTGGGAGAAGGATGAAGGAGCTGGTGGTACTTGTGATAGGATTAGTGATGTTGGAAATTGATTCAGGACTAAGGTGTTATTTTGTACTTGTCAGTCATTCACTTTTCTCAGATTTTGGATGCAGATGCAAGTGAAGTCTTTTTTTATTCTTTAGCAAATTAGTGTTTTGGATACAAGCATCACAAATAAAATGACTATACCTATAGTTTTTACCAATAAGGTTTGAGATTTTTTTATAAAATCATATACATTATCCTGTTCTTAGGACTTTACAATGGCTACCAGTTAAGTTTAAGACTGAAATCAAACTCTTCCATCTTACATATAAAGCTTTAAATGGCATGGGCTCTACCTAACTGACAGAACTAATCAATGCATATGTGCCGATTTGTACTGGATCTTATAATCTCAAGGTGCCAGACCTTCTGATTAGCTGCATCTATGATTATTAGTCACTTGCTCAAAAATGCTAGTGTACCAATATTTATGAGGTGTTACTCACCTTCCAATTCTTTTTCTGTTTTCAGTATACTATTGTGGCATATGGTGCCACTGCTACAGCACATCGGCCAAGCAGTTATGCCAAACCTTTAGATGTAATGCCATTGAGATACATGACAAAAGGATTTAAAAGTCTTTTTCTACTGTCTAATATGAACTTATGGTAATGCAAGAGGAAGAACAGGACTCTCTGACTTTGACTGTGACATTGTCTGTTATAACAGGCCATATTTTAGTTATAATGGACTTTATTTTGTCACTACTAGATTATGATCGGCAACCTGAAATGTTTGTGTTTTAAGTGTGTTTAACATAGTTTAAATGTCCGTCTTTGTTTTAGTTATTGCTACTGCATCAGTGTTGCTCTGACCCTGTATTCAGTAAAGTGCATTATCTTCTTATATAATATGCTACCGTGGCTGTCCGTTTGTCTGTCCGGGATTTTAAATCACCTGTAGCTCGCAAACCGTTTCACCTATTGACTTGAAATTTGGTTCACATATACTACATGACGTCTACTATCCGCTTTCAGGGTGATGATTTTTATTACTCTTTTTTTTTTTATTTTATTGTAGAATCAACTCTCGGCAGCGCGCAGCAGGGTGGCCGTGCGGCGCATGTGTATGGGCGCCGTTCTCATTCCCTACCACCTTCGCTAATCATTCTTGAGGACGATTGAAGACTAAAGTGCCAGCTTAAGTGAAAAATTTAAGAAAACGTACTAAGTAATTGCAACACAAAAACTAATTTAATCAGTTTTAACGCGAAAAGATGCCGATGGAAGAAGAGAAGCAGTGGGCCGCTAGGGTGGAGAAAAGAAGTGCTGCTCAGGAAGCAGCAAGCGCAGCAACCTCTGAGCAAACAAATGCTAAACAAACACAGAAGGAGTCTGAAAACTATTAATGCTCAAGTCAAGTGTATTCACTGCACGTTATCGTGCAGTACTCCGTTACTGGTGTAAAAATAAACTTTGTTGAACTGAACTGAATGACACAACCATTTTACAATAATATTCTAAAGGGTAAAGTCCCTTCTTTTTAAAGGAGTTAAACACACCAACTCACCCAGCTCCCATTACAGGAATACCGTTTTGGTCTTTTACCCATGCTCCATTTCACAATTTCTATGGGAAATACTAAACGGTGATTAACATATAATTTATTTCCCATGCTGTTAGAATTTTTACACCATTTGTAAACCATTTGTATCTGAATTTATTCTGCTCAAGTGCATTTCCAGCTGGAGGTTTGGGAATAATATGATGGATAACAACCTACGTGTTAATTTGCTGCTCTATTTGTACAGAAAGCAATTAAAGATTTTCTCTGATTTTTTTTAATGAAATGCAAAAGAAATAAAGTAGTTGAGTATTACATTGCTCTAAAAACAACCTAACTGCAAAACTCAGTTTCATTCTGACCTCAGTTGAGCTGTATAATACAACAAAATCATTTCTGAATTCCTCTACTGGTAGAAATCACATAGAAAATGTTCATAATAAAGTTCCCATTTTGAGGCCGATAACCCAGAAATATCTCATAATCTGTGAACATAGCAATGTTAATTCTCTGATATCTCCATCTTGACATGAACATAGCAGGGCATTCTATTTCTGTTGTTAATGTGCCAACTTCATTATGGGTCTTGTAAGTTTGGGGATAATATTGCAGATATCAGCCTCCCTATTGCTTTACTTCTTGCTTTTCAAAAGAAATCATTTCAAGATTATCCATCAATTATTATGAAAATAAAATGTAAATGTAACACATTAATTGAGCATTGTACCATTCCAAATAAAATTTGATCACAAAATTCTGCTTTTTTTTCTGAGCTGAACTATAATGTACCATATGAAAATTTGTGCTAAGACAATAAGGTAGCTGTACCATCTCAAGGAGAAGAGATAGTCTTAAGAAAGAAGGACCAGGAAAGAAGATGGAGTAAACAAGACACTCAAGGATCAAAACCAGGAAGTCAAGCTGCTCTTTCGCCAAACCCAAAACAATGCCCAAGAATTAAAAGTCAAAATGTCATTGCTTGAAAGTTATTACCCAAAAAAAGTTTTTATACAAAAAAGTCACAAATATTTTAGAAAGTCATCCAGAAATTCTGAGAGGAGATGACCTTTAACGCTTTCATTTAACAAACCCCCCATGTCATGACCTTTGTAACTGAGCCTCAGGCAACCAGGACCTGAAGCATTACAATGGGATCACAAAATGGCAGCTTCCATAAACAAAACAAAATGGCATTAGAAATAATTTCAACAATGTTCAATTAACATATAATATATAAACAAGCCTGTGAAATAGAACCCTCCAACCAAAGAACCTCAGAATGTGTTATATGCCACTTGGAGGAGCATGTAGGTGGCACCTCCCAATGAGAGGCTAAAATTTTCCATAGGCTGACCTGATTTCTTTGGGTTTCTGTTGTTCCTCAAACTACATCAGAGTTGTCATTTCATGGCAGTTATTTACTATACATTTGACCAATCAGCTTCAAAGTTAGCCTCTTAACATCTTTAAGCAGGAAGTGGATGCACAAACTACCAAACTATTTCACATCTCTCTTCATATTTCTTAATAACAAGCAAAATGTACTTACTTTAAAAAATTGAAATCATAACAAACTTTTTTTCCTAAGCGTGATATTGTATGTGCACTGGTGAGTGACAATGGAAGTGATATCACATTTTCTTCCAGTGAGGGATTCTGCATTTCTTTTTGTGCAGTCCTTCTTGCATGACGTCAGAGTCTAACTTTAATGATGATTGGTAGAAGGTAAATGACTGTCCTGAAAGAATAACTGATGTATTTCCAAGAAAAACAGAAACCTGAGGAAATCAGATCCAGCATCTCCCTTATCTTCCCTTGCTTTGTTAATCCCAATTTACATGAACATAGCATGATCTGTAGCACCTTCTGCTAAATCATTTTTTCTCACCAATGACAAAGAATACCAACTAAAAAACTGGAAAAAAATTAGTCTTTATTCACTTTTCCAAACCAGCTTATTTAAGTTTACAAGCAACAAGATCTTGTCACTGAAGCAGCAGATGCCAGTCTTACACAGGGCACTTGCATCACTTATGTACTACTCAGATTTAAAATAATTCAAGATGTAAAACTGGCTCACTATTACTTTTTTAAAAAATTAATTATTAATATTATTGTAGAAATAGCTTTGCTACCCATTTTATACAAGCTCAAATCTAAGTAATCAGTTTAGATCTCAAACCTAACATTTGCATTGCAAAATCTATTTTTGAATGTATATAAATGGATTGTATTGGTCATTCCAACAGAGGGCACATCACAAACATTTGTAGTAAAGCACCTGTTGAAATGACAGAGGCAGAGCAACTGGACGGACATGCGGATACACAGACACTTGTCCTTTTATTTAGGCAGATAAGCTGAATTCTGTCTGTCCAGTAGTTACTCTCTGTTGGACGTATTCAGCATTAACAACCGCAGGGACGTGTATCAAACCGTTTGCTCTGTTACATGGCATTTGCTGCAGAATTTGTAAAAGCAGTATTAATGTTTGTGATGCACGATCTGTTGGATAACAGAAAAACAGCCACTGGACAGACACACAGGCAGACACACAGACACTAATCATTTTATTAAGGTGTATTGTGGGTCACAGTGTCAGACCTCCACAAGCAAAATATTATCAAGGAATAGGAGTCATCTTGTTTCCTTCTGGATTGCTCCAAGGTGACAACTGCATAATCATTTGGTGTGCATTTCAATTCTGTTTTTGCAGTGGTGCCCTACATATTGCTCTCCGGCAGAATCATGTACTCTTATGAAACCTTTTGCCACCCCTGGCAAGAGCAGGATGTGTCCTGTTGTCAGTTTGGTTCTTTAACTCACCCCTTTATACGGCTCTATGTCAACTGTGTAGTATCCATCCGAGCATGGTATACATAGGATGATGCACAGAACAGGGATTTGGTATAAACAGATCAAGAAATGTTTAAAACAGGGCAGAAACATGAAAACGTTGCATTGTGGGTCAGGCAAGAGGTCAAAACACCAGAACACAGGAAGAGAACGAAATGATCTAATCCAAATCAACAACAACCACTCTTGTTGTTTAAGCTGCCACTACTCAACAAAATGCTAGAACAAAATAAGGGATCCAAAGCTATGGTTGCCAGCATTTTATATTAGGCAGAACACAATGACACATACAACATGGCTGTGATCAAGAAAATGAACACAAAATGGTGATGCACAGTGAAACCTTTCATACAAAATGGTACTCTGATAATGTCATCAAACATAAAGGTAAACAAAGTTCCCATAAAACAATTAGAACATAGAAAAGATATAAAGGATTACATAGAATATGCCAAAATAGTACAACTACAACAACCTGGGGAAAAAAAAACATGCAAAGAGTGTGAAACTCCGCACAGGCAGTAACTTGCCAGTATGCAATTCATACTCCTAGTGCTGTGACAGAGCATCTCTAACTAATATACCACTAGATGGTTGCAGTTTCTTTATAAGCATAACATAACACTCTCAAACCCACATCATTCCAATTCAGGCTCACTGGAAGCCATAGTTTATCATAGCACGGTTGGATACAAGGCAGGAACCTTTGATAGAGCACCAGCTTCATCACTGGATGAAGTTCAGCATCCACCCATACTCACAGGGCCAATTTGATGTTGACAGTTTACCTGGAATTGGAGATATGGGAAGAAAACCCGTGCAAGCATGGGGAGATAGCAGGCAGACTCGACAAAGACCAAGACCAGCCACAGTTTTACAATCTACTCTGCTGAATTTGCGAGGCTTTTATGTAATTACACTGAAATGTCATCTCACAGCTTGAGTTCAAATTCCCACCTGGTTACTGTCTACATGGAGCTTCTTCACTTCTTTTTGTATTTGCATACGTTATGTTTGGGTATAAGGCCTAAGTGTTAGAATGCGAGGGCATTTTAAATTCGCCCATTATGAGTGAGTGTGTGTGAATGTGCCCTCCTGATTGTCCAAAATTGACTGCTGTCTTGCACCTAATGCTTCCAGGAAAAACTCTTGCCCCTCAACCATAAAGAAATTGAATGAAGATTTGAATTACTATGAATGACTGATTAATTGAACAATGTGTTAATTTATTTTAGGATGAAGTACTGTATATGCACCTTTTATTAGTCTTTGTACCTTCCACAAGTCAAATAGAGAATTCAGAAAATTCCAGTGTAGCTATAAATTGCAGGAGACGTCTGGCAGCACAGCAAACACCCCATTAAAAATAGAAACAAATAAAAAGAAACAGCTGTGAGCACAGTAGAAAACAAAGAATCTGGCATGGATACAAATGAGTCAAACAAAAGCTAGTAGAGACATCACTCATCTGCTCATCTGCATCAAACCCTCTGTTTGTGCTCCTTTTAAGCATTATTGTGTTAAAAGCTGTAACTTGTGCTTGGAAAACTGAGGAGGTAACAAACTGTAATTAAGGCGTACCAGAATTAAATATAAGCCATTCAAGGATGCAATCTGGCTCTAGTTTCACATGCCGAACAGTTGATTAATTCACTGAAGTGACTAACATTCAACAGTAGAGGCGCCGTTGTCGATGACAGTGTGATAAATACGTGCAATTATACAGAGGCGTCAAGCAGATGTGCTCAAAATGTAAAAATTAGAAAACTAGGTGTTTTTAGAGACTGCTATGGCAAAACGCCACACATGTACTAGACCTTTGCATTTTAAAGTACCTTTAATGTCTAATACTAGCAAAAAGCACTATAAAAATATTTTTATCATAGAACGTTTTAAAGATGTACTGTTAGTACTCATGTTACAAATTATACACTTTTTTTCTTTAGCATTTAAAAACACTCCAATCATAGTTCCATGAATCACTGCAATAATGAGCTAAGATAATAAGTTTCTTTCAGCCATTCCTTTTCCTACCCAATTAACTAAAATATTAGGGTGCTAGAGTTTATCCCAGCAGCTTTGTGCTCAAACTATAAATCCCTGCACCATGCATTAGAAACAGGTTAGGTGGACTGCTGACACTAAACTGGCCCATGCCTGTAGTTTTTATGTGTGCGATTTTGTTCATCCTGTCTTGTGCCCCATGCTTACTGTGATTTGCTCCAGCTCTGGCTGGACCTGGCTGAGGATTAAGCAAGCTTTGAAAATGATATGGTGCATGTTCATTAATTTCCCACTAACCACTATGCCATAATACGTTTGGAAAAGTAACAGCTGTTTATTTCATGCAATGTTTCTCAAGAGTAACATTATCGCCAAAGATTAAATCTTTAGTTTATATAGCTCTATCTAAAACTATTTACACAGAACCATTGACAAGTTTCTGACCAAAACATCAGTTTAGACTTGATTCAGGACCCTAAGGGCAGTGTTCTCCCTAGCGTCTTTTAGCCGGGCGCGCCGCCCGGCTAATTTGGTTGAGCATTGTGAGATGACAGCCGCAGATCTGCAGGCACAGGCAGATCTAATGATCTGCAGAGATGGCAAGGGATGAGCGGGCGGGTGGGCAAATACTGCTAAAGCTAATAGTGGGTGTCGAGGCGGAGCAGAGTTCACAATCAAAGAGTATGGGGAGGTGGGGTTTCGAGAGCGGGCTGTACATGGTAATAGCAGGGGTGTAGCAGCTTAATACAGTAGCAAGGAGTATGGAGAGGTGGGCGGGCAAAAGGGGTCTGTACATGCTAATAGCGGGAGTGGAGCAGAAGTTCACAAGCAAAAAGGATGTGGAGGTAGGCGGGCAAGAGGAGGTCTGATAAAATAAAAAAAAGTCTAGTGAAACCAGCCTGTCAGATATCAGAAAAAAGGCAGAAAGTGATATCAGTCTGCATAGTGCGGCTGAGCGTACATCAGTTCTCTTCTTGTAAAGTACATAGCAAACCAATATATACACATACAGTTGTTTAAGCATTAGGTGTGTTCTATGTGCAAAAATCCTTGTAGCACTCACTGTGGTTCCTGTTTAAAGTGACCCCATCGGCCGTTCTTATATTTGCTCATATTTGGACCTGCGTCCATATTGCAAAAAGTGTGCAGAAACCCTTGCAGCACACACTGTGTCCTGAGCAAAAGTTTTGTCACTGAATTGCTAAGGGTTTTGTACAGAAACATATTAGGGCCACGGTGAAGAAAAAAAAATACGGACAAGGTGAAGAAAAAACACTATATGTCGAGAATAAAGTCCAGATGTTGACTTTATTCTCGACATATACATGTTAATCTTGACGCTTATGACTAGAATAAAGTCGACATGTTGCTACATAATTTATGACAGGGGTTAGAGAAAATCTAGCAAATTAAACATTCATTTTAAGATGAAGTTTAGTTTACGATGTTCTACTTTAATGACAAACTACAAGAATAAAGTCAACATGTCGAATTTAATCTCAAGATAAACGGCAAGAATAAAGTAGAAATGTCGAGAATAAAGTGGAAATGTCGACTTTATTCTCGACATAAGCGTCGAGATTAAAGTGGAAATGTCGAGAATGCGTACCTGCCGTAGTGCAAGTGTGAATTGACTATCCAACAGGCTCTCCCTTTCCCACTCAAAAGTCTTATTCACAGGTACTTTACATTTTTTTCAAACGCTTTACCAACATGAGCAAAAGAAGTGTTCAGAAAACAATACTGCTCAGTTATTTCATGAAAGAGACGTCACAAACTAATGAAGGTGTGGCGTCAACTCCTCACGTGGCAATTTCAGACAAAGACACTGCAGAGGCTGGTCCATCAGGGGGTCTCTTCAGCACACACTCTGCCAACTGATAAATCTAAGCACCGCTTATCCGGCATAAACAAACAATGGTTTAAAGATTTTGATTGGCTAATGGTCAAAGAAAATGTTATGTGGTGCTCATTGTGCATGAAATAATCAAACAAACACCCCCCAAGGAGGGGTTACTTTGGGTAAACGTGCCATACACAAGAATTCGAAAAGAAAGCTTGGTGGACCATGAAAAAAGTAAAACACACATTGAGTCTTCTGCTGACCTTTTAGGAAAGCGTGTACTAGAGGAAACTGGAATCGGTCAAATTGAAAGATCTATATGTGTTAAATAACTTACAGAGAGATACCTTTGTGGGAGCTTTAAGATCCATACATTGTTTAGCAAAAAATGAGTTGCCACATACAACATTGTTTGAAAAGCTGTTGGAACACTGTAAAGAAATAGGTTGTTCCTTTATACAACATCTCAATGTTGGTAAAAATGCACATTACACCTCTAAAAAAATAATGCAAGAGCTGCTGGATGTCTTAGCATCAGAAATAAAATCTAACATACTGAAAAATATTCGCACAAAAAAGTTTTTCAGTATTCTGTGTGATGAAACCACAGATATCTCAGATGTAAAACAATTAATTATTTACATTAAATATGTTTGCCAGGTGACTAAAGAGGTCAGAGTTAGTTTTGTATCAACCCGCAATATGATTGACGGCAAAGCGGAGACTATAAGCAAAGCACTGAGTGAGACTATGGACACTCTAGGCTTGAAAACTGCTAATCTGGTTGGACTAGGGTCAGATTGAGCGGCTGTTATGATTGGGAAACAGAAAGGTGTGGCAAAACTGCTTACAGATAAAACATCTGGACTCTTGGTCAACTGCCACTGTGTAAAACCACCGACTGGCCCTTGCAAGTGCCCAAGCAGCAGCTGCTGTACCTTATTTAACAAAACTGAACATCTTAAGGTACCTATTCTATTTCTTCCAAAATTCTTCAGTTAGGATGGCTGGTTTAACGGAAATTCAAAATATTCTGAACATTCCCCAGATTAAGCTGAAAATAGCCAGTGACACTAGATGGCTGTCTGATGACTTTGCAGTACATTACGACAGTGTATGAGTGATCTCCTTGGAGGGCCCAGATCCTAGGGACTTTAATTATGGGAAAGCTTCAGACAACTGGGCCTCTAGGAAGAAAAGATGAATAAATATTTAACTGAAGACACCTTCTTCATATGCAAGTTGGCTTTGAAGAATATTTTTAAATTTTTCTTTGATAGGTTCCCTATACTTTTTTTTCAATGTTTTTATTTTTCTTGCTGACAGCGACAATACTTGTGCCTCTTGGTTAATGTCATAAAAATTGTTATTTAAAATTTTTGTTAAAAAATATTCTTTCACAAGTGTCAAACCTTAAAAAAGGAAGTCATACTGAGTTTTGGATAATAGTTAATAATAATTAACTAATAAAAATAGTGCACATTTAATTTTCCACACCGCCAAATTTCCCCGTCCCGCCCCACCCGGCTACTTTTTCTTGCCACCCGGCTGGAAAAAATTTCTGGGGAGAACACTGCAAGGGGTATGTAAAAACTAACAAATTCCTAATACAAAAAATTGTACAAGGTGAAATAAAGAACAAAAATAAATAAATGTGAAGAGAAATACCACAATACTCTCAGAAAAAACCATGAAGTCAAGGTGAACATGTAAACTCCACACAAGCAGCAACCAGGCTTTGGATACAAATGCAGGACACTGCATCTGTCAGGCAAAAGCACTAACCATTATGTTAAATAATCTTTACTTAATGGAGGTGTTTTGAAATAAAGCACAATCACTTTACAAAATTATTCATCTCCTAATTTAGATGGGGCCAGATGGAGTCTGACTGAGCATTTCAGTCCATCACAGGGCTTTACATGTGGGTGAAAAACTGGAGCACCTGGAGAAAGGTGCATGCAAACTAGAGAGAACATGCTACATCCATACAGACAATGCCTCTGTAGCTGGGAAGCAATATTGCTAACCACTGTGCCACTCTCTCACAAAATGTTTTGCTGTTACCCAGTGCCCTTCATTTAGAATTACCACAAAAAATAACAAAACCCCATTAAAATCAAATTCACATAACAAATTAAACATCCAAACAAAATAAAGTTAAAAAATGACATAATTCAGGCCAGAGTGAAGAAGGAATTGTACTTATCCCCTGGATTACAAATGTAAGAGCTGCATCCTCCTTAAAAGCTTTATTACGTACATTTTACAGATCAGAATAATAACATGCCAAAAAAAAGGAAATCCCATTAGCCTTTTGAAAATTAACCCATCATACACAAATAGCTTATTGTTGCAATAAACATGCTACAGAGAGTGCTAAATAAATCTACTTGATTAACAAGTATATAAATTCCCTTCAATCGAAAGTTAATTCCGTTATCAGCAACAGTTACTGCACTGGATAATCAGAAAACAGACAGCGGCTTGCAGATAATTAAATGCAAATGGCGTTCCAGTAGGTTTGGGCTGAATACACAACATAGTTTTCTGGGAAATAATGAATTCATCTGAATTGGTCAGATGGTGGCTTCAGGGTCAAATAATTACTTCGGCTAACAAGCTGCAGCAGCTAATAACCAAAAATCCTCCAACATGCTGGTTTATCTCAGTTGGTCAAGACTACCCAGTTTAACACTTTATTGATCAGTGTACAGCACAGCAACAGATTTCTTACCCCTTTTCTTCCCATTTGAAATTTCATTTTTGCTGCTTAAGTAACACAGGACTGATTTACATTATAGATAGAAAAAACTATTTAAACGTGTTATTTGATTCTATATTATAATAAACTGACTTGGATCTTAATATTTCCAAGCTCTATTATCACATCTGCTGTTTATATATCAAACAATACCCATGTCAGTGTTCCGCTGCTGCTGATGCTACTTTGCTTGCTACTTTGATGGACTAAGCAGCACATCTTTCTTACCCAATTGGTCTGAAATATTGATCTTGCTCCAAATAAAGTCTGCAGAGCACATTGATGTGCCAGATGGTGCTTCTCTAACTGTCATAAAATAATAAATTAAAGTCCTCTAGGAGATCATTCACATCAACAAGAAGCAGCATGGCACCCTGAAAATAATCATATAAAGAGTCACTAAGGTCTGGTTTAAACCAAATCTTCACAGTCTCCACTACATTGCTGTAGAGAATTGAAAGTGCTTATAAACTATAAATTATTTGATCATATGAGTATAACAAATTTAACTCGTTATTTTCCAAAAAACATTGTGGGAAAAATGTTTGTTCTAAATCTCAAAATTCACAAATTGGTAGAAAATTATTAGATTCTTTAGTGCCCAGGCGCTCACAGTAGTTTCGTAATTCATGAAAGGTCCTCACTGCTACTGAAGCCATGAATGCACTAAGAATGTTGACTTACAAACAGGCAACACTAAATGTGAGAAACAAAATCATTTGAAAATCTTTGTACAGTGCTGTCCTGAACGATTGGAAGACACGCGATTTTTTGATTTTTTGAAAAACTGAACCCATCTGAAAGTGTTCAATCACTTTACTTAATTACCCCAGTAATGGATATTAACAATATGAAGAAATATAGCAGCAAACAAAGGATCTGCATAGCCTTGTATTTTGATGCTGGCATAAACTTCCAAAAGAAAATAGCTGAAAGAAGACCATAGATGAAGAGAGTGTTCTAGTGTAGTCTCTGACAAACACTTTTGTTCTCTTCAGGGAAAAAGAAATACCTTTGGTAAAGAAAAGCAATACATTGTTTCATTCAATAATATACGGGCATCCGGGTGCACACAGGACATTCTAGCTATTTTATAATTTTCACAATAATTCACCAACTATGACTGTTTAACTTTCACGGCTTCTGATAATATGTTATAATCTCAAGGTTTTTATGGGTCATATTGGATTTTTGTATTTTATGCTTTATTGATAATGTTGTTTTATCCTAAATCATTTATGTGCTTTTCTTTAAATGTGCTTATGTTTAATGTTTTTTTTTAGGTGGGGCCACTCGGACATCACTGCTACTGAATTCTTCTTCTAGCTATAAAAGGCTGAGGCTGGGTTTATACTTCATGCAACACAAATCGTGATCCAGCAGACACTACTGCTACGCGAAAGGTGTATTGTTTATACATGCACACATACATAACGTAAATCTGGAAGATTCCACTGGGTGGTAGTGCAAGATATCATCATGGTGCAAAAACGTTCTGCTTCGCTGTATTGTGAATTGCCTGAAGCATCCATTAAATTCCGAGGACACCTTGCCGCAATATATCTAAAAAGTATATGTTTCATAATTACATCCAACAATCTGGGGATGCGCCCATTCCAGTAAGCATTGGGCATGAGATAGAAACAATCCCTGGAGGGGGCATCAGCTCATCGCAAGGTGAATACAAGCACTCACATACACTAGCGTCATTTTAGCATCACCAAATCCCCAAAACTTCATGCCTATGGAAGGAAACCAGAGCACACTGTGGAAACCCACCAGGAAAACTTGCAAACTCCAGACAGGGAACACCAGGGACGTGAATAATAGTATTCATTATTTAAATGAAGTTAACAACCTATCTGTAAAATGTAACCTACATGCTTTAATGCATTTCATCATGAAAGTGATATCAAGTATAAATCTAAGAATTTTAAATGTGCAGAGAGTATGTGCTGGAATATCATAAATGTAATGTGTTCTGCGTGGTAATTGCTGCTGTCAGTTCAGGAGGAAGCCCCAGAAGCACATAGCGATTAACAACTGGGTCGGTTTTAAGATGACGTTTACAACGGTCTACTTTAATGATAAAGTAAACAACGAGATTAACGTGGACAAATTCGAGATTAAAGCAGAAATTTCCACTTTAATCACAAAATACACCTTTTGACCATGTCCTTAATTTTTTTCTCTGTGGCTCAAATATACCGCTGTACATTCTGATGCTGTTGTGAAGGTACAAAAAAAAAAGAGACAACACAGAAGATTGCATGTGAGACTTTTAAAATGTATCATGCCATTACATTGGGGAATGTGCGACGATTGAATATAAAAAGCACCACAAATGCATTTGTACGTCGGCATTTTGCCTTACCCCTTTGCACCATTCATCAAACATCGAAGGATGCACATCGAACCTAGAGGATCCTCAAAGCGGCTTTCTGTCACATGTAGATAGTAAACAGAAAATCTGATATCACATTCCGACTTTTATCGCACTGCGCCCCACGACTTTTTGCTGGTACTGCAACTTGTGCACGCATCACATTAATTTCTGAGGACGGATGAATGCTGGGAACATGTGGCAGCCATAATGTGTGTGCGGACGTGTTCTGAGCATGAAGTATAAACAGGCCCTGAGACTTGGCGAGATCCAGTAGTGGCTATCTGAAGTGTGCTGCAGTCATTTGAAAGTATTGTTTTCATTAGTGATTACTGCTTTATAGTCTCTTTTTTTCCTTTTTTTATTTGGTTTACTTTTTGGCTTAGTGTTTTTTTGGAACTTGTTTGCATTTGATTGACTTTTAGGCAACCCCATTTTGCTCAGTTGAGCATATTGTTACTTTTCCTTATTTTTGTTAAATAAATTTTTATTTATAAAGGTTCCTTGTTAAATTTTTGGATGCAAGCCATAGTTTTGAGGGTTTCTTTTTCTTGTCAGGAATTTTTAATAATTCTTGGGACAGATAAAGACATTTAATTAACTCTGGGGCCTGCTAGGCTGAAACCTGAGAGTAGTAGTTGGAGTCTGTCTGTATCTGGGGTAAGTATCTTAGGGCAGACCAGAAGTTCTCCTGGCCTGCTTATGTGATACTTTTGGATACCTCAATTATTGTAGCTATGTGTGAGACTATATTTTACAACAAAAGTAATGAGCGATTAGGAATGAATAAGTTATAATTCAGAAAACCTAAACTTTAATTAATTACAAGAAAGTCTGAGAATGAGCCTAATGTAAGAATGGATGAAGAAACAATAACCAAAACCATCAGCAAGGTCCAAAATAAATAACAGTAACTTAAGTAAAAAAATAATGAAGCAGATATTTCAGTAAGCTAATATCCTTGTCTTAAGTCACTAAACAAATGGTTTTGTTGCTTTTTCAAGTTTTTATCTGTTTACTTGGACATGTTGATTACTGTGCCACCATCTTTTATAAGGATAGGACAAAAACATCACAGTTCATGTATAGAGCGCCTAGCAAGAAAGATCTTTTCTACAAACAGCATAGCAATGCATATGCATCCAGCACAAAACACTGATGCCTAAACAAAAGAAGTTCCAACAAAATAGCAGTGTGCGGACATCGGTATCATAATGCTAAACATTTATAACAAACCAAAAATAAACAATAATTATAAATAAAAATAATTCAGAAAAAATTTATAAGCTTAAAATCATGACATTACACATTAAAATACGGAAGAAAAGCACCTAGAAGAAACTCTACTTGAGAGGATGTTTGAAATCTTGTACTTGACAGCTGGGACTTTAATAATAAAATATATTCATAATATGACAATTTACTGTACATTTATTAAATCCAGCCAGCATGGCAGATTTTAAGAAATTTATCTGGAGTTCAGTCTCTTGAATTGGGACAGGCAGATGGTGGGGTTATGAAAAAACATTCATTCCATGCCTTATTTACTATACTATTATAATTATTTTGTAAAATGAGAAAAGCAAGGACCAGCATTAGAGCTTCATATGCACAGTCCAGGACAGTAGGCTTGTTGTGAGTGGTTCTGAAAGGGTACTAAATAATGGCAAGATTATGGGAAATAACTGTTTAAAGGACAGCAGAATGGGGGTACTAGTCAGACAAGTTACGAATAACCCCAAAGATAATAAACGGCATCAACACAATGTGCCCTATGCTTGGATTTTTGCTACTTATCTTAAACAGGGTTTGTAATAACACCACAAGCCACAGGGAATTCTTCACCATAAGTTATTCAGGGGTGTAGCAAGGAAGTCGTTTTGAGAGCAAGCTTAAAGTTCCTTCTAGTCTCATTTGCAGTCAGTCTTGAATTGAGTGGTAGCGAGAGGCATAGGTTGATTATGCTGGAAAAAGAGAGGCCTAAGTAGTTAGAGAAAAATGAAAGGGACGTTGGAAAGAATAAGTGGACCTGTTACCCCACATGTTAGTAAAGACCCACAGACTGTTTTTATTTAGTCCAAGAGAAGCTATAGATGTTATTAATTTATTGTATCGGGAGTTATTTTTACTCATTGTCTCTTATCTTACCACATATGGTTAATTTTGGTTTATAAATCACCCCTTTTTAATTATTTGGTGGGTATGGGTTTCTTTGGATTCTGGGATGACTCGAATGTGTTCTATGTGGCACATTACTGTTAAACATTGTATATCATTTTTTTTAAGAAAGTTATCCGCAGGGGCAGTACCTTCTTAAAACAAAACGTACGCACATCAGAGGTATGATTATGTAGCTGAGGAGTCTATGTTTACAGCCGCAAATCTTGGAGAAGTAGAAGCTAGAGGTTTCATGTGGGAGTGGTATCCACAAATATGGACTTTTCCCTTTCTTCATTCTTTGCCTTCCTCATCAGAGAGACAGTCACTCTCAAACTGAACTGCTTTTAGACAGATTTTTGGAGCCACAGGAAATGCCCTAATGCTATTGTCTTTCAGGAGCAAACACAGCATCATTTTACTCTAAACATTCATCATTATAAACTCCTTCTTACACATCTCTAAAGGCTAAACATTTGAACAATGTATACAGACATGTCCAAAGGGACAATTTCAACATCAGGAAAAGTTTAATAAGAATGATGCAGAAATTCAGGACCATCTAGACCCAGCCTATTGGAAATGGTGGCCCGCGGGTGATATATGGCCCAATAGCAACCTCTGAGTGGCCCAGCCCCTGGTCCCACCAGGAACACAGAGAAAAAACAAGAAAAACACATTTTGCGAGCCTTCAGAAATTCCTAAATAAATTCTTACAGTAGTACAAACCATGAATGCAACACAATGTGTAGCCCAGCAACATTCAACCCACAATGCAGCACACTGTTGTGTGTCTAGAAGTGGTGGTAGTAGTCTATGAAACTGTGACAACCTGTTGAATTAGACACACAGGAGCTACTTCTCTTCCTGCTCTTTTACTGTTCGCTCCCCTCTCACTCTAATCCTGTCACTAGGGAGGTGCCCTGAGCCCTCACAAAAGTGTTTTCCTCCAAGACAAACCACCCCCCAAGCCCATGCAGTAGCGAGACACGTCACAATATAAACATAACGTGGAATGTGGTGATTTAAAATGAATCTATGTTCCGTCATTGTTCAGTAGACATTGTGTTAGGACAGAGGCGCCCAATGTGTTGATCTCGATCAAACAGTAGATCAGAAAGGTAGTGCAGGTAAATCACGTTGCATTCAAAAAAAATTTGTTTTTAAATGTTAGTCTATCATATATCCTTCCTATGGCATTTGCCACTTCATTGACATACAGGGCGGCCAGTCTGAGATCTCTTTTCTTCTAACACACTGATCATCCCGCACGCATGATCAAACGCGCAAGCTACTGCAAAACTCTGGCAATTGTCTGATCTGTCAATCTATCATTGCTATTCCAAATAAGGAAAATGTGGAAAGGCACTTTCAAACTGTTCATAAAAACTACGAAACTGACTTCCTTCCGAAAAGCAATCTGAGAAAGAGAAAGGAGAGGGAACTAAAATAGCAGTTAATCGGACAGCCGTTATTTTTCACTCGGCTGAATTCAAAAACAAAGGCAGACACAGCGAAGTATCGTTCCGGGGTAGTCACTCGATCATTAAGCATAAGAAGTCCTTCTAAGATGGAGAGATGATAAAAGATGCCTTCATTGAGGCTGATGGCTAGGGAGAAATTCCTGCTGAGATTTCAAGACCCCTGGTCGGAGAAAAAGGAGTTTCTCCTTGTCATTAAACATGCAGAATACAAGCAACTTAATAAAGATCAATGGCTGCTAGACTTGGCATTTTTTTCCGATCTGACCAACATGTTGAATGAGCTTAATTTACAGCTGCAAGGAAAAGAGAAAACCATGGTCAATATGATTAGCTCAGTTAATGCTTTCAAATGAAAAATGCAACATCTGTCCTCAAAACTATAGTGCCTTGATTTGGGGAACATCCAAAACCTCGTGTCAGAGCTGGAGACACAATGGAAGGCGTGTGAGCAACTTGACAGCATACGATACACAGAGCAGATTGAAAATTGTCTGTCAGACTTTATCTAATGGAAAAAATGTAACGATTTGAGTGTTGCCCAATGTAGCGGAGTAAGAGTAGCGTTTCTTCTTCACAAATGTACTCAAGTAAAAGTAAAAAGTATGGTGCAGTAAAGCTACCCTTAGAAGTACAATTGTTTTAAAAAGTTACTCAAGTAAATGTAATGGAGTAAATGTAACTCGTTACTACCCACCTCTGATACTCAGTATATATA
>JANRMT010062854.1:69404164-69454253 GCA_026402145.1 Polypterus bichir lapradei | reverse complement strand
GATGGATGGATGGATGGACGGATAGTTACTGTTATCACTTGTTATGGGTTTTTGCACTGATAGCATTGATAATTCTTTTTATTTCTAATAAATGCACTTTGTGATGTATATAGGCAGTGATGCAAAGGTAGTGCTACTGCCTCACAGTAAAGAAATCATGGATTATCGTCACAGGATCGCACATGTGGACATCTTTAAAATGCAGCTTGGCTGTTCTTACCAGCCTTTTCTCTAATACCGGCTTGCCAAAGAGAAGATCTTTTGGTATTCACCCATTTATCATGCAATTGACATCTCTTAACCAACGCAGACATCTCTCCTTGAGCAGGGTAAACAGGAAAGTGGTATACTGGCCCTCTATGGTACTCTTGTGTTGAGGATCTTGCCAAGTGATTTCCCATTATGTGCCTGAGACAGCGCATGTGGACGGAGTTCAGTCACTGTTCTTGTTTTGCATGCAGAATCCATGCTTCACTTCAATAGAGCAGGGTGCTCAGTACACATGCAGCATACACTTGGACATTGATGTGCACAGTCAGTTTGCTGTTGGTCCAGACTTTCTGACAGGCTAGAAAAAGTAGCGGCTGTTTGCCAAATATGTCTATTCAGTTAACATATTTTATTTTATAATAGGCTAAGCATGCTTTTTATATTATGTGAAGTATTACAACACAAGGTAAACGAGCACAAACTAATCTCATTAATTAAATCTAAATAATGTCATGATAATATGCAGTAAATTAACATTATTAAAACATAAATGAGATATGGTTAGTTGATCATGAAGTAACAAAAAATTATTCCAGAAGAAAATAAATCCCTGGAGAGCCCATTAGTTTATAACAGGCATGGCTACTCTCTTTCTAACCTTCGATAACTGGCCACCTTCTGAATTCCAGGCATTCTAAAGTTTCACACATCTCAGAACTGCCATAAAGTTCATTTTGAAAATATAATTTTTTCCTCATTTTTGTATGAAATTCTCTGTTTTTCTATTAGAAATGATTTATTTTTACTGCAACACCATTTTGTTTGTAGTTTCATGGTCTCAGCCATGTTGTTGGGTGGTTAGGCTGGTGCAGGCACATACTGTAACTGATGCCATCACTATGCAACGTCAGACTCCTGTGGCTATGAAAAACGGTGGCGTGCAGTTGTTTGGATCCTAATCGTTAATCAAAGAACCGCTAAAAGAAGCTTCTATAATATGACTTGTGTTAGAAACTACTTGTCGGGCTTTGCTTTTGACTATCCTTCTGTTATTTTTGAGGATTATATGGTACTTTGGCTGGTGTTTTGGTATTTGTTTGAGTAAGGTTCATATAGTGAGCTTTTCAAGGCTTCCCAAGGCCCTACATTATGTTTTGTGACACTATGACCCTCTTTCTGTTCTGTTCCCTAGAAACAGAAAAAGAAAAAAAGAGTCTGAGACAGATGCACTGCAATTCTGCTCAAATTGCACTAGATTCTAGTCTCTAAACTAAAAACTGAAATGCTGAGTGAAGTGAAAAATCTCAACTAAAAATCTATTTTTTTTTAACACTATGCATTAGAGTGCAGTGCAGTACCTGGGGTCAGATGTGAACATTTCAATCACCAAAGCACAACCCAGAAAGAATATTTTCTGTGGAACACATCGCCTAACCATCTAGCAGGCCAGTTAAAGAAATAAGAAAACATTTCATACTACACCTGAGATTTGTAAGTGACTTATCATCCATCGATCCATTATCCAACCCGCTATATCCTAACTACAGGGTCACGGGGGTTATAAAACAGTCAATTACTTCAATAAATTTATTATCAGAAGAAACGCATTGCATTTAAATGGAGCTAACTTAACCAGTCACCATAACCCCCTACCTTAAACAACAAAAGCAGAGCAAGGATGCTGGTCTCACTAACATTTTCTCTTTTCTGTTCGTGAAAAAAAAAAAAGTTTACACTGATGGAAAATGACAGGCTCAACAAAAGAACAACAAGTTAATGTTGTAAAATTTAGTATGGGCAGGAGTTTCAAGTCCCTGCTGTACCAGCACGCCAGTGATTTTCCACACACAAAAAAGAAACAGTGGTAAGCTACAGATTTTATGTCTCTCTTGTGCTGTTTTCAGGCTAAGCGTTGCAATCCTCTTTGAGAGGGAGAGAAGAAAATGTATTCTTCAAATGAGGAAAACATGCTGCTAGATGTTGCTCATGAGCAGTTCCCTACCTATGTGAATTTACAGCTCTTTTCTGTTACCACGCACATATTCCCACACCAATCAGCAATCGTGTATAATATATTGCTTGCCTGCTTATACACGCCAGGCAGTGTCAGTGAAAAAAATAGGATAACCCCTTCCTGTTCAGAAATACATGATGAATGGTCACTACAGAAAATATAATTACAATCTGCTTTGACATAGCATCAAGTTTTAGCCTCTTTTTGCTTTTTAAATTGCAGAAGGTGGTGTTGAAAGAGGAATGGCCATTACTTACCTCACAATCACCACATTTAAAGGGAAATTCTCTCCATTTAAAGGGATTGAACAATTCTGTTATCAAACCACAATTAAACTACCTGGTGCCATTCTCTCTGAACCCTTTCTAGTTCTTGAAGAATGTAATTTAAGATATGACCCTGGATGCCCATATAGAGGGCATCCCCAGTAACTTTTCCTGGCACAAGTTCTACTGAAGTGTAGTGGGTATTGAGTTGCTTGAACCAAATGGAATGGTGGCACCGGCAGAGATGAGATACAGTGGGTGAAGGGTCCTATTATTGAAACAGTGCATCAAAAGACAGTGTAGGTATTTAGTAACCTGGTTATGCTAATCGTAATGACAACAGTAACTACCTAAGATATGAGGGTACTTCTTCTATTAGGTTGACCTGAAGACAGATGAACTTGAGGAAAACTTTCAGCTGCTCATTTAAAAACTGGAAGCAGGTGAGTGTAACTAAAGACAGAGGGCTACAGTTTAGGATTACAATGGAACCGGGGCTACAAGTAGGTAAGCCTATATAGGAGTGAAACCAAAAACCACTTGCTAATGGCTGCTATGTGTCAGTTTTTACTGTGTTTAGCACTAAGAACTGAGCTGGGGAAGACAGATGGCGCATTCAAGGTTTTGCTAAAAGCAGAGAAGAAGTGGAAGAGTTGTTTTTGACTTTTACAGTCAAGTAGGAAAGCCAGCACCCTGTATGTTAAAAACCTGTACAGTTAAGACTCAGTGGGGACAGTGGGTGTTTGCTTTCTCCTTTCATTTATTTAGTACTTTATGACTAGCAATCCTTAGCCTTAGCACATTAAAAAAGTTTTATTTTAGGTTACTTTCTCACAGTTTGTACAGCATATTAGGAAGAGCAGTGCTACTGCCAAAAAGAAAGCAGTGTAAGAATACCATATGGATTGTACAGGGTAGCGAAAAGACCCCAGAGAAGAAATGGCACATGTACATGCCAGGATGGGAAGCACAGTCAACCATGTACTGTATATAGGATGTGTGCTAGGGAGCCATAGGCAGGGAAACCATCATGAGAGAGAGCTATAGCCTAGATGAAACTGCACCTAGAAGGCACATGGACCCAAATAGACACCTCTATTGATAAGGAGGTGTTGTGCTGCAATCTATTGACTTACCACTTTATCACCAAGAAGAGGGTCAGATGGCCATGATGGTTGATAGGTCATCTGCTTACTAATGAAGTAAAATTGCACATTTCCATCCAGGCATCAGCTCCCTCATTTGTGTTAGTGTCCACGGACTTTCTTTGGCTCCCTAGCAAACCCTTACCAATGGCAGCATTTTCTGCTACTAGTTTGGCTCTCTCTTGCACCAGCTCTCTCTCTTTCTCTCTCACTCTCATCATTGGATGTGTTCTTTGGGATCTACCCTGGTCTGCATTACCTTGGCAGTGCACTTGCCACTAGTATGCTGTCAATCGGGTAGCTCTTCATAATATTTGATGGAGCATACACATACTGAACATTAACACTTATTTGGAAGAAAACTGTTAGTGTTCCAAATTTCATAAAAATATGTATTTTTTTATTTATTTCATTTAACATTGTTATCATCAGGGCAGCATGGTTGGGCACTGGTTAGTACTGACACATCCAGTGTCCTGGGTTCCAATTTCTTACCCTGGTCTTTGCTTGCCTTCTGTCAGCTTGGGTTTTCTTCTGGATATTACATTTCTCCTCCCACATTTCTAAATATGTGTAGTTATGTTAGCTGGCACTTCCAAGTGTGTCTTAGTGTGAGACTGTGTGTGAGTAGGCACTGTAATGGATGGCTTAGTCCAGTGTCGGTTTCTGCTTTGTGTTTGAATTTGCAGGGAACATGTTATTTATGTCATGTATGTTTTTAGCAGTCTCCATTTAGGTGATTTGATAACTGTCATCAAGGGTATTATTTGCCTTTCCTTCAATGCTGATATACATTTAAGGTCAGCTGTATCCACATTATTCCATCATGATAATGAGAACATGTTTAGTGCATCATTTGGAAAAGAGGCAAAACCTCCAGGGAAACCAACAGTCTAACTGAAGTCTATAGGAAAGACAAAAAAAATATAAACCATTCACCTCAAATAGGCAATGAAAATCAGCACCCTCTCAAATCGGTTATTCTATTGTTATAAATATTATATATGGTGTTTGCTATGGTCCTTCTAAGATGGATGGCTGCATGGCTGTGCACCTTTTTTCAGGGTAACACTTTCAAAGTTCTGCTCAGCCACCCATAGTCACTCCCACACAGCAGTTTGTAAGTGCAACACACCCGTGACTCCTGAAAAAAAAAACCCAATCAGGTTATCGTGTGTCTTTCTTTTAATGATAATTCAAGATGTTCTGTACTCTACGGGGAGTCCAAAATGGATGGATCACAGCACTATACTGTACTTAGTAGCTCATGTGTTATTCACACATTGTTCTGGGCGCACCCTTTACCATAAAACTCAAATAATAAGTTTGAACTATCAGAAGAGCCATTTGTTTCATGTTCCAGCTTTTCTGACTTATCAATTTCTCTTTATTGTTCATGTGGGGATTATGGGGAAATGAATATAAGAAACAAACATAAAAAAATACAATAGGGACACATCACAGGAGAAGTACTGCAGAGTAAGAACTGTTGCAGCCTCACGTATAATCCAAAATCAGTTGTTAAGGAAGAAGTTTAAAAAAGTTCTACTTCCTGTGTTAATTCACATGGAGGACTGGTGTCTAAGACAGGATTTGTTGCATAACTTCGTCATAAATCTTTATCTGTGCTTCAAGCCACCTTTAGAAAGGAGACTTTTTTTAGATTAAATATCTTGTCTATATTTATATACAGTATATACACTGTGTATACATACAACATACAGTGTGTACATATACAACATATACAGGGTGAGTCAAAATTATGTTAACATTTGAATGGCGGAAACAATTTATTCAAAAAACATATTTCATATGTGCAAGATGATTTACAGGAATGTCTCAACCTGTTCAACACACAAAAACCAATGAGCAACAGGACCATTTAAAGCCCAGACGCACATTTTGTGGGGAATAGATGAGACCACAGTTTGTATTCTGTCCTTCAGGTCATTGATATCACAAACTTTCCTGCTATACAAGCACTCCTTCACCATACCCCATTACCAGAAATCACAGGGTGTCAAATCAGGGGAGTGTGGAGGCCATGGCAATGGTCTACCACAACCTATTCATCGACTTAGAAAGGTGTGGTCGAGATAAAAATAATCTATTAGTGTTAACATAATTTTGACTCACCCCGTATACATGTTTTGACAGACAGCTGGGGCCCTTGCCCATCTGAGATGCCCCTATAATGGAAGGTCCAGGGGAGAGAGCATATCCAGACCATTACCTCTCCAGAGTGCTAGAGGGCAGCCACCCTGATGTGCAGCAGTGCCATGGGTTTGGAGAATGGGAGCTCAATCCTGCTGGGGCCCGTGGCTACCACCAGGGGTTGCCTGGAGAACTGCTGAGCCCTTGTTTGCAGCACTTCCGCCACGCCCAGAAGTGCTGCCAGAACTGGGTCAACGAACACCTGGAGCATGTCCGGGTGCCTTATAAAAGAAGCCAGCGGCCACTACTCAGGAAGCCAGAGTCGATAAGACGTTGATGAAGCTTGCCGGGAGAGGAGTGGAGGTGGAGAAGAAGAAGCAGGAAAGGCTTTTGGCTTGGACAGTGTTTTGGTGCCTGGTGTACTGTGTTGTGGGGAGCAGATAAAAGTGCTTCCCCATGGGAATAAACATGTGCTGTGTGGCAAACTCATGTCTCTGCCTGTTTGTGTTGGGTTAGGGCAGCTGTACACACCCTGGGCTTCACAATGTGTATACAGACACACACAAACAAACACACAAGGAGTGCAGTGGTTAGCACTCCTACCCCAGAGATACAATGTTCTGGGTTTCAATTCAGCACTTGGCCATTTTCCATGAAAGGTATGCATGCTCCTTCTGTGCTTACGTGACAATTCCAGCAGGTACTTCAGTTTTACTGACATCCCCAGACATGCAGTTGGTTAACTTGTGATTCTGTACTGGTCCTCTAGTTCTGTGGGCCCTTGCATTTTGTCTAGGGTTATTTTCTTCCTTGTGCCCAGTTCTGTGAGGACAGCTTCTGGTCCCTTGTGATCTTAAACTGAATTAAGTATAGATGGCAGTAACATTTTTCTATTCAGTTTTTTTGGGTTGCTCCAGAGGTTCTTGAGAACTGTAGCATTGGCAGACATTTCCTGGAAGTAGAGGTTTCTAGGAAGTGCTTTGTGGTATGCACATGTGGCATTCGAAGTATTCTCAGAAGTTGCCTTATAGGGGTCTCCACTGTCTTATTCAGATGAGCTTGGAATCAGGAGAAGATAAAAAGTATGGTCTCATTAAGTGATGAAGAATAGGATGCTAGTGGATTGAGAAAAAGGAAGGCTGGGAGGTAAGAATGAGTGCTTTAGTGATACAGTATATGTGGGTAGATAGCCAAGATAATTATCCTTGCATATTTTATGTTGCTTAATAAAACACCCATTCTAACCATTTTTTGTATAATCATTTCTTCCCTTTTTCCCCAACTTTCATCTTTTTTCTCCTGAGTGCTCTGATCTTGTCATTATATACATTGTATGTGCAATATGGTGTATATCTGCTTATCCATTTAATTGTCAACTGAAGCCAATGTCTATTTTTCCTGGCAGAACTTGGCAAAAGATAGAAATAAACCCAGTAAAAACAGAACAGCTATCAATTGCAGGGTCTATCATTCTGTCTCATACCATGCCAATTTAAAATTGCTAATCAAGCTAACAGTCATGTGTTTGGGATAAGAGAGGAAAAACACACAGACACGGAAAGAATAACCAGGCTGGAATTTTAACCCAGGATACTGTACTAGACAGAGTACGGTATAATTGGAAAATACGTTTAAAAGGTTTTTACCAAAAAACCTCAATCTGACCTTGGGACTAGTTGCATTGTCCATGAGGGTTGTAGTGGATGCTGGGTGATTTAGGGGTATGTCGTTTTGACTGAAGTAAACATTAAATGCATTAATCTATAAACGACAGTGAAAAATGTAGGAGCCTGTTAATTTGATTTGCCTTTTGAAAAGCAAAGATTATAACCAAGAAGTAAGTGAATCAGCTTAGAGAAAACCAAAAGTTTGTATTTGACCTAATCATTCAAGTAGAAAAAGAATAATGAAGATGTAGAGATTTTGCATCTATGAGCTCAACAGCTGACTGAGCTGGAGACTGCAGCCACAATTTAATATTGCTTTATCTTCAAGCTGATAAAACCTGAAGAGGATGACAAAAGCTAAAAGTACTGGTGTCACAGCAGACTTCCAAGTGTTAAAAACAATGCTCATCTCTGGAATAAAAACATTCCATACTGAGTGCTCATGAAAGATGGACAGAGAAGAATAATGCAAAATCAAGTTTACTGTTCCAAAGATTAGTGCAGTTATAATGGAATTTAAGAAGAACACATCAATTCATTTTTAATCGGATGAATACATGATGGAGCAATCTACAATACCTGAAGCTTTGACTTGCAAAGCTGTTAATTTCAACACCTCAGATTACCTGCCATCATTATTTGCATCTTACCAACCTGCCAGATGCCTGAGATTCAGCTTTGTGGCTTCAGCTCCCTAGAACTCTCTCCCCAGGCCTATTAATGAAGCTCTATCATTCAAATCTCTTTTAAAAGACACACCTCATGCTCTCTTGCATTTCAATTTAAACATAACTGCTTATTTATTCCATTCTTTTGTAACAACTATACTAATCATAATTCAACTAAACTGTCACCTAAGGTTGATATTCTATTTCACTGAACTATTCTATTATGTTTTACTTTTATACTATAGATGATAGGGGGCACTCTCAAGACACTTTTCAACCTTGACTAAAACCGAGGAAGCCAAAGTTAATTTAATGGAGTATTTCATTGAAAACAAAACCCCAATGAGAGGGAATGTATAAAAGAAATAATAAAAGTGCATAAAATGAAGAAAATTAAATCTAGTTAACATAGGGGTTCTCTGAACAGCCACGCTTTTACTTGTGATAGCTGGTCTACTTCTCACCCTGTCCTAAATCTGCTCTCCATTTCTGTCTCGCCTCCTGTATCTTTTCCAATAATCTGCTGTCCTTCATTTCTCCAGACAACTTGTCCTCCTAACAAAAGTTCACTAAAGTAATGACTGGAAAGAACTTTAATCAACACCTAGGGATCAGTTCCAGGGTAAGTTCAAAATTACTTCCAGGATCTGGATCACCTTCTGGAACTCTTAAGGCCATTGGCCTAGCACTCCTTCTGCCCCTCCCAGGTGTCCCTCTGGTACTGAATGTTAGAACACTTGAACAGCTAGGCAAATTCCAAGAAGACTGACAATGATAATACATAGCTGAGGGACATCCATCCTCTAACAGGCTTCACTGCTGCCATGAATTAACCGAGGGGTATTGTATTAAATTAATGAAAGACCCTACTGACCTGTCATGTTTCTGTGCACGTGGAGATTTTACTTCTATTAGATGTTTTATTAACATTAAGCTCTACATCCCCAAGTAGCATTTCATTAACTCTTCTGGCCCTCTATTGCCTGTAACACCTGTCCCTACTTGACATCTTTTGAAACACACAAAAACTCATGCCAGCTCAATTTAAAGTTGACAGTCAGCCTAACCTGCACATGTTTGTTATGTTGGAAAGCAACTTGATTAGCTGGAGAAAAACTCATTCAGACATCATGTGGGGTCCATGTAGATAATGACTCAGCCATGTTTTGTACCAAGAATTCAATAGTTGTTAGCCAGCAACACTAGCCACTGAGCGTCTCAGCAATGGTACTGCTATGTACCAAACTGGGCATTAGGTCTGTGGAAACAATTATAAAACAGTAGCTATTGTTGCAGTCGGTTCACACACTGACTTCACTGTAACAATATAAAATTATTGTGTAATTATGCAGGTAATTAGTGGTTAATTACTATTTAAGTACACCATAATTAGGCATGCTTCATATAAAATGTTACCAATAATTCTTAGGAAATGGAACATGGAAGCTCCTCATATACATCATATATAGAGTACCTCTCACCCAAAAGCAAATATATATTTTTAATATATCATGAAAGCAAACACAGCAAATATTCACACTAGAGAACCATAAAAATAACTAGACTGCTTGCTTTTGTACGATGAATACACTTAAGAAGGCTGTGGCGACCACAAGGTTTATTGCATGTACAGAACCAAGCTTTCTACACTCAATAAACAAAGCAAACAAATACATAATTAAAAGCTGCCTCAAGCATAATGCTAATTTTATGCCCATTATGACAAGGTAACATTTTCTGGTGGCAAAAAAAAAAAATGCACTGCTTTTTGGCAAACCAGAAGTCCTTCATCTGATTGCAGGTCGTGAGTCCCTGGGAGGAAGCGGTAAAAATAAAGAACAGCTTGCAAGTAAATCATGCACACAGCTATTTGGTGTTCATTAAAATCAATCAAAAACATAAAGGCAGCAGGCATATCACCCTTGTGCTTAGTGCCGCTGCTCGAGACAGGTTGCAGCAGTTCAAAAATGTCTGTGACCTGTTTGTCTCTGATAATATAGAAGATGTTACATCATACATAAAGTCGAATATTGATAGAAAGATTTACTGAATTTAACATTCAACAAATGAAAGGGGGGCTTTATTTTGAATATGCAGCATTCTTTGATGAGCACTTCCACTGTAGAAAAAGGTCACATACCATTAGTAATAATATCCTTCCTCTGAATGGCTCTTTTATGACTCTTTGAATATGGCCTGCTGTTATATACATCAGCTCCTTGAGACTTTTCACTTGCTAGAGCATATGGCTCCACAGCGACCCATTGGCACTACTCCCCTATCTGTGTATGGTCCCACCTCACAAATATCAAGTTATTCCCTTACTAATATATGGTTCCATCAGGACCTATTGACATTTCTCAGTTGTCTCTATGTGCCCTCACAATGGCTCATGCATCATTAATATTGTCATTTTTTAAATTCATTTAGACAAAGCCTTTATCTATGGTAACTTATAGAAGCATATATTCATATTATTTGGGTGATTACAAAATACAAAGACAACAAGCAATAGAAAAAACAATTGAAAGTTAAACACAAGAAGTATAGTACCACACTTAGCCCCTATGCCAGAGCACAAAACATTCGCAGTAAGAATAAGACCTGGTCAAGTCTTTCCACTGACATTTCTCCCACCCTGTGTATAGCACTACCTTCCTGTCTGTATATACAGTAGCACTATAACACAAAGCTGGTATTTTATCTATCCCATGAACAGCCCAGTCTTGTTACCTTGATATTTACTATTCACCAATTATGGTGTGTACAAGTGCTGTTCCCTAGCTTGTGTAGGACTTGACTACATCCCAGTGAAGTTGTTACTTTGCCTGTATATGGCTCCTGTGTGGTTCACTAAAGCTGTTCCCTTTCTGTCACATATTGGTAACAGTGGTCCCAAAGTCTTTTCAAGACCCCACCTGAGAACTTTTATATCATATTGCTTATCACAGGAGTTCCTAAACTTTTTGAAACCAAGAACCCTTAAATTTTATACCATATGGTGATGGTGCCAAGCTGGTATAAAGCCAATGGTGCAAAGTAGAGCATGATTTTGAAATTTGGTTACTCCTAACAGTAGGAAACGTGTAACTTTAGAAATGTATTGGCTCAAATGTAAATAATCGTTGTGCAGTATCTCTAAGCCATTGGTTCTCAACTTTTTTTCGTGGTCTACCACAAATAGGAATTGCAATGTTTTCATGTACCTCCACTTATTTTAGTCTTAAAATGTTAAGTTCTGGACTCTGACTAGGCACAACTATAGGTTATAGTTCTCTAACTCCCACCCTGTCATTATATTGAATTTTGGGATTTTAACAAGGAATTACACTGAAATAGTTTTAGTATGGTTGTGTGTCTTATAATTTTTCTTATGTACACCATTTTTTTAAATGAATAATCTTTATATATAATACGCTACCGTGGCTGTTCGTTTGTCTGACCAGGATTTTAAATCACCAGTAGCTCCCAAACCGTTTAAACTATTGACCTGAAATTTGGTACACATATACTACATGACATGTACTGTCCGTTTTCAGGCTGATGATTGACCTCCAAGGTTATTCCTCTTTTTATTTTTATTTTATTTTATTGGAGAATCAACTCTCGGTAGCAGTGCGGCCATGTGGGGCATTCATACGGGCATCATTCTCGTCCCTACCACCTTCACTGTCACTTCTTCTACCTCTTCATATCTTAAATCATTCTTGAGGCAGATTGAAGACTTAAGTGCCAGCTTAAGTGAAAAATTAAGAAAAACATCCTAAGTAATTGCAACACAAACACTGACTTAATCAGTTTTAATGCAAAAAAAATCCGACGAAAAAAGAGAAGAAGCGGGCTGCTAGGATGGAGAAAAGAAGAGCTGCTCAGGAAGCAGCAAGCGCATCAACCTCTGAGCAAATGAATACTAAAAGTATAGCGAAAGCATATGAAAACTATGAATGCTCAAGTCAAGTGTATTCGCTGTATGTTATCGTGCAGTCCGCCGTTACTGGTATTCTAATAAAAGTAGTTTGTTTAATAAAGAATGAAAATCAAAAAGCTTAGTATTTCCAACTTTTCATTCACAGAATGATGCGATTTTTATGAAGGCAGATAAAAATAACAGGGAAAAATAATTGAAGTTGCATACAATTTCAGGTCAAAAAGTGAGGAAAATAACTTAAAATCAGTTGCGATGAATAAGCCTCTTTCATGGCCTCAAGTGTGTTTATCTTTTATAGACTCATTATTGTCAATGTCAGGTTCCAGTTTTGAAAACTTTTAGCACAGTTCTGCTTCTAAGTTCAGCCTAATCCTGTATTTATTTTTAAGGAAGGATGAAGGTAACCAGACTGCCCGAAATAATAGGTTCCAACTATTGATTAATATTAATAACACTAAAATGAAATGTTTATTATTAACAAATGTTAAAATTCATGGTTATCCCAAATTTTTATCCTGTATTAGTCTGCAAATTTCTAAAAACTGTTCTAAAAGTTGTGGCGCTAGAAACAAGTTTACCAAAGCTTAAAAACTGTAATATCAGCAACTGGACTTAACAGACAGAAGGAAGAGACTGTGCAGCATGACTATGTGGGTTCAAGACAGTCTATGCCAGTCTTTTCTGGAGTCTTCTGCTTCTAGACACGTTTCTAGCTTCTCTCCTACGGTGTCCAGTAAGTTTTGGTGCTCTCTATGTGGAGTCGATCCATTAAACTAACATACGGTTACTTGAAATGTTGAAGGAAACTGGAGTATTTGGAAAAATCTATAAAGATTTGGGAAGAACAAGCAAACCCCCCATGGAGATGTGGAACCCTAAATCTTGTCAGGTAACCACTGCAACACTGTGTCGTCCTGCACACTAAATAATGTGACTGTAAATTTTACTTTATACATGCTAAATGATCAGCTCTTCAGCTTTCATTGCATTGATTTTATCTTTGCTAATTTACACTTGAGAACAGAGTAGAATGTAAACCAACTCAGCCATTCTGCAAGAAGTGCTTTGGTCTGTTATAAAATGAGGATCTATGGCCAATATTACTGGCTACACTAGCAAGATAATAAAAAATGGATGCGTCTCAATTAGCTTTTCTTCCAACTAGCATTCTCAACACAATCGACTAATATTTACATTTATGGAGCAAATACCACACTTGGAAGGAGAGTCAATACTCTTAAATCATGTTAGTTTCAAACATCATAACATTAGCTGCAGCTGCTTTTAATAGGCACTGATTATGAAAAGTAAAATTACTGGTTGGCTACACTGGAATGGGACATGAAATTTAACATGGGCCTTAAGATTTTAACGCTGTCCTCTGTGTGGATTTAGTGTATTGGAGAAGATTAAACTAATTGCTTAATAAACAGGCTATAAAAGCTCCTGAAAGAAGAACACATTAAATGACAATGTGCCTATTGCTCAGGAAGGTGCCACAGTCTAACAGCTAATGGACTAAAGCAACTAAGGAATCACTACAGAGGCTTACGAAAAGGTCTGTGAAGAGCCATCAGAGATTGCAATGGAAATCTGTCACTACTCGGTTTAGCGAACGCTCATACAGTAGATACGGCCCACAAACCACGGATTCCTATGGATGCTTGGAGATATTAGTTTATTTCCAGTGGTGTCCCAAGAAACAATTTTAAGGAAAACAGTAACAACAAATAACATGAAATATTTCAATAAGTCAATTAATCAAGAGAAAGTGTAAAGATTTCAACATTCAAAAGAAGCAAATGACAGCTGAGCTCTAAAAGGGGGGCAGCAGTGGGACATTCAAAAAAAAAACAAGGAGGCCTAGGTTTGCACCAATAATGAACACACCCTGGCCAAATACTAGAGTGCTTATTGAGCTTAGGGCTTAGGTTTAAAAGAAAGAATGGTTCTCTCACTAAAACAACCTCTCAAGGGTCTCATGGATCACACACATAGCTTTGTTAAGATTCAGGCTTAGAGTGACCCTGCTGTGTTTTACCCTTATTTAGGGATAATTGGATATAAAGTGTGTGTCCTGAGGCCTCCTGTGAGAGAATGCCGCAACAGAATAATTAGAATCTTTCACTTGTCTCCCCCACTTCTATTTACAGCAATTTTTTGGTTCATACTGTGTAAGATTTTAATTTTTGGCACTTTCATTTTATAACTCCATATTTGTTTTACCATTTCCTTAATATCACTCTCAGTTTAAAAAAAAAAAGTTTTAAGGTGCTTTGGACAAAAACAATTTTACATAAATACATAAAAACAAAAACAGAGCATTACCTTCTTTTTAGTACTTCTATTCTTTCTTGTGAATATTTCACAAACCTTTAAATAAATGTTCATTGTCTTTTCTCCACAGCCCAACAAGTGATGGCCTGAGCAAACCCCCAGTCAGGATATCAAAGTGGGAAACCCCTGAAAGTGGCATCTCATTTGTGATCTCGACTTGAGTCTAAATGAGCTCTTGAGAGAGAACCACAAAAATGCAAATGCTGCAGAAGACCCCACATTGGCAGTTTTTTTTAAGTCAGTGTCTTTTTTTTGTACCACAGCATATTCTTTTGGCTTTTTGTTTTTGCATCAGTTAAATGGGGATTGCCAGGTCGGTACCCCAATGATTCCAGCTGTTCAGAATTGGTTCCTACCTCCGCTCACAATGTTTATACGAGTATTGCTGCTTCTCTGTTTTCTAGCTGACTTATTAGCTTAAGTGTGAGTAGACACTGGGTGTAAAGCATGGACCAACTATGGACAGACTTTCCAATCAATCTAAAGTGCACATCTTTAGTATAGGGGAGGAAAATTAAAGTAGCCAGAGAAAAATTCACTTTGTCATGGGGAAAACATGCACATTCCACATTATTAGGGAAAAGACCAGAATTCTGCAGCTGTGTGGCAGAAGCATTAGCTACTATGCCACCACTCTTTCAACTGTTTAATCATTTATTCCTTAACCGTTCACAAAACTCCTGAATGTGACTAGTTTTGCTGTGCTCAGCAATATGGCCTTGGCAGGGATCCCTTGGGCGTTAACCGTGAAAATGGCTCTGTACCCGACCACCAACTGCATCACAGCTTGATTTAAGCAAAGAGACACTAGATACTGTACATACCAAAAAAAAAAAAAAAAAACACCGAGTGAGTACCTAACTGCTTGCATCTTTTTGACATAAAAGCTCACTGGTCTGGTAATAAAAGGCTGCACACAAGACCTGGTGTATTTTAACTTGAATATATTGTCATCAGGGGAATAGCCAGACAACTACATTTGTGTCAGGATGGGATAGTAAATGAAAAGTTAACAACCCTTATCATATGCCAGTCCATTACCATCACCAATAAATGTCACAAAGAGTAATCTTTGATTTAGTTATGCTTCTTCTGCAATGAAGCCCAAGTGTAATGTAAAGTAACAGGGATGTGGGTCGGGGGTAATAGTGAATGCCATACAGTATGTGAGGCTGGTCCCGTTAAAGGCCACGAAGATTTATGAGCGGAAAGCAGAATATTGACTTTTACTATGAACTCTGCACTTCTGTCACATTTTACCAAAACAAAGACATGTCCGTCTCGGTGACTAGCATTACTGTCTCAAAACATTTGCACCTTTTGTTCTGCTTCTGTGGAAGCTAGGATGTTTTCCCTCCTCACTTCAGCTTTCCTCAGGGGACTTTTTAAAGTCCAAATATGTACTAATTGCCCAGCAGGGATGAAAATGTCTTGCACACTCCCCATCTTGCTTTATACAGTACTTATGATAACTTGATGAGGCTCCAGTTCACCACTTGGAAGGAGCAGGTCCACACATTGAACAATGTTTCAAATACTACTATGTAAGTAACTTATATACAGTGGGATGCAAAAGTTTGGGCAACCTTGTTAATAGTCATTATTTTCCTGTATAAATCGTTGGTTGTTACGATAAAAAATGTCAGTTAAATATATCATATAGGAGACACACACAGTGATATTTGAGAAGTGAAATGAAGTTTATTGGATTTACAGAAAGTGTGCAATAATTGTTCAAACAAAATCAGGCAGGTCCATAAATTTGGGCACCACAAAAAAGAAATGAAATCAATATTTAGTAGAGCCGCCTTTTGCAGAAATTACAGCCTCTAAACGCTTCCTGTAGGTTCCAATGAGAGTCTGGATTGTGGTTGAAGGTATTTTGGACCATTCCTCTTTACAAAACATCTCTAGTTCATTCAGGTTTGATGGCTTCCAAGCATGGACAGCTCTCTTTAACTCACACCACAGATTTTCAATTATATTCAGGTCTGGGGACTGAGATGGCCATTCCAGAACGTTGTACTTGTTCCTCTGCATGAATGCCTTAGTGGATTTTGAGCAGTGTTTCGGGTCGTTGTCTTGTTGAAAGATCCAGCCCCGGCGCAGCTTCAGCTTTGTCACTGATTCCTGGACATTGGTCTTCAGAATCTGCTGATACTGAGTAGAATCCACGAGTCCCTCAACTTTGACAAGATTCCCAGTCCCTGCACTGGCCACACAGCATGATGGAACCACCACCATATTTTACTGTAGGTAGCAGGTGTTTTTCTTGAAATACTGTGTTCTTTTTCCTCCATGCATAACGCCCCTTGTTATGCCCAAATAACTCAATTTTAGTTTCATCAGTCCACAGCACCTTATTCCAAAATGAAGCTGGCTTGTCCAAATGTGCTTGAGCATACCTCAAGCGGCTCTGTTTGTGCTGTGGGCGGAGAAAAGGCTTCCTCTGCATTACTCTCGCATACAGCATCTCCTTGTGTAAAGTGCGCCGAATGGCTGAACGATGCACAGTGACTCCATCTGCTGCAAGATGATGTTGTAGGTCTTTGGTGCTGGTCTGTGGGTTGACTCTGACTGTTCTCACCATTCGTCGCTTCTGTCTATCCGAAATCTTTCTTGGTCTGCCACTTCGAGCCTTAACTTGAACTGAGCCTGTGGTCTTCCATTTCCTCAATATGTTCCTAACTGTGGAAACAGACAGCTTAAATCTCTGGGACAGCTTTCTGTATCCTTCCCCTAAACCATGATGGTGAACAATCTTTGTCTTCAGGTCATTTGAGAGTTGTTTTGTGACCCCCATGTTGCTACTCTTCAGAG
Source organism: Polypterus bichir lapradei (assembly GCA_026402145.1). Classification (NCBI taxonomy): domain Eukaryota; kingdom Metazoa; phylum Chordata; class Cladistia; order Polypteriformes; family Polypteridae; genus Polypterus; species Polypterus bichir. The sequence continues at coordinate 69,437,044 of JANRMT010062854.1, read as the reverse complement.
AAAATTAAAGGAGGAGGGAAACTTACAATTGACCCCCTTAAATACTCTTTCTCATTATAGGATTCACCTGTGTATGTAGGTCAGGGGTCACTGAGCTTACCAAGCCAATTTGAGTTCCAATAATTAGTTCTAAAAGTTTTAGAATCAATAAAATGACAACGGTGCCCAAATTTATGCACCTGCCTGATTTTGTTTGAACAATTATTGCACACTTTCTGTAAATCCAATAAACTTCATTTCACTTCTCAAATATCACTGTGTGTGTCTCCTGTATGATATATTTAGCTGACATTTTTTATCGTAACAACCAACGATTTATACAGGAAAATAATGACTATTAACAAGGTTGCCCAAACTTTTGCATCCCACTGTAACTTATTTACAGCAAGAATTTTAATTATAAAACATTTTAATAAAACTGCAGAAATGTTTGTCGCATTCCAAATTCAGACCCCACCAAACTTAGAGTGGCTGTGTACTCTTGCACATACTGAGACTCACTCACATGGGACTACTTCTACACGCGTTCATTAACATGACACACAAAACCTTCGGATGTGAGATCAAAACCAGAACATTCAGATTAAAACCATGGAGACTTGGGGAGAACAGGCAAACTCCAGCAAGGCACTGCTTAGGCCAAGAGTTCATCCCAGAACAAAGGAGCTATCAGGCAGTTTAGATGTCTGAAAATCAAGTATATTCTGCAATATAGGGAAATGTGTTTAACTCTTTGAGGACTGAATATTTTTTCCAAAAAACTCAGTTTTCTGAAAAGCACACAAAGCGATGGTTTCACACATAAACCAACCTAAAATGTCTGTTGCTACGTGCTGTGGCTGCACGTGGACACCTCGATGGCCAGCAGGAATGCACGGTGGGCTGGCTACCTTGGCTGCCTTTGCACAGCAGGTGGGCAGCTGTGGCAGTCGCAGTGTGACGCAATATGATTTGTACCTCTTGTCATCATTATAAGTGGTGGTCCTCCCAGGCGAATGCTGCCGTAGGCACATCAGCTACCCAAACATGTTCAGCACCACAAGATCATCTGGGGACTGATCAGCTGATGCTGGTACCTCACTTTTGTTTTCGATCTCCATCCTGATCACTTGCATTAAATTCCAAGTCTGACAAGTCATATTCCGATTCAGCAATAATACGTAAAACGTCCATGGTGTTTTTTAATTTGCATATCCGCTTTAGTCTCTCTCCAGATGTCGATGCCATTTTAGAAATTGTTTGCTCTTCGCTACTCATGCAGGGAATCGAGGTCAAATCAACAAAGCTACTTAACTCTCCTTCTAGCAAAGAGAGTTGAACTTAAATGGAAGGGTGGGTTTTGTCATAGTTTACAGCCAATTACCGTCCTCTACCTCCTGTATTTCGACAAAAGTCGACATCAGCCCTGAAAAAGTTAAAGTAGTGTGATTTTTTGGCATCATTTAGGACATTTTAAGGCATCATAGACTAGGCAGGCCAAGTAAAGAATGGAAGGCATAGATGAATTAACAGTTTCCAGTCAGTTTTAGGAAATCTACTTTCTACTTGCTTGATTGATTGTGGCAACTATTGATTAGCTGACTTGTAACATTAGGATATTTGCCTTGTGAATTGACAAAGAGAAAGTGTGCCACAGTTTCCGTCCACAATTTTACTGAAGTTTCTTCATTTTCTCCCCTACTGTCTATAGTAGCTGAGTTAGAAAAAAAGAAAACAAAAAGAACTTCCAAACAAGGTTTTGATTACATAACATACACCCAGAAAATCAGAACTCTGTATCATCAAAGCACAAAGTGCATTAAAATTAGTGTAGGCTTAAGTAGCTAAAAGACAAATATTACATTTATTTAACATCCCACCATAAGCAGTGAGCTGCTCACATACTGAACAAGCCAAAGGGATTATTGAACTCCAAAGCACAAAGCTGCCAGTCCTGTCCTCAGCCTTGTCTTATGTTTGAGTGAACCACTTTATCTATTTGTGTACATCAACAACAGGACTAAGGTATTGTACAAGCAGAATCATGGGGTTATTCAAGAAAAGGTACTGTGTAAAATCAAAATGATATCTGCTATGTGGTTTGCAAAGCTGTTAAGACATGCATACATTTTGTTTGCAAGTTTTCATGTCAATGGTGTACCAGAAATCAGTGAAATTCTTGTAACAAACAAAAAGCTACAATTTAAATTTTTTAACACCACTGTGGCAAAAGTTCAATGAGAAAATTGAAAGCACTTTGTTTTCATTAGGCAGCATGAAAACAAAAGGAAGCCTCAGCAATAAGATCATATTGACTAGCACACACTGAGTTGCACTGACACTTACATTTGATTCTTCACATTTTTATATATAAAATATTAAACCTAATTTTATTTTAACCAAAAATATGGAAATCTCATATTCCCAAAGCCCCCTTTGAAATGTTTTACATTCATTAAAACCAACCTCAGTAATAGGTTATTATTGCCTAAAGTGAAGTGGTAGTGAACCGAAGCAAGCAGGAACTTCCTGATCGCTGTGCCATTACCATAATTTTCATTAGCTTTATTACAAAATCTTTAGGAGTGGCAAAACGGCTGCAGTATTAAATACTACTGAATAGTGTGCATAATTTAGAAATGCAAAGGACAGAAAATCTATACTAATTTCAGTTTAGCTCTATCAAGCACCGGGTATTGATTGTGGCTGTTTGCAGAAGAAATTTATGAAGTGGGTTGTGTCGCCCCACACTCAGAGAATTTTGACCTTGAGCACAGTAAATGATCACCACTGCTGACAGCTGGCACCTTTTTCGTTTCCAGTTTGCAGTTTTGCAAGGTACATTTTACAAATTACACGATCCAGGTGCAAATTCTAGCACAGTGAAATTAAACTGGAGCAAAGCCAAAGTGACTTGCCAGCAGTCACTTGAGTTGCCCAGTGAGTTATTAGCTCTAAGATTATTACAATGGAAAACATTTTACTTAAGTAATTTTTGTTATGAGGAACTGAAATTCATAAACATATATGAACCATTTATAAGGATTAAGGTGGATACATTTCAGTAGTAAAACAATACATCTACATATAAAGAACTCTAACAGACTGGGCCTGGACTATACGAGATCTCTTATAGTGGACCACCTGGACCCACTGCAGTTTGCCTATCAGACAAAGACAAGAGTGAAGGATGCCATTATATATCTGCTCTACAAGGCTTATTCTCACCTGGACAAAGCTGGCAGCACTGTGAGGATGATGTTTTTTGATTTCTTCAGTGCCTTCAGTATCATTCAGACATTCCTGTTAAGGTGTAAACTCACAGATATGCTGGTGGATGAGTATACAGTGGCCTCGGTAATGGGCTATCTGTCGAGCAGTTCGCAGTTTGTGAGACTTTGTGGGACTACAGTATGTCTCTGATATGGATGTGAGCAACACTGGAGCACTACAAGGAACAGTCCTGTTTCCTTTTCTGTTCACTCTGTACACCTCCCACTATAAAAACAACACCAGGTCTTGTTACTTGCAGAAACTGTCCAATGATTCTGCATTTATGGGGTGTATTGATAAAAGGGATGAGAGTATAGGAGTTGGGTGGGGAAATTTGTTACTTGGTGCAAAGAGAATTGTCTGCATCTTAACATCGGCAAAACCAAATTGCTGGTTATTCAAGGAGTGAATGAAGAGATGGTCCACTCCTACAAGTACTTAAATGTCCACAAAAATGACAGGTTGGACTGGTCTTGGAGCTCAGATAGACTATATAAGAAAGGGCAGAGCAGGCTTGTTTTCCTTTAATGTGGGAAGTGACATCCTTAAAATCTTCTACAATTTTGTAATGCCCAGTACAATTTTCTATGTGGTGGTGTGCTGGGCTCGTAACATCACTTCAAGAGAGGCCCACAAATTCAACAAGCTAATTAAAAGGACAGGCTCAGATATGATATGCACTCTCAACTTCCTGGACGTAGTAGCAAAGGAGAGAATTAAAACAAAACTGAGTGCCATTATGATCAATGCTGCACATCCTCTCTCTGACACACAAACACTGAGGACTTTCAGTGTGTCAAGAAACACTACTGAGGCTCCTTTATGCCAACAGCAATACACCTGCATAATACCTCACTGTGACTGGGACTACCAGGTCAGAACTTTTCTTTTTTTAATTTTCTTGATTTTTAGCTATTCTGGTGTGTATTCAGAACATAGTGTGGGTGTACATATATTTATTTATCTATTTATGAATTTGTTTATTTAAAGAACTTCTGTAAAAATCCAAATTTCCCCCTGAAGACAAATAAAGTTCTGTCTATTTACATTCCTATCTATCTAAATATACATGCAAAGATTAATTAGACATGCAAAGATTAATGCCTGAAGAAGAAATGACTGGATGATCATTTATATGTGGATGACAATCAGTTACATTACTTAGCCCATTATGTTTCAAAAACCTGCGTTAAGCAAAAACAGCCACAAAGAACTTCATGTGGCCTGCTCATGAAATAAAGAATCACTTAAATAACATGTTTTGGGAGACAAACTTTCAAAAGAAATTAATTTCCTTTTTTCCAACAAAATCTTTACTTACATTTAAAGTTTTAGACTTCTTGTCATTATTCCTTTTTTCTGTTATCCCAGTATTTGGTCCCAGTATGTGAGATAAGTGTGTGTGGAAGTGGGTATGCATATGAATTGGCCTTGCCATTGTAATCAGAATATAAGTTTAATATGTCATTGTTCTCAGTACAAATATTTTATATCTACTTTTCTTTTCTTCTCACATGTACAGCTAACACAAAGCCAGATTTAGTACAGCATTTAGAATTGCTAGGCAAGCATCTTAAGACAAGACAAGTTAAGGACAAACTGCAAAATGGGCAACGTACACTATTTCTGTGTGTCAGAGTCAGCATTACATTGGATCTTCTTTTCCTTGTTTTGAATGACATGCTTTATCTACGTGGGGGCCTGCACATGGAGAAAGAGTATAAAGCCTCAGAACATTGCCCGGCACACCTTTGAAGCCAACAAACGGATGGGAGATACCGTCATCCGATCCGGAAAATCCTTCCAATGCAGTAACGAAAATGGCAGACTCTACACAATGTCTTTTCATGGCTTCCTCATCTGTTAAGCCGCGTAAACCATCATTAAAGAAAGCTAAGTTTTTTCTCCTATGTGATTTCTTACCGGCGTATCATTAAAGGAGGGGTATTGCCTTTTTATATTATATCTATATAGTTTCGGGTTATGTAACATGCCGCAATTACAAAAGAACTTATTCCAACCAGGGAGCTAGCACCCCCTGCTGGATAGAGCCATAGACTTAAAAGATCATAAATCGAAATTGAAAATTTATTCCTTCTTTGAGCTCAATGGTGATGTCCTGAACTTTATTTGGCAGGTTTGACAATGTTTTATTATACAGTATTGGGTATTTCAAGTAATAGAGCAAATTACAGTCCCAGTCACATTCCTAGATTTCTCTTGTTCTTAACAGTTTCGGCATGGGCTCCTGTGTACTCTGAACTGGAAAGAAAGGCAATGTTCTTTGTATCATGTTTAAAGGATAAAGGAATTAAAGTAAAATTAGAAAGAGCTTGAAGGCGATACGTTTGGATCAATCAAATTTTTGAAGAGTTCCAGCATGGTGTCACCTGCTACACTCGGGTCCCAATCCAGGTGGTTCTTAGAGTGGTGGGTGCGGCAACATGTTATCAGTGCATGCTACCAGCCTCCTCCTCCTCTTATATAATTACCAGAAATGTGCTGGTTTCCCTGGCCATTGACTTGAATGTTGTGTAATCTTTTGTTGTCTGGTTACTCTTTTAAGTGTGCCCACTGTTTCTGCTGTGCAGTGTGGACTAAGCCCCGGACACAGACAGGCAGACATGTTATTAGGCACCACCACATGTTTATTTACAACTACTATTTACAGAATAAAGTGTCACACAACCCCTAAGGACCCCAAAGTCCTGGCCACAACAAAATGCCTTCACTTCTCTTCAGGCCCCTTCAGGGGGAGGCGGCCCCTTTTGTAAGCACCCGGATGTGCTCCAGGTGTGCTCCGGCAATCTCCCACCGACACGCCCCAGTGTGGCGGAAGTGCCGGCTGTATCCCCGGAAGCACTCTGGGTGTCCCTGCACTTTGGGTGTCCCGGGTGTGGTGGAAGTGCTGAGGTCCAGGGCTTCCAAGGCATTGGGGCGCCACCTGGTGGTGACCACGGGCCCCTACAGGGTTGAGCTTCAAAGCAGGTTGTCCCACCAGCCATCTGCCACAGCAGATATTACAAGACTGTGTGGGGAAAGAGCTGAGGTTGATGTATTTGTTTGGATTATGAAATGCTTTATGGATACAGTTCTTTTCAATACAAGAGGGTTTAAAATTAGAAATATCATCCATAATTAGTGAGCAATAAATTGGACATTTTTCATATCTGTTTTTGCAACCTTCTCCTGACATTTAACGCTTCAGAATACAGAATAAGAATTACAAACTATGACGCACTCTTAATAATCGGCGACTTCAACTTTCATATCGACAATCAGTGTGACCAAAAGGTAAAGGAATTCATGAACCTCCTGGACTCTTTTGATTTGAGACAGCTCGTTAATCAGCCTACACATAAAGCAGGTCATACGTTAGACTTAGTGATTGCTAAAGGGCTTAAAGTTGATTTAAAGCAGGTCATTGATATTGGTCTATCAGACCATTTCCTTCTACTACTTAATATAGAAATAAAGATAGATAACACTCATGAGAAGCATTTTGTTAAAAAACGCTTCTTTGACTCATCAGCAGCTTTAAAGCTTACAACTATTCTAAGCAATTAGTCCGTTTATAATGCCAACTATAATAGCGAGGATAATGTAAATAGTAAAGTGGAAAACTTTAATTCTAAAGTAAGAGCTGCTGTTGACATAGTTGCACCTGAAAAGACAGTTAAAAAATCTTCTAGTATTGTTATTCCATGGAAGACCCAAAGAGTGTCTGATTTAAAAAGATCATGTCGTAGAGCTGAGCGTAAATGGAGGAAAACTAAACTAACTATCCATTATGAGATATTGAAGGCTAAAATAACAGAATATAATAACACTGTCCGTCTTGAGAAGCGCTGCTATTTCTCTAATATTATAAATAACAATGCTAGTAATCCCAGAGTCTTATTTTCTACAATTGATCGTCTGTTAAACCCAGGTAACACAAAGGAATGCCCCCAAAATACTTCCAGTGAAACCTGTGAGAACATTGCTGTATTTTTCAATCAAAAAATTAATGATATTAGAGATAACATAGTATATCTCCCCAACACTGCAGAACCTCCAAAGCCCCGGTACTCCATTATAAACAAATTAAATGCTTTCACCAGGATAGATTTACCTGAATTACATAGTATAATCTCTCAACTGAAACCCTCCACTTGCGTCCTTGACCCATTACCAACAAGGTTTTTCAAAGAAATATCAGGCGTGCTAATTGACAATATTCTGGACATAGTTAATTCGTCATTAGATGCGGGGGTCTTTCCAGACTGTCTTAAGATTGCTGTAGTTAAACCCCTGCTCAAGAAAAATAATCTTGACCCTTCTGCTCTTGAATATTTTAGACCCATCTCTAACCTGCCCTTCTTAAGTAAAATTCTAGAGAAGGCAGTCATTATGCAGTTAAATGACCACCTCAATAAACATGCTATTCTTGATAAATTTCAGTCAGGCTTCAGAACAAATCACAGCACAGAAGCTGCACTTGTTAAAGTAGTAAATGACTTGCGGGTAAATGCAGACAGAGGCCATTTATCTGTTCTCATCCTCTTAGATCTGAGTGCTGCATTTGACACCATTGATCATAATATTCTTAGAAATCAGCTTAGTCAATGGGTGGGCCTCTCTGGCAGTGTCTTAAATTGGTTTGAATCCTACCTGGCAGGTAGAAAATTCTTTGTGAGTTGTGGTAATCAAATCTCAAAGACACATGATATCCGATATGGTGTTCCACAAGGCTCTATCCTGGGTCCGCTGCTTTTCTCAATCTATATGCTTCCGTTAGGTCAGATTATCTCAGGTTACAACATGAGCTACCACAGCTATGCTGATGACACACAGCTGTACTTATCAATAGCACCTGATGACTCCGACTTTTTCGATACACTAACACAATGTCTTACTGGTATTTCTGAATGGATGAATAGTCATTTTCTCAAACTAAATAAAGAGAAAACTGAAATTTTAGTAATTGGCAATAATGGATTCAATGAGGTTATCAGAAATAAACTTGATGCACTAGGATTAAAAGTTAAGACGGAAGTAAAAAACTTAGGGGTAACCGTTGACTGTAATCTGAATTTTAAATCGCATATTAATCAGATCACTAGGACAGCATTTTTTCACTTAAGAAACATAGCAAAAGTTAGACCTCTTATATCATTGAAAGATGCTGAGAAATTAATTCATGCTTTTGTTTTCAGTAGATTAGATTACTGTAACGCACTCCTCTCAGGACTACCCAAAAAAGACATAAATCACTTGCAACGAGTGCAGAATGCAGCTGCTAGAATCCTAACTAGGAAAAGAAAATCCGAACACATTTCTCCAGTTTTGATGTCACTACACTGGTTGCCTGTGTCATTCAGGATTGACTTTAAAATACTGCTTATGGTTTATAAAGCCTTAAATAATCTCGCTCCATCTTATATATCGGAATGCCTGACACGTTATATTCCAAATCGTAACCTTAGATCTTCAAATGAGTGTCTCCTTATAATTCCAAAAGCTAAACTTAAAAGAAGTGGTGAGGCGGCCTTCTGCTGTTATGTACCTAAAATCTGGAATAGCCTGCCAATAGGAATTCGCCAGGCTAATACAGTAGAGCACTTTAAAACACTGCTGAAAACACATTACTTTAACATGGCCTTTTTATAACTTCACTTTAACGTAATACTGATACTCTGTATGTTCAATTCTTCATTATAACTATTTACAGTGGCTCCAAAATCCATACTGACCCCTGCTCTCTCTTCTGCTTCTTTTTCCGGTTTCTTTGTGGTGGTGACGCGGACTGAAAGCCAGAAGTCTACGTGACCATCATCATCAGGTCCTTCCTTGAAAACCCTAAATACAAAGAGGACTGTTTGATTTATGTTAGGTAGATTGCCCAAAGGGGACTGGACGGTCTCTTGGTCTGGAACCCCTACAGATTTTATTTTTTTTTTCTCCAGCTCTTGGAGTTTTTTTTTTTTTTGTTTTTTCTGTCCACCCTGGCCATCGAACCTTACTTATTCTATGTTAATTAATATTGACTTATGTTTATTTTTTTATTGTGTCTTTTATTTTTCTATTCATTTTGTAAAGCACTTTGAGCTACATTTTTTTGTATGAAAATGTGCTATATAAATAAATGTTGATTGATTGATTGATTGATTGAATATTTTAGCTCTATCTGGGCAGGATGTATGTGATGTAGATTAAGAACAGGTACTTACTCTTTAAAGGAAAAGCATTGAATAAATTAATGGTGAAGTGTTGTACTCTCATCTCAAGGACAGTTCTAAATTTTGCCAAAGCACACTTATAACAAATCAGTGTGAATTACAGCGCTAGGTGATTATCATTAGCAGACATTGATCCATGTACAGAGTTAGTAGCTGTGTGGGGGTATCATGATTATTTTAGTTCCTTTTTTATTATTTGTTTATTTCTATACTATTTCTCACACCATTTCATTTTCAGTTTAAGTTCAATTTAGCTTTATAAACCTTTGAGCATTTCTATTTTAGCTTTTATTTTTGATGGCTGATCTTGATAGGTTTCAGTACATCAATATATTTTTTATTTTGAGAGAATCATTTCAATTTAGAGTTTGTTATAGCTTAAAAATGTCTGTTGGATGATGGTTGAAAAATGCACACTGTGTCTATATGACAAAGGGACTGTAGAGATACAGAGATATCACTTAGGCTATTTTTGTTCAAGCCATTTATACATGAAGCTATCTTCTGAACATTTTATAAAATTTGTGTCAAGTGCATTGTAGCAGTGTCCATCTTTTCAAGGAGCAGACTATTTAATTAGGTTTTTAAAACTTCAAATCAAATCCTTCATAGTGCCCTATGAAGATTGGTACTTTGTACAACCTCCTATGCATTAAACAAATAGCTGTGCCTGGGTGCTTTCTCTTTTTTTATTTGATTAATTCTAGTGAACAGAAAGCAGCTTTTACAGACAGAAAGTTCAAGTTTATTCACCAGTGCTGCCTTCCATTTTACCTTCTTCAGTAGGTTTGTACTTTTCAACACATCACATACCTTATTGACATCTTGATGACAACAGTTTAAGTGTGCTTTAAAATTTAATGGCTTCTTTCTCTTTAACTGAGTTTCACAAATCCATCCACCATGTCATCAATGGTGCACTTGTGTGCTGGTGTGAACAAAAATGTTCAGTTACATTACCCCGTAAGTACTGCTAACCATTATGTAATATAATCTATTCATAAGTTATCATTTAACATGTTTATGCATTACAGAACACACCTGAAAATAAATATTTATTATAGTGGTATTTATAAACTAATCAGGCACAATACATTCATTCATTCATCAGCCTAAACAGATACAGTGTATGTTTCTCATGAGAAAAAGTTGAAAAACATAGCAGCAAGCCAATTACCTTTTTAATAGCATATTACATAAAAATAGATTATGAAGAATCATTCAAAGCTTATTTTAAATGGCTACAAAAATAACTCTGTGCTTGATTCTGAGTCTAATAGTAAAGTAACTTTTCTAAAATTGCAAAAGTGATAGCCAGCCAGAACCTTTTTAATTTGGCTTAATAAATGATATTTTTCATCCATTGAATGAATTTATTACTCATTCATTCATGTTCAAATCCATTTAATACACTAGAGGCTAACTCGATACCAACAGGTGCCAGGCAGAATTCACAACTAGACACATAATTGTTAGCTCTCAAAAACAGAAAAACAGTACAAAATTAAAAAAAAGAAAGCACTGTACCACTGATAAAAAGCTAGAAATAGAAAGAAGAGAGGAGCAAATGTCTTGGCTTACTGTCTGATGAAGGGGTTCATAATTAAAGAGTGCGCTGATCTCCATATCATTATACATCAACACATTTCATATGCATTAATGCACTTCGGCATGCCAGTGTGCATTTATGTTTGCACATTTTATAGAAAGTGGCTTTTTCTGCTGTGTTGTCTTCAAACTAGTTTCTTTACACACCAAGTGGTGCAATTTGGACACATCATCAGTGATGAACCCAGGGTCATAAGGTGTTTTGGGTCTTTGGTCATCAGACGCCCTCACCCGGGCAAACCAGCTGGGGACGATCAGTCCCCAGCTTGTGTCCAAGTAGTGTGCTACACCATGCATCATTAATCTTTATATACAACTACAGTGCTGATGATGTTCTTAGTGAATTTCCTTTTCTGCAACTCTCTAATGCCAAGGAAAAGGAGTGCCCGAGACCGCCGTGCAAAGCCCCTGCAGCCCACCCTATTGGGTTTGCATTAGGCCTTCCACCCATGCCTTCACATTCCTTTACCAGCTCGAGGTATTTTGCTTTCTTGCACTCATGGGCCTTCTCTACAGTATTCTGTCTTCAGTTGACGTTTCCAGAACACATTGTGAGGATGACACTCAGACCAGTCTAAGTGAGTGATCATGATGGAACTCACTGTTCCCTTTGCTTTCCTAAGTTAGCCTTCAGTTGTCAGTCCCGCACTGAGGTTAACAGCCCACTTGTGGCCATGAGCTCCACCTGGGGTTTTTGTCCTGCCTTAATAAAGGCAATGTTGTGCCTTTTTGGGAGTTGGAGCTTGCTTTGTTGAATTCCCATGTAGATTGTGTCAGCTACTGCCTTCACCACTTGGTCATGGTGCCATCTATCCCTCCCCTCTCCCTAGGTTTTTGGGCAACAGCTCAAGATGTGCTCCAAAGAACATTTTGCCTTGCACAGTGGGCATGCAGGGGTATCGGCTAGACCCGAGCAATGCAGGTTGGATGGGCTTGGACGGACATCATACACCCTACTGGTTCTGATTTCCAAAGTTCTGCACCTGTGATCTTTTGGGCAGTTATATGCTCCTAAATGATCCAAGCTCCTTGCTGGCGCACAGCCACTGCCCTGCTACACCATTCCTCTTCCATCTCTGCACGGATCTCCTACTGGATCAGTTGATGTCTCTCAGTGCCCCAGGCTTTATCATATCGGGGTCTTGCAATGCTACCAAACCCAGCTCCAAGTGCCACCAAGCCTACCAACATATCATGTTTCAGTCTTACTTCTGCCTGTTCCACTGCTTTCTGTGCCCGGTACATCCTCCTAGTTTTAACGATAAAACTTTCAGAGGTGCAGTAGTTACAATTCAAACATTATTGCAAGTAAAACAATGTCATTTTCAGAATGTTGTGGACCTATGTCATCTTAAGCTGCCATCTCTGAAGCTCTTCCACGATTCAATATTTCACGCATAGATCCAACATTTTCATTTTTTCTTCAACTCAGGGTCATTTATTGAAATATTTGGACATCAAGATGTGCCTTGGTGTGTTTCACAAAACAAAGTCAATTCAAAGTGAATATCCACTAAACTGTATGTAAATAACATTCATGAGGGGTGGGCATAAGAGAAACTATTTGGGTCACTTTAATGTCAAATTTTGAAGGATTTGCTTATTTGCTTTCTATGCCAAGTTTTAATAATGGGGTATCAGAAGATGGGCTGTTGTGCCACCCCTCCATTGGCAGAGAGATTTCCTGACTTGTTCTTCGTGTGTTATTCGATAATGTTGTATGCGCATGTACCTTAAACGCTGGTCAACAGTAGGCTGCCTGCAATTTGTTTATTTAAAAATAGAAATACAAGGAAGTTTTCCCACCAATTTTAATCTTATTTCAATTAGTCTTTGACATTAGTTTGTGCAGTTTAAATTTTAGCTTATCTTATTTTTTCACTCAGCTTTTATTTATTTTTTTGATTATATAAATGGCCATTTAGTTTTCTAACCATAATAACCATGGGGTGTGTACATTGCTGCTGTTTCCAGTTTTACAAGCAATCCACATCCCTCTCCATATCAAGCAAAAACAAACTTGGGAAATGTTTAAGATTTCTGATGTCTTAGGTAGAAAAGAGATGCTGTGGGGCCAAATGGCAGCTTTGTTCTTGCATGGTTAACGGTGTTGTATACTTTAGTTCATTCTTGGATCACTGGAGATATTTAAAACTGTTGGCAATAAAAACAGAAATAACTATCTGATCAGCCTATGAAAGCTCTCTTTGGGGTTCGCTTGTGGGCTTCAGGAACGTATGAACACATTAGGAGTTCAGGTGTGGATAACTTTCAAATAGATGTACATAGACAGCCGTTATGTTTTTTTATTTGCTTTGAATAGCAGAACAGGTTAAATTCCACAGACATTTGTAAATTTGTGTCTGCAGGGATCATAGTATGCATGTACATAGTTAATTTTACTTAACATTTCACCATTACAGGTAAAAAAGAATAGACTGCTAGGCCAGCACACGACAACAAGCTACAAATGAAGTGATAATGACTTATTTCCTGGGACACGCAAAAAGAGACAGAGGATTTTGGAGCCTGTGGATGGAAGGCTTGCCAGTCTTATGTGTTTCCAGTGAGGTGTACTGCCAAGGTGTAGTAAGGGCTCTCTCTTTTTGAAGACACTGCAAGGTGGCAGCAGGAGTGCCAAGATAGGTGGGTACTGGGGCACTACATAGACTCTTCTCCTTTAACCCTACTGGCAGAAATCTTGGGGTCTAGTGCATCCAGGAGCCACCAACACACACTACCAACTCTTGTCTGCATGTGGTGCACTGTAATTATTTATTCTGAATTCACTGTCTGGAAACACATTGATGTCCTTACTGTTATATATCAATGTGTATTTATGTGTTTTATTCTGGGTTTTGTTAATATTGAATGATTATTTGTTATATTTTTTCTGTTATTTCTGTTATTTTGTTAAATGTTTACTGTCTCTCTAAATGTCCTGATATTTCATGCATTTTGTGGATGGAGCCTCAAGAGGCTTGGCTACCATGACATCACCGCTGCTGGGTCCTTCTTTGGCCTATATTAGCTCAACAGCGGATCATTTTGATTTTGTTACTCAGAATTACAAATTTTGGATTTGCGTATTGGGACTTGTTTTATTCAGATTTTGCCTTCGGGCAATACTATTTGCCTCATTTTTGCACTGTTGAACTTGTTTATGGATTTTTCTTATTTTGCTAATAAATTCATCTTCAATTCTAAAGGTACTTTGTCTGCCTTTAAGAAGCTGGCTTCTGTAATGGCCTCTATCAAGCCTGAGGAGGCTGAAGGCCTACTGGCCAATAAAGTCTGTGTTTGTGTGGTCTTAAACCCTTTTAGCCAGGGATTCAGCTCTGAATTATAACAATTACAAAATCAATCTTTAGATAAAGAAGTGTAACTTTCCTGTAAACTGAACTGACGCAAGTATTATGAAACACCTTTCAGCACATTCACAATTGTTTTTGGTAAGATAACGTTAAATTTTTGAACCAGTTTAATCCAAATCAGGGAGTCAGGGTAACTGTGACTGCCTATCCTTTCAGCACTGGGGGATATCATGATCTGTATTTGTATTGGGTTAGTTTGGAATTTTGGTAATTTTTCTACTCTTTCAGTTTCTTACATTTTTTTCTTAATTTTTGCATTCTTTTTATCAGGGTTTGATGATTTTATCAAACACTGTGATAGTCTGGACACCATGAACTCTTCCTTATTGCAGTGCTACAGGGAGGATCTGCACTAGATTCATTCTCAAATAAAAAATGAAAAGCTTCACTTTTTTACTTCCAATGTTAGCGTCTTCTTAACCACAAATCTTTAGTTGCTTTTTTTATCTTAGTTATCACAATTGCATGAACGTTGCTGCTTTTTTGGATTTGATTTCCAGGTCAAGTGTTCAACCTCTGACATTCTAATAATATAGAAAACACTTCCACAAAACATTCTTAAATTAAATGTTATCATGTTGAAAGTGTAAGATAAGAACCAACCCTAGAACAGGCATCAGTCTACCACAGTTTACGCTCCATATATACACCCACATTGGGCCAAAGTGGACTCTCTTATTCGCCTACCGTACATACTCACGGAACTCAAGTGGGAACTTGATTTTACTGTATAATTTCTGGTATTTTATAATGTCAGTCATATAAGTCGAATGCGGAAAACTCACGCTATTAGTCAAAGAGATTATGATATGCTAACGCCCACCTGAGACAGTAACCATGGAGCACACTGACTTTTTTTTCTATGTGGGTGCAGCAATGCGCTGTATCAGCGCGTGGTCCTAACCTCTTTCTCTCTCTATTGTGCCTACGTGACCACATGGTAATACCCGAACTATTCTGAAGCAACGCCGATTTGTGTTTTTTGTATTTCACATCGTCATACACCTTTATCGTAAGAGCATCCCTTATCTACGATAGAACGTTCGATCAGAAACAAATATGAAGTAGTGCAAGAAATTGGTAACGGTACTACTGCAACAAAATTCGATGCGTCTGAGAAACTGATGCGAGACTGTAGGAGGCAAGAAGATGTAACGCATTTTTGAACGGGCGTATAAGTCGGGTCTGATTTTATGATCGATTTTTCGGGTTTAAGACCTGACTTATACATGAGTATATACGAGGAACTGCATTGAAATCAAAAACAAAAATCATACATGGGGAGAACATGAATATTCCAACAAGTAGCTAGGTGTTTGATTCAAATCCATTGTACTATCATTATTATTATTATTATTTTGAGCAATTGTTTTTGCACCAGTTTTAAGCTTTTGTTCTTTAATTCTCCTTGAAAAACTGACATATAAATATTAGCATAAACTGATGTGAAGACCGGAATTGAGAAAAAAAAAAAACATGTCCGAGATTTTTCAACATCAATTAGATTCTATAACAATAAAAACAATACTTTGCAACCTTTAACTAATACCTGTGCAAATCGCTTTGGCTTGATTGCAAACATAAAGATTTCAGCATAGTTTTTTCTATGTGCAACACACCTGGATTTTCCCATTTCATCCCACTCTTTGTAAAAGTGAGGAGGGCTCCTGTGCACAACTCACTTTCAGCTTTTCAATCAAGCAACGCTAGTATTTCAATTATAATGAGTAGACTTTAGTCATTTTTAAACTTGGTAATTAACCAGAGCTAGTGAGAGGCTATTCACATCAAAAACATATTTCATTGCCCCTCATTTTCACATTCACTTGCTGTTCTTTATTAAATGCAGTGTGCAATAAATAGTTTGGTTGTATCCATTTAAATGACTCAAAGCATGCATCTTATGATTGGGGATGCACTAAACAGTCAGCTGGGAAATAAAGTCTTCAGTTATTAAGGAGATGCAGAAGAGTGAAAGCTAACATAATGTCTTTTTAATTTGAGAAAGTGAGGTTTCAGAAAGAAATATGTCGATTCAAACCGTGTTCAAAATGCAGAGTCAAGTACTCTTTCAGACATACAGATACACCAAAATTATAAAGCACTTATTTTTCACAAGATGCCAGCCTTCTAAGCTTTTCAAGGATACATCAAACAATTGTAGAAGATCATGTTTTAGTTGCAGAGCCACCACATGGTCTTTCATCGAGTTTTATGGATGCCCCATGTTTCAAGGCATTTAAATTCTGCCTGAAGGTTCATTTCTTTAGTGTAGTGTAACTTTTAGTAGAGCTCTGGATTGGCTGTTAATATTGCTACTGTGTAAGTAATCTGTTAAAAATAAAAGCCTTTTAACCATTACAAATGTTTACTTGCCTGTTTTTATTGCATTCTTCTCCTTTTTTGTGTTATCCTGCTGTGGGAATCGGCAACTCTGCTAGTCAGACTAAACTACTGTCGCTGTCCATGGTCTGAAACATCAGAGTAATTTAGAACTTTGGCAACAATGACAACTGATACAGGACCACAACACCACAGCTTATAGTTTGTACATCTATAAACTTTATCATGTGGCATATATCACAGAATTTCATATCACAGAACTACATATTAAGTATATGGCTTGGACTCATTTATATGTCTGTTTTTGATTTGTCACTGCAAGTCACAAAGAGGATTCCTGGGGGTGAGCTCTAACTAACAGGAATGAAAAATGGTATGGGTACATTTTAAACTGAAAATGGTCTCCAATATTACCGTGATAGGTAGTCAGAATAACAGACAGGTTTCATTATGTTGAGCAACAAACTAGTACTCCTGTACAGCCTTCTTAGAGGATCCTTTGTGCTCTGTCTCTCTCATACACTTTTACAGGGAGTCTATTCAAATTAACCCTGGGTCATCTGTCTGCTATGTTTGGCTACAGAAAGCCTTTTATAGACAGAGCATTAAATTGATAAATGTGGGTTAAAAAATCTAGGTTCTTTAAGGTAAGAATCTTGTTTTAGAAGTAAGGAAAGAGACACGTCAGGACTACGGTATGGGACTCTGCTCCATCCTGTACCCTCTTGGAAATGTTGCCTGAAATGTGCTAAATGTTTCCATTCATGTCACACTCCATATGTTCACCTTCTACACTCTGCTGATGCTTCCTTACTAGCAGTTTTTAAATATTTGGACTTTGTAAATGCAGGTTATATGTTTGGGTCCAGTCAGTTGAATTAAGTAGTTAAAGAGATTCTATTTTCAAATAGCATTTTAGTCCGTCCATCCATTTTTTCAACTGTGTTTTTCATTGCACAGTTGCAGGAAGCTGGAGTTTGTTCTAACAGTAATGGCTAAGACAGAAATACATCCTGTTGGGGGTATCAATACTGAGCCAGTTTAGAGGTGCCACCTAACTAAATAGCATATCTTTAGAGTGTCAACTAAAATTATTATTTTTTAATCAAATTAATTATTTTAGGACACTCTCTTTTTTATACACTGCAAAAATAAAATGTAATTTAAAATAAGAATGCTGAGATGAGAGAAAAGAAGGAGCATGTTTCAGATTTTGGCTGCCTCTTATGGAAAGCCATTTGTTAGTCTAATGAAGCTTAACTGCCGAGACGGCTCTCTTTAATCATGGAGCATGCTGGCCGATGTGCCAAGGACACAGCAGCAGTTATATGTTTGAGCCAGTAGAATACTTTTCCCACAAACTAAGAATGTCACATAAGCAAATATGTTTTGTATCTTTCTACTTTCTATTCCAACAAAAACTACAATAAAAAATATTGTACTAGTATGTGTCAATTGTGAAAGTATTCTGTATATGTTGCTACAAAACAATGAGTCAACTGCCTTCTCTTTTTAAATTCATTTTTAGCTTAAAGGACTTACTTGAAACCAAGAGGGAACATTAAACTATGGGAAGAATAGCTGTAATACAAGAAACTGAAGTAAAATTTTAAGTTTTACAATGAAAAAAAATAGTTTGAGCAACAATCCAAACCCGCTCACTGCCTGATTGTTGTTCTCATTGTGTATGTGCAGGTTTCTCTTCTGGGTTTACTTTTTCTTCCCAAAATGTAAATAAGAACATCTTAGGATGATGGACAACAATAAATAGGCTTTGTGTGTGTGTCAGAGTGAGTGAGCCCAGCAATGATCCAGCATCTTGTCAAAGGCTGATTCCTGACTTGTTCCTGATGCTGCCAAGAAAGGTACCAGACCCCATGACCCTAAAATAAATTATAAAGGTTTGACAATGTTACATCATGTAAATAATGCAAACCAGTTGCAGCTAATCCATCACACAGCCTCTTGCCTAACTTCAATAAACCTTTCAGGAACTTAAACTTAACTATGCAAAGTCCCAGTGGCTCCCCTGCAACGCTTGATTCCTAAAGAGCTTCATACAGACACACTGCTCACCTCTTACTTAGGCTTATGTAAAACTCTGATGTGTCTGTCTGTCTTCTCAGTCACTTCATTGCTTCATGCCCGAGGATGACACTTTGACTTTAACATGTGTGGCTTTAAATGGAAACTGAGGTCATCATTAAAAGAGAACAGCAATGTTTTCTGTCTTTTTAATAGTAAAAAGTGTGCTTTGATGTGGGTGCTTTAAAAAAAAAAAATCACGGTGTGAAATGATGAAACAATGAAGCAATTTTTAAATAAATTTTCAGAGAACAGTAAACTGGTGATGCCACTGGTCTAGTACTGAGCTAATGGAAGAACTCAAATACCAAGAACCATGGCAGTGTTTAGAGGATGGGTTGGCCATGCACTTCACAACTCATGCTGCTGCGTCGATTCTTGACATTTTTAACATGGGGCTTGCATTCGAGTTCTGAAAGTATTTGTGTGTACTCTTATTAGCAGACTTTAAATGGTCTGTTATGTTCACCCTCTACAAATCATTAGGTTGTTAACAATGTTTATAGCACCAAGCAAGTACAGTAGAGATTTTTTACACTCCTTCTTATAATTTGAGAGCACTACTCTAACGCAAAACCACATCTCCTCATGTTTAGACTCACATACCCCCAGAGATGCATTTTAATGAGAACTAATAAAAGATTTTGATCTCATCTCCAATCAGATGCCCAATGCTTCACAATAATTAAATGGTTATTTTCTTTAACTTCCCATTTTTCACAAAGCAAACAGAATATATAGAAAGAAATGTCGCAGGTATAATTTAACTGGGCAAACTCCACAGGTTCTGGAAACCTTAATGACAAGATGAAAACCAATCTGCATCAAAGAAATGAAGGGAAATAACCCTTTAATAACAATCCTATGATTACAGATTGCAAGACATCCTTCTCTGCCCCATCTACAATCCAGCTTTGTCTTGAATGCCACTTGTTAACATGGTAGAAAACTTGACAATGTTTGTTGTTTTTTGTGTACTTAAGAAGAGCAAAAAAGTAAAGAAAACAGTCTACAAAAGTAAACAGTTTACAAAACTGCACTACATCATGTTTCCTCTCATATATTGTAAAAAGTCCAGCACTTTTGACCAATGAGCAGTTCACTTAGACAACTACCTGTTCAGCCTTTAAATAGCTTGAAAATCATTAGGAGTTTGCATGTTCTCCCCGTGTCTGCGTGGGTTTCCTCCCACAGTCCAAAGACATGCAGGTTAGGTGCATTGGTGATCCTAAATTGTCCCTAGTGTGTGCTTGGTGTGTGGGTGTGGGTGTGTGTGTATGCCCTGTGGTGGGCTGGCGCCCTGCCCAGATTTGTTCCTGCCTTGCACCCAGTGTTGGCTGGGATTGGCTCCAGCAGACCCCTGTGACCCTGTGTTAGGATATAGCGGGTTGGATAATGACTGACATGACTGACTGACTAGTCTAAGAATTGTGTTTAATTGGTAGTTCAAAAATCATATCACTCCCAGAAATTACAGTCTGTTTTACCGCTATAGATATTGCACCATTTTCAGTTACTGGAACTAAACTATACATCTGACCATTTTTTACAGCCACACTGCCTCCTTCTGCTGCTGCATTTATTTTGCACCTCACTACTAACCAGTACATGCATTCTGTCTGACACTCTCCTCTGGCACTTGTGCATCCCGTGTCCAGGGCTGAGGATTGCACTCCACCCTTTTATTTTTGAATGTGCTAGAGTTCTGAATTGTAAAATTCCTGGACTGTTTCGGAATTAAATGATCCTATGTAAGGAGATAAAATAAGAGCATTAGAATACAATCACTAACAACAGCAAGTAGTCCCTATGTGAATAACATCTGACCCAAATTACTTTGGGTCAAAAGCCAGTGATTGCTTTCCAAGTTAATTAATGTAACTGAATGAGTTTGTTTAATGCAACATTTATTGAGGTTAAGGTCAGAACAGCACACAAGCAAATGGAGGAGAAGCACTTTAAACAGTTTTCTTGTAGTTGGAGATACAGTCTACATGTCACAGGTGACAGATCTTTTTATTCAATTATTTGATCAGGCTTCATTTTGTATAAAGCTACTCATTTTAAAATATTTTATTTAAAAAGAATTTCAATGTACTGTATGACACTCTGCCTGGGTCTATTTCACTAGCCCAGTATTGCCAAGACAGATGCCAGCCCCCTGTGATGCAGAATTACATCAAACCGACTTGAGAATATATGTATGAATTTAGTTGTAAGGAAATGATAAAAGTGTTGAGTTCTTAGAAACATGTCAGAATTAAAAACATTGAATTGAACAAACATAATTAGCACAACACTGTTATAAGAATTAAAAAGAAAACTATTTAATGTAATACAAGCTGAAATAAAATTTTACAAAATTAAAGAAAATAGGGAAGTATTTATCTTAGGCACAAACACAACAAAAAAGAAACAGAGCCTCCCACATTGATGTACAGAAAGAGCTCAAGAACATAGGGAGCTGGTGAGATAGCAGAGGTAGAAAGCAATTGCAGGATTTGGTTCAAGTCAACTGACATGCAGCAGTATTCTAAACTTGACTCAAGAAGTCTGTTAAAAAACCAAATGAAGTATAGCTACAGAACAAGTGGGGATGAAGACATGAAGGCTTGGCAAACAGAGAGCTATGCTTTGCAGAATATTTAGGAGAAGACAAAATGTAATGTACTTTATTTCTTAATTCCTGTCTGCAGTTAGAAATAGTGTTCCTGAGTAGTCAGTACTGGTCCAGTCTTTTCACCTCTTTTCCAGTTGTAATTAGGATATATAATTTGGAAACACAATACTAACTTTCATTTGTGGGCTAATGCCATGTTTATCATTTAAAACAAATAATACTTGTTCAATTACATCATTAAATACTTGCTTTGCTGATGCAAAACAGTGGATGAATGAGAATTACATTTGTTTAAATTCACTTAACTCTATGAACAGTAAGGCAGCGGTAAATATACTTATTCCTAATTTAGATCAATCCATCCAAAATTTGGATGCCATTTTTAACTAGGATTTAAAAATCAGTCATTTTATTTATGTTTTCTAAAGCCTGATTTCTCCACTTTGCAAATAGAGCAAAATTAAGAGGTCTCTTAAGTTTGAAAAGCTTATTTATTAATTTATGTCAAAGAGAACTGACTATTGCCCAGTAATTCTTTGTGGTCAGGCTGTTCAAATTATTCACTTACTTCTCTATGTTTAATTCAAAACACAGCAGCAATAATCACAAACTAAGAGACATGAATAAGTAACATTTCTTGAGTCATTTACTATATTACAGTTAAGTCTACAGGTGATTTTCAAATTCTCCTCATATCTAAAGTAATAAAAGGTTTACCTTCATTTTATCTTCCAGAATTCATTAGTAGCTCCATGCCAGGGTATACCTTAAAATCTCATGACACTGGCCTCCTTAAAATTCTGCGAACCTTTATCTATAAATCCCCCAAACTCCAGAATGATCTACAGTACTTACCAATATTAGAGAAACCCAATCAATCTCAGAATTTAGATCAAAAATCATTATTTTACCATAGTAGATAGTTGCTCCTGAGGATATTTTAGAGTGTATTGCTCTTTAGGAGAATATTGATTTTTTAATTAACTGTAGTAATTGTTTTTTGATTTGCTATTACTATTTCATTTCCATTTTCTTTCTTTTAATTGTGAAGTGCATGCATAGTCACATATCTTTCTAAAAGAAATGAATGTTTTCCAATTTGTCTTAAGAATATTTTTTAGAATGCAACTAACATGGGAAAGTTTGGAACAGGAATATATATATAAAAATGGATTGATGGAGATATTTACAGTACATCGTGTCACACGTGCTACGGGATCATATGGAAGGCTCAGCTCACAAGGTAAACTGGGGTACAAATAAGGTTGGCATGCAGCTACTAACCTATCTTCCTCTGCCAGCGAGTGTGGACGAGGGAACCCTCAGGAAAAGTGACGATGAAGCTTCCAGTTCTACCCAAAAGCCCTGTCCCTACCGGTCACTGCTATAAAAGAAACATCATGACCTGAAGTTGGTGTTCATAATGCAGATCATGACTATCTGAGCAAGACTGCTTGTAGGTTCAATTTCAATCACAATGGTTAACTGATTATGGAATGATCAGGTTCATAATTTTTGCCTTTCTTTTGTGTTTTCTCTTTCATCATTGCTAATTAAAAAAGGGTCTTTCTTAGAGACACCAACAACTTTACTCCTTAGTCCTCCCCGTGCGTGTGTGTATATATATATATATATATATATATAGTGACAGATTCGCCACAGTGCACAAAGCACCCTATCCTCCACAATACTCATTCAAATCAATAACAAATACAATAAATCACAATCCTCCACTCCCAGATGCGTTGCCCTCCTACCACCCAGCTCAGCTCCTCGTCTGGAGTTCCCAGAGTCCTTTTATATTCCCTGACCCGGAAGTGTTCCCAATCCCCAGTCCATGTGATCTTGTATCACTTCCGGGTCAGGTAAAAGTCCTTTTCTTCACCCCGGAAGCACGTCATTCCCCTTGTCCATGTGACTCGGACGTACTTCCGGGGCGTAAGGTAAATAACCGTTGTTACCCTCTGCAGCGTCTCCTAGTGGCCCCCATGGCATCCAGCAGGGCTGTGTATAAAAACTGCAATGTCCATGATGCCCTGCTGGTCTTCGGGGAACCTCCATACTGCAGGGAGGGCTCCACCTGGCAGCTTGGGGGTATTGGCCGGGATAAACGGTTGGCCATACACCACTATATATATATATATATATATATATAGTAGCAAAATACCCGCGCTTTCCAGCGGCGAAGTACTGCCTTAAAATTTTTATTAAGAAGAAAAGTAAACCATTTTAAACTGAGGGAAAATATACCAAACCATAATCGGTTTGAGTTTCATGGTTTGTTTCAATTACGTTAGTATTTGCAGGACTTGTTGTGTTGAAGTGACATTCAGCATCTGTCAAGCGTTGTAAGCATACAACCAGTTTCATCGATAACTTCGCATCCAGCTTTTGAGAGTTTAAACATTCATAAACATCAAAGTGTCCACTACGCAAATCATCACCTGTGAATCTAAGATGTTTAAGAGGCATTGGCGGTTGTCTAAAGGTGTAAAATATTTGGCCATTTCGGTACACTTGAAAGCGACAACCGAACAATTCAGCGGCAGCCATCAACTCACATGCAGAACCATAGGTGAAGGGCTTAAGCATTTCACTCTTATAGTGCTCCTGTGTAGTATAATTATCTCCTGTACCGTGATCAGTCCACACCTTGAACCTGTTCCAGTCATTTAATACATAAGACACAATGTTCCTCCGGATATCAAGAGTGAGCCTGATATGGTTGTGCAATATGTAACACAGAGAATGGAAAAGGCAGGCACCATCTCCGGGCATGGAAACCACTCAGTAAGTTACAGTTCTTTGATCAATGGTGATCACCTCGATAGACATGTTAATGAGGGTACGGTTGGAACGATAAAGGAAATGGGTACCTGAACAATGTAAACTAAGTCTAAAATATCTATACAATAACTCTAATCATAATAAACGAACAATAAAACAGCAGAGAAGTCGTGGATTAAATAAAAAGACTGCATTTATCAGCAGAGAGATGTGAATACCAAATTTCTTGAAGTTGGGCCCATAGGTAACAAAGACCGTTGGAAAGTTCAATATGGCGGCCAACAGTGGCGTCATACCACCGAAATAAGTATGTACATCGGTTTCGGTTAGCGCAGGGAAGCCACCTACCAAATTTCATTAAGATGGGGCCATAAATAAGAAAGTTTAACATGGCGGACGTTGTCGACCGTTGTGTCCGTTACGCGTAGAATTTCTAAATGAAACCTGCTTAACTTTTGTAAGTAAGCTGTAAGGAATGAGCCTGCCAAATTTCAGCCTTCTACCTACACGGGAAGTTGGAGAATTAGTGATGAGTGAGTCAGTGTGTCAGTGTGTCAGTGAGGGCAACAAAGACCGTTGGAAAGTTCAATATGGCGGCCGACAGTGGCGTCATACCACAGAAATAAGTACATACATCCGTTACGGTTAGCGCAGGGAAGCCGCCTACCAAATTTCGTGAAGATGAGGCCATAAATAAGAAAGTTTAACATGGCGGACGTTGTCAACCGTTATGACCGTTAAGCGTAGAATTTCTAAATGAAACCTGCTTAACTTTTGTAAGCAACCTGTAAGGAATGAGCCTGCCAAATTTCAGCCTTCTACCTACACAGGCAGTTGGAAAATTAGTGATGAGTGAGTGAGTGAGTCAGTCAGTGAGGGCTTTGCCTTTTATTAGTATAGATATATATACAGTATAGTATATATATATATATATATATATATATATATATATATATATATACATACACACACACTTGTGTATATATTGTATATATATGTATATATATATATATATACACAGTATGCATATGTACATATATATACTTTATATACACATATATATTGTGGAGGACTGCCGGCTTCGTGTTCCGGTCCTCACCCCCAGGCTGCCAGGAGGAGCTCTCCCGACAGCATGATCGTGCCCCGAGGTCCAGCAAGGCTTCATGGACTATGTAGTGTTTTTACACAGCCCTGCTGGATACTTTGGGGGCCACAGGGAGTCGCTGTAGGGGGGCTTGTGGGCTCTTATGTGCCCTATGACCCAGGAGTGCGTCACGGTCACGTGAAAGGAAGAAATGACGTGCTCCCGGGTTGAACAAAAGGACTGTTTACCCTGACCCGGAAGGAATAAGGGACTGTGGACTGATTGGGCAGGAACACCTCCAGGTCAGGGACTATAAAAGGACTATGGGTCAGTCCAGACACTGAGCTGAGCTGGGAGGTAGAGGGGTGAAGTGTCTGGGCGAGGAGGAGAGATTATTATAGTATTTATTGAGTGTATGAGTAGTGTGGAGGGTGCTTTGTGCACGTTGTTGCTAATTAATAAAGAGTCTGGGACTTTTACCTGGTGTCTGGCGTGGTACCTGAGGGTTCAAGGGAGCACAAGCACCCCCTACTGCCACAATATATATAACTACTAACATATAAAATAAATATTAACTGATTGCTTGACTGAAGATACAACAGAATAACCTGATTTCACGTGGCAGTAAGAGGTACAGTATTGGACACAGTGCTCACCATTCATCACATGAAGTGCACTCCCCTTGTAAGCTGAGAGGTGCCTCTATTTATTTTATGTGTATTTTTGAATGTAGCAGAGGCACTCATAACAGCGTAATTTTTCCAACTTAACAATCTGAGTACCTAAATAGACTCAATGGCAGACTAGAAGACTATTCTCAAACCTGGCGATGTGCTCCTCTGACCAGACCTTTGTTGAGTCACATTCACTCTACTGAATATTAT
Source organism: Polypterus bichir lapradei (assembly GCA_026402145.1). Classification (NCBI taxonomy): domain Eukaryota; kingdom Metazoa; phylum Chordata; class Cladistia; order Polypteriformes; family Polypteridae; genus Polypterus; species Polypterus bichir. Next base: position 69,410,786 of record JANRMT010062854.1, on the reverse strand, counting down.
AGAGCTTGACTTTTTTTTCCCAGCATTTCTGGGGACATCCTAGACACTCACAGGGCAGTGGAGACATATAATCCCTTTATTGTAAAAGTATTGCTGATAAACACACATAGTATTTTACTTCTCAGTTGGTTTGATTTGTAGCACTGCATGCAGAATATTTCAATCAACTCAATCGTTTTTTCCAGCTGGATTAATAAAAGATTACAGCAGATAAATAAAAGCACGTGTCTGAGTTGCCACCAGCAATGAACCAGTGTTAGCAAGCTGCAATTAACTAAGTCATGTTCTAGGAATCATTCAAGATTCATTTAGGCTATGTACCTCATAACATGCTAATGTGGTTTTCATCTGTGAGATAATGTCATTGGTATGTGATGAAGCATTGAAAAGTCCAGATGCATAACCAAATTGTTATTGAAATATAGTTATGAGATAAATCCTTGTTAATACTTAACTTGTGTTATGGTGAACAGAGTGAATGTTTATTTCTATTCAATAAGGTGTAACTTTCTTTTCTTTTCACAATGATATAAAGTTACAGCTGTTGTAGAATTTGTTTTCCTTTATTTTACTTCTGTCATCAGTTGCATCAAAACCAAATTAGATTGACCAGAGACTATAATTTAAAAAAGCATGTTTCCCTTGAGCAAATCTGCCCACTGCTAACGATGCTGCACTTTGGCTTGATTTATACCAGCTCCTTTCCGATGGGAACCAAACATATGCTGGAGATTATGAAGAAGTCCTAAACTAACAGTCTGTCCAACATTAAAAAGGGACTTGAAGAAAGCTGGCTTGAGTTTTTCCTCTTCACTAAAGCTAAGTATACAGTGGCATATTTGCTAATAATAACAACAAAACTAAACATAATAAAAGAGAAGGTACAACCATTGTACATACAGTAGACTCACAAACGGAAAGTTTAAACCCTCTGACATTCTTCAGTGACAATAAATATTCAGTGATAATGGAGATGGGAAAGGCGTAAATTTAGACAATTTGGATTTTTTTCGAAATAATAACACCCGTCTTCTTATGCTGAGTGACGCATTTAAAAAACAAAAGACGCCAATGGTGCGAAGGGATTTAAGGTGGGCTAGAATTAGGAGTTTTTTCATAGGTTTCGGTAATTCTAGTGTTAATTGATTAGTTGAACCATTGATTGAATTTATTAATTGAATCACTGGCTGGCAAATTGCTTCACTATCAGGACAGATGACCAATAAAGTAATTTGCTTGACTGAGTGATGGATTGTTTGAATGACCGACTGACTTAATGACTGTTTGGATGACTGGTTGATTGATACATTCAGAACGAAAAAACTGACTAAAATGAACTCAGGAATTTCTGAAATGTTACTGAACTGGGAACATTGCACAATGTTAACATGACATGCAGACCAGATCATCTAGAGTAAGTAATTCCATCCTCTGTCCTGAACTGCTACATTTCTGCAACCAGTCTTTCAGTCACAGTCTAATTAGACTGTCTAAACTGTGTTGCTGACAAGTGTATCTACCTTATCCGAGTTTCAGAACTCATTCTATACTATATTATAATACTAACACAGCGTAATGCCTACTTAGTAAAATGGTCACAGTGGTACTATGGTAAATCTATCTCTTTTGACCGTATTGTGCATTTAGGGACAACAACCTTAAGCTTGGCCAAGGATGGACACTGGAAATTTTGTTGTTTTATTTAAAGAGACTCTATAGACAATGTTGGATTTAAACCTCAAAATTGAGAGTCATATTTTTTGACTTCCAGTGTGACCCTGACAAAGTCACTTCATCTGCTTTTTTTCCAGTTATAAAAAATGTAAGTAAACAGTTCTGACTTTGTAGGTCACCATGATTAAAAGGTATCTACCAACAACAACAACATAATTATTTTTTGCTGTACTATTTGTTATGCACTTAGGGTCTGGTCCAAACATGGTCCCAAAACCCGCCAGATATCACTACTACTTTTACAGGGTCATTATTGTCACACATACAGAGTACAATAACATTCAAACTTGTGTGTGCTAATCCAACAGGCAACATATTACCACTGTGTAGCACCAGGATTAACAAGCATAATGATGACCTTACCCTGAAACTGCTGTCTTCTGTACCTGAAAAAAGGTCCATGTATATATAACACCAGGTATTATCATTTGCAGGAATGTCTGCAACTTAGCAACGGCCAAACCAAAGAACTTGCTATTCATTTTTTTTTCTGCTACACCAAAGAAATGCTATGCCAGGTCACTATTCAGGGAGTGGATGTAGAGATGGTGCATTGCTAAGATCCCATTACACGAGGAACTACATATATAAGAAAGGGCAGAGCAGGCTTTTTCCTTAAAGACAGGATTGCTTTAATGTAAATACTGACATCCGTCATATCTTCTACAACGCTCTGATGGCCAGTGTGATTTTCTGCACTGTAGTGTGCTCAGCTGGTAACATCGCTTCAAGAGAAGCCCACCAATTCAACAAGCTAACTGAAAAGGCAGGCTCAGCAATGGGGCACATTCTCAACCCCATGGAGGTAGTATCCAAGAGAGAATTAAAACAAAACTGTGAGTGCCATTATGAACAATGCTGCACATCCTTTCAGGCCTTTCAGCCAGCAAATTATTTACCACAAATGCTATGAGGGCTCCTTTATATCAACAGCAAAATAGCTGCATAATGCTTCACTGTGTCTGTGACTGCCAAGTCACAACGTTCCATTCTTTTCTCAGTCGCTCTGGTGTGTGTTCAGACCATAGTGTATGTGTGTTTATTCAAGTAACAGAGATCTATCTGGATCCCACTCTGAATACTGTTCACAAAAGAGATATGAATGGAGCTTCATGAACAGACCCACTGTATTACATTTTGAACCTGATAAATATAGCACAGAGTCACAAGGGACTAGGAACAAGGTAGGAATTAGCGTGGGGCACTGGTCCTGATAATTGCAGAATACTCATACGCAAACACAACAAAACTGAGCCAATTTAGACTATTTGTAGAAAAACTCACAAAGAAACAGCAAGAAACAATGTAAGGACAGCAACCAGACCGAAATTGCAAACAAGGGCAAGGCAAGTAACAATGCTGCAAATCTGACCCATTTGGAAGTAAGCCGCACAAATGACTGTATAGTGCTTGGCCATATTATAACCATATGCTACTCTCTGCCTGTTTGTCTATTCCAATAATTAACATCCAAGTGGTGTTTTACTGGAATTAAATGAGCCATCCAGTCTGCTTTTGGAACTTCTGTCCTAACCAGTCCTACTAGACTCATCTTATAAATTAGATGGTTTGATCATTACCTTAATTTTTCCATATTTTAAGTAACAATTCTCTACTTCAGTTACAATGAGCACACATAATGGTGAAAATATAAGTGCATTTCATGTTCAATATAAAAACACTACTGTAATATACAGTATATATATATATATATATTTGAAGCAAAGTCAGCTAACCATGGCTTGGTCAATAAGTAGTGCATCCTAGCTGTTTTACTGTAGTGTCTGTAGTGTCTTTTACAACACATCCACCCGAACTGACAGCATAATAGGAAATAAGCACGATCAAATACAGTGCTGGGAGAGACAATGAAAGAGAGATGATCTATAGACTAGCAGCAAAAAGAAAATACTTTTTATTTGGTTTAAGGACCCTGCTGATAAGAACAAAAAAAAAATAAAATGTCATAATGAAAAGAAAATCTGATGAAATAATTTACAGTCTTGAAGATAAACCAACTTTAGACTCCTACCATTAATAGAAGTGGAACAACATATACCCATAAGTGAACAGAAAATTTATTTGTCTCCTTTGACAATAAAATGCTTCAAAAGACTTGGTTCTTAATGCCTTGCTAGTGGCGTCACATTCATCAAGACAATTTATATATACAGAGCGAGTACTTAAATTGCTTTATAATAGAAGGCGGCAGACTTGAGAAATCAATCTGGGCACTTCACTTTGCAGCTTCGAAACAGCTAAAAAACATGGCTCAGTGACTTTCAGTTCTTTTATTTCTCATCTTCTTGATGATGCTTTTGGTGAGATGCACATACATATTGATAGTTTTACTCCTTACTGCCTACTTTCATTTTGATGGGGCAGGCGTACGCAGAAATGAGAGACAACGCCACACAAGTCCACTCAGCCTCTTCATCCTCTCTAATTAAAGATTTACAATTCATTTGTGCAACTCATAGAACAGTGCAGCCTTCATTTAACTTGGCGGTGCAGTTGAACAAGATTTTATGATTATGAAATTTTACCAATACAATCTCTATTTCATCAAATATTTTTTAGTTAATGACAGGATTTCTTGATATTTTAGGTGCCAATTAGTATTTGTACAGTATCCTGTTTTTAAGTACTACAAAGTATAGTGGGTGTCAAATAGGATCAGTAATTCATATTCAACTTTAATTTACAATTTAAATGGTTACACACACACATTGTCTGGATTTACATCAAGATATAGCTTGGACTTAGCCACACACAAAAAATTACTTTAGCTTTTACTAGGAACATAAGAAATCATATAAGCTGTGAGACAAAGCCCCTTTCATATGTAAACACTTAGAGCTGAAGGACAAGCACAAGATCCTTTATACAACCAAAAACTTGTTGGAGTGTTAAGAGATGAAGAGAAAGGAGAGCTTTGGACACCTAAACAATTATTGGACTAATTCTTGTAAGAATATTTGAATAAGACGATTGAGCACAGCTAAGCCAGCCCACTGCTCAATGAATGTCTGTCTATTAAAATGGTCGAAATCCACGTAGTGTCTTGGTGGAATTCATTGAGCCAAAGTCATAAGGGTAAAGGTGACTTGCATCATTTGAGATACAGTTAGCTAAATTTCTTTTTGTTTTTTATTCGTCTTTCCCCACCCACAACCCTAGGTTTGAAGTCCAAAGTCCTAATACTGCCACACTGCACAGGAAAGTTGCCCATGGTTCTGTTGTACTGGGAAATTTGTTATGATGATGTGTTCCCTTAATATGTATTGACAGTTGCATTTTTTCTTTTTTAAAGAATTTAAATAAGCATTAAAATTCAAGCTAAGTGGTATATTCTCCAGTGTGTAGTGTTTTAAGGTGTATGTGTATCCCCTTCAAAAATACAAAGCTACACTCATCATCATTGGCACTAACAACAGAACAGGAAGGCTGCAGTCATAGTGAACCTCTCTACCTGCAACTGCAGTTGCCCTCCAGGACTTAAACCACTTATCCCTATTGTAGTGCAGCAGCATTATGGGAACAAAAGACTCCACTCACTGTCTTTGTAATGGAGCCATTAACCTCTGGAACACTTCCTTACTTTAATTTATAATTTAACGACATGTTGCATTTGGGCAGACAAAGCCATGGATTTACATTGAAGCCACGGTTTATCACAGCATATGAAAACACGGAAGAGAGATTTTTGCAAGAAAAAGGATCTTTAATGGGAACAATTGTCCTGGCAGGGAGAATTCTTAGGCTAACTGGATCATTGTACAAATGACTAAAAGACTTTAGAAATCAGATTTGTGCATGCACTGGGCATATATTGGCATCAGATTCTTCATCTGTCAGGTGGTATCTTTTAAAGAAGAACCTTCACAAAAAGTATCTGCTGACATTTTTCACAAAGAATGTGACTCAATTAACAAGCGGTTCTCTTTTTGCCTGCTTTTTAGAGATCCGTTTCTTACAAAAATGGTTTAAGAAGAATATAAATTTCTAATAAGGTAGATTAAAGTGTAATGAAGGAAACACGTCAATTATAATTTAAAACCATTTTTGAAGAAAATGAAGATTTAGCATTATTAGTTAATCCTATTCACAATTATATCAACACAGCAGATAATATTTTGAAAAATAATTAAAAAAAAACTGTGAACAGTGCTAACAGTTACTTAGCTTTTTATCCTCATTTATTCCTTACATACATCTTGTTTATAATGTACAGTACTGGGCACAAGCAGGTTTACACATACACAATGAATCCAGTTCAGAGCCTGTGATTACCAAAACAAACACATTTATCATGAGGAAGGAAAACCCACTATGACATGGGGAAAATGTGGGAAAGTGATTAAGACAGTTCTCAGGCAGGCTATTTGAACCTAGGACTCAAGACCTAATGTCTGCACCCTTGAGACGCCTAACCTCATTTTAAAGAACAAAAAATACACTTGTAAATTAACCTCTAGCTTAACAACCTTTGATCAAAAAATCAGGAGTGGTCTCCCCTAGACTTTCTCATATACAGTGGCTTGCAAAAGTATTCGGCCCCCTTGAACTTTTCCACATTTTGTCACATTACAGCCACAAACATGAATCAATTTCATTGGAATTCCACATGAAAGACCAATACAAAGTGGTGTACACTTGAGAAGTGGAACGAAAATCATACATGATTCCAAACATTTTTTACAAATAAATAACTGCAAAGTGGGGTGTGCGTAATTATTCAGCCCCGTTTGGTCTGAGTGCAGTCAGTTGCCCATAGACATTGCCTGATGAGTGCTAATGACTAAATAGAGTGCACCTGTGTGTAATCTAATGGCAGTACAAATACAGCTGCTCTGTGACGGCCTCAGAGGTTGTCTAAGAGAATATT
>JANRMT010062854.1:69356201-69394164 GCA_026402145.1 Polypterus bichir lapradei | reverse complement strand
CTTGTATGTATCAGACGCTTCATATTTTTTTGCTGCCTTTTCAATTGTGTAATTCGGTTTTTGTTCAGCGCTCTTCGGAACTGTTGCTTTTTGTCTGTGCACTGCGTCAGTTCACGTGAGCCGCTCGGTGTACATGCATCGAAGTTTCCCAGCTGTGCTGGTGCCATGTCGTGCTATGTCCATGGCTGTATCTAATCTTACCGAAGTCCCGGCACTTAAAACTTTCTCTCGCAGTTTCGCTGAGTTTGTGCCAAACACCACCCTGACCATCTCATCCTCCTCTGCATAAGCACAGTCCTTCACCCGTGAATATTTACCCGTGGCAGTGTTTCTATTGGATTGCCGCTGACGGACGGCCTTATATGGGCAGGCACTAAATTACAAACGCCAGCGGCAGCCTGTCTATGAACTTAATTTAAAGTTTAGGTTTACATCGTGCTTTGTTTCCGAAGTAGCAGAACTCATGAATATGGTTGTATATGTCACTCGCTCGCTTCTTATTGTTTCGCTGCCTTCACAATTATATAATGCATGTTTTCTTCAGCGCTTTTTGGGCCTCTTCCTGGTTTTCTACGTACTGCGTGATTACGTGGGATGCGTGATGATGTCACACGAAACTCCGCCCCCACGGGTTTCAAGCTCCTCTCCATTACAGTAAATGGAGAAAAACAGCTTCCAGTTATGACCATTACGCGTAGAATTTCGAAATGAAACCTGCCCAACTTTTGTAAGGAAGCTGTAAGGAATAAGCCTGCCAAATTTCAGCCTTCTACCTACACGGGAAGTTGGAGAATTAGTGATGAGTCAGTCAGTCAGTGAGTGAGTGAGTGAGTGAGTGAGTGAGTGAGTGAGTGAATGAGTCAGTGAGGGCTTTGCCGTTTATTAGTATAGATTATAATAAAAGTAAAGTTGAATAAGTTGGACTCTGTAGCTGCATGAATAAAAGGTAAAGTACCACTTCTGCTTAACAGAAATAGCCCAAAAGCTGAAAGAAATCTACTTTTTGTACCTAATATTTGTATGCAAAATTTGGTTGACCTAAGTGAAAGCGTACTGAAGTTATCATGTTTACATACACACACAGACATAATTCCAAAAATGATATTTTCGGGAGGTCTAAAACATCGAGATTCATCAAAATCTCGAAAATGAATTTTTGGAGGATTGCAATACTTTCCCTATACTTCGTATACGAGAAAGTCAGGTGGTCTAAAACGTTGCGATTCTTCAAAATCTTGACATCGAATCTTTGGACGATTACAATACTTTCCCTATACTTCATATACAAGAAAGTAAAAAGAAATTGCAGAAACTAAACCTGTAATAATAAGTTAAACTTTTCTTACATGTTATGGAAATCCATCCAACCATCCATTATCCAATCTGCTATATCCTAACTGCAGGGTCACAGGGGTCTACTGGAGCCAATCCCAGCCAACACAGGGCACAAGGCAGGAAACAAACCCCAGGCAGGGCTCCAGCCCACCGCAGGGAACACACACACGCACACCCCAAGCACACACCAGGGACAATTTAGGATCACCAATCCACCTAACCTGCATGTCTTTGGACTGTGGGAGGAAACCGGAGCACCTGGGGAATACCCACACAGACACGGGGAGAACATGCAAACTCCACACAGGGAGGACCCAGGAAGTGAACCTGGGTCTCCTAACTGCGAGGCAGCAAAATAAGTAATATTTCCTATTTTAAAATCTTCAGGTGTATAATAGAAAAAAAATTCAATGTGTCAGGCATAAATGAGACACACTGTAGCAACTGCTAATTCTTCAATTAATTTAGTTTAATGACATTGTTCTTGTAGGACAGGAAAGAAATCAATCCATCCATCAGTAGTCTAACACATATCAGTCATGGGTGGAAAATATCATGCAGTATCATGTGCAAGGTATGTGCAAGAAAAAAGTGACACAGGTATGAGTGGACACATAACAGAAACAATGGCCAAGTAGGGACATGAGGTGTGAAGCACTGTGCTACCAAGAAGCCCTAGAGATCAATACTTCACCCTTTATTTTATGTACAGTATACAACATCATGAGTTGCATTACAAAATAAACAAGAATATAATAGAAGGCTGAGTGGGATCATAATTGAGTGTTCAAACTGCCATTCTCATTGTACTTGCTGCTGATCCAGCAGGATAAGAATATATTATTGTAAACATGTAGCATGTTATTTGTAATGACTTAAAGTCACAAGAACCATCGCCTAGTAGCTTACTAAAATACTCAGCAATATATATTATAAAAAGGAAAGTCAAAGAAACATTCAGATTCTGGCAAGAGAAAGGTACTCTGTGTGAAAACACTCTAATGCTGGGTTCACCTGCAGACCTTGACTGAACACTGCTATACATCATTTTTAACCTTTGCTTTGATTTAATAGCGCCATGCTAAGCCCATGCGTAAAAGTGGCAGAAAGATCTTATTGTGGTTTATAGGCATGCCTTCAACAAGACAGCTCATTACATTTAAAAGATTTTTTTCACCCCTATAGAAGGACAGGACCTAGTTTGGGACTCCTTAAATATAAAAAACCTAACAGACACTAGAAATAATAATAGGTGACAGAGAAGATGACCTTCTGTTCAGAGCACGAAGCCTAATTCTAATGGTATAACCTTGACCTACCAAGGATAGCAATGGTTATCTGCAATTCCCAAGTTTCTATAGTATTTAATTAGGAATGTTGTGATGGCATTGGGCACACAATAAAGATTAAAGGATGGCAAAAAAAGAGCATTGAAAATGTCTTTTGGATTGAAAGTAAATGAGCTTAGATCCCCATATGTTTTACAACTATTTTATTATGGAGCAACCTTTGACAGAGTCCAAATAAAATTTCAGTAAATAGCTGTCTTATAGTCATCAGCTGGTTAGGCAACAGTATCATAATTGAGAAGCCTATTTCTTATTATTTGCCATTCCTAGAATGACCAAGTGGTTCACACAGACAAACTGTTGAACTATGATAACATACTTGCTCACGCAACTTGTTTTGTTGTTTTAAAAAATAATTTCCTGACTTATTGAAAATCTGTAAAATTGCACATAATACCTTTTTTTCCAAATTGCTATTTAGATTTTCTGAAATTCGATCATTCACTTAATCCCAGCTGCTCTCAATTTAGCCTGGAATGTAGTCACATTATTATAATAAAGTTATTACTTTCTATTTTATTCCTTTTCAGATAATTAATGAATGTGAAGATTGGAAGAGCGGTTGAGTTTAATGCCCCCAAGTGTGTCCAATTTTATAAGTAACTTATTAGATCTGACACTATCAATCTTGACGACTTGACTGAGATATGATGAAAAAGAGCTGCAGTTCAAAAAATGTAGACTGACAGCTGTGTGCCTCTCTGTATAACAGTGAACAACACAGTCTACTGCTATTTCTGTGTTTTAGAAAAAGAAAAGAAAAAACAAGAGAGTCATGCAGGACCCACCTCAGGGCCCCACCTGATTTAATACACCTAAGAAAGAGAAAACAAACACCACAGATAGACTGCAAAAAAAAAAACAAAAAAAAACCCAAAAACAACTATCTTACATCTCTCTCAGGGATACAAACACATTCTTCCAAACCGTAGGATGGAGTAGCACGCTTGGACGGAATGTCAGTCAATCACAGAGCACTCATATACACATCGGCATTCACTCCTATCTGAATCAATTAAAGTCACAAGTCAGCATAGCAGCATGTCTTTAAACTATGTGAGGAAACTGAAATCGCTTGGAGGAAGTCCACTAGGACACAAAAACACAACTGAGTCATTACTTGGAAGCCATCTTACATGGGAATCAACCTGGGTTCCAACAATATTTGCTATACTATCATGGCACTGCTCTGTGTAAAGGAAAAAGATGATGAAGGATATAACATACCAAGCATTCCTATCCAGAAATGTTATGTCTCTGAATCTGACAACACTTAGGAATTCCAGAAAATATAGAGTATGTAAATGGTTAGCATATCAATGCTCATGCACTATAGTTGGAGATTTATGCACATGCTCTAAGCCTGTACTCTGTAAAAAGTGCTATACAAAAGAAAAAAATATCCTTGTTAGTGTTTCTGGTAAAGATATCGTTCTTAATTTTGATCTTTGAGAAGCAGTAATGTGCATAGAGATCAATTAGCTTCTTATTGGCTGAATTTACAATTAGAGCCAAAATTAAAGTTACTGCAAATATGAGCATAACCATTACATTGCTAGTTCCTAATATTTTATAAGGGCATAAATCTGCATTCTTACTTTATTTAACCCTCTTGGATTACTGAAATGGAAGATCAGCCTGTTAAGCTAAAATAACTGGTCCACCCTGGTCCAGGTGTCCATTTGTGTTAAAAGTGTTGGATTCCTTTTTCTATACCAATGCTTTAAAGTAAAAACCATTGAGCAGCCTTCTTAAAATTGCATAGCTTTTATCATTACTAATGTAGTAATAGTTTGATTGAATATCTTTGTGAATTTTTTCTTCTAATAAAATTCTCTAATCAGTTATGTCTAATTGTAGGTTTTAAACCTCAGAGAATTTTGGAATTATTATTTCATTCATATTGTTGATCTACAGTTACTGTAAAATCGTGTATATAATATAGATGAGTGCGCAATGTGCATGTTGATTTTGCCTAAACTTTTCAGGTAAAAAAAGAAATTCACATATGATGCGAACCCTTAACTTTTTAAGATTTTAGGGTGGATGCCAACATTTGTTAACGGGAGGGGTGACAGCGATAATCAGCTGTAAACATTGAAAAATCTCGCTGTAGACTCTCTTTGCTTGGAGGAATGTTAGACACGTTGAATTGTGACGTCTAATCCCTGCATATGCGTGAGGAGTGAAGAGAAAACAGTGGCAAAAATTGCACTGGTGACAATGGCATCAACATCTCGCGAGAGAGTGAAGCAAATGCGCAAAGCAGAATACTTACTGGACAACACTTTATGTAAAATGTATTATTTTGAATTGAATTGAATTTTGGTAATCGAGATCAAAAATGAAAGTTAGGTGCCAGCATTAGTCTGGGAGGACCGCCATTTACAATGACAAGAGGTACATGCCAGATTGCATCACATTACGATTTCTGCTGCCATTGCCCATTTGTCGACACCACCACCATGTTGCCACTGTAGCCAGATAAGGCAAACACGCAGAGGGAGTGGCCAAAGAACCAGCAACAGGTGTTTTTTTGTTAACTTTTGTGTGAAACTATTGCTTTAAAATTATGCCTCTTATATAATATGTACCCCCATTTTTAGTGGACTAAAATGAGAAAAAATTTATATGTGAGATTTTACAGTTAATTCACTTTTGCTTTACACTTTCTTTAATCATTACCAAGTCTCTGTATTGTTTTCTGTTGGGTGCCACCATTTTACATCTTGGTTGCTATTACACTGTTACCTTATACAGGGAAAGGCTATGTAAGTTTTATGGCAAAGGAAATGAGCAGAGAGTCAAAATCAAAAAAATCAGTCCTATCTTTTATCTGTGCACAAATCTAAACCCAAAAATTGTAACAAGAAATTCAAAAGGAAAAACAAAACACCACAAAGTCTAAATGGCAAAGCTTAAACACACACTTTTTTTAAAATATATGCAAAATGTAATATTGTCACATGTGATACTCCATTTCTTAAACTGTCAATAATGTTACTTCCAGGACCTCATTCTTTAGCAGCATTGATGTGTCATGATGACAGACACAAATGATGGCACCCTTGGAAACATAAAATGAAGATGAAAAAAAATGCAAAACAAATTTCTAATAACTGAAAATGATATTCATTATGAAAAATTAACAAGTGAGCAAAAAATGACCAATATACATAATCATAACAACTATGATCTTTTACTAGGGAGTGTAACCCACAGAGGTCGCACTTATCATATCAGAAAGGCAACACGCAACACTTTGTCCTCTGAGACTGCATATTCTTTCCAAAAAAAAAAAAAAAAACACTTTAGCGGTGTTACAAGATGTTGGCTGTGATTAATGGTTAAAGAAATTAGCATTCCATTTTTAACTAAGATTTAGGTTACATACTGGGCTTTAAATACTAGATGAATTGTTACTTTCAGTTTTTCCCCAGACTTGGTGTCAGACTATGATTTTTGTCTCATCCATCACCTGATCCTTTATATAATAATTTTTCTGCCTCATACCAGTCGGCACTACAGGTAAGAGGCAGTGGGAGTTGACAGGAAGTTAATACACATAGGAATTTATTTTTCTATAGTCATCTTAACTAAGTATAGATTACAACTTCAATTGTAAACCAGCATTAGCAGAAAATTGCAAAACCAAATACTATTTACATACATTAACACACGCACACATTTCTACATTTAACATAATATAACGCAGACCAATTTAAATTCCATTAACGTAAACAAATCATGATGAATGTTTATCATTATTTTAGCTGAGACACAGCCAGTTAACAAAGGAGGAAAGAGAAATATAAACCTCCATTTAAAAGCAGTGCTAGAGGATTCATGGTCAGTAATAACAGACAAAGTTTTGATGACCTAGCTAAAATGGCTGTCCATCCTTTTCAGGTCACTCCACAATATTATAACTACAAACAACATAAAACTACACTGAATCTTTTTATCATTGAATCACCAAAGCTACAATTATCTCTGTGGTCACATTCCATGGGCTAAAGTAGCAGTGACACAATGTATCACAGCAGGGTAACAAGAAGAAAAAGAAAAAAGGAGAGTCAGTAACAGTTAATAACCATTATCTTGCTTTTATTTTTTTGCACATGACTAATAAACAGATGTAATATGAACATGCTAACCAGCAGCTATAATCAAAGTGTGTTAGACTGAAGTAGTGAGTCATTAGCCTGGATTTAAAATGCATGAGATCTAAGAAGTATCTCGTAGACAAACACCGTAGGCAGATCATTTAACAGCTAAAAGCTCAACATCCCATAAATATATAACTGGAACCATTGAAATACAAACACCTTGAGGTCATAAAGAAAGTGCCAGTATGTAAGTACTAATGAGATCTGTTCAGGTATGTCTGGCACAAACCATTTAAAACTTTATACATAAGAAGAAGGATTTTAAAATCAGCTTTAAACTTAACTGGAATCCAGTGTAAGGATGTCAAGACAGGAGTTACATGGTCATACTTCTAAGTTCTAATAATGACTCTTGAAGCACTATTCTGAATTAACTGAAAACTTCAAACAGAATGGTTTGAACAACCTATAAATAATGCATTGCTGTAGTCAGTATTACTAGAAATAAATACACAAATTACCTTCTCTGTATTCTTCATACTTAGAAAACAGTAATGGTTTTCCAATATTTTAGGTGGAAAAAGCAGGTTTCAGATACTGTTTTAACATGTGTTTTATAAGGTATACTGGTGTCAAAGACAACAATGAAGTTGATACACTAAAACTAATGATTATAATCTACTGAGTTAACAAGTGACGTCTTTTTATTGCTGTCTGTATCATTTTCATCCATTAATCACATTTTTTCTGTATTTATAGACAAGTGTTTTGGTATTAGTTTTCAGGATAAGGGCCTTGCTCAAGTTGTCAGTCATATAGGTTGCAACGATAAAACACAAAATTAGATATATGGTATAGCCGAGTATCAAGTGAAAATAAGAGAAAGTAAGCAGTTTTCTAACTACACGTTCCACTGGTAGCATATAAAGTAAAAAGAGTAACAGTCAGTAATGAAAAGCTTATGTAAAGAGTGCTTATGGAGCACAACGTCAAATATTATTAGTAGAGTTGGAAGTCAACTAACTATATGCAGCTTGAATCCCAGTGTGGCCACTTTCTGTGTAGGATTTAAATACTCTCCTTCTGATTTCCCTCCGGGTATTCCTGTTTTCCTCTCACACAATAATGAGTTAGGTTAACTGGCAACGCTACATTGGCCTTGTATGAGTGAGTGCAGGTGTCTTGTGATAGCCTGCCAACAGTTTCATAGTTGACAACCACAATATATCCAAATTCTGGAGAAAAGAGAACCAGCTCCCACAATCCTTAGATGAATATTTAGGCTGATAAAAGGATCTATGTTTATTTTGATGTCTGTACATAACAGGATCATACCTTCTGCCCCATTACATATGACAGCAATATTTATCCCTCAAAAATAAAAATACTTTTAATTGTCAGCTTGTAGCAAAACGATTTATAACACTTACATTTAATTAAAAGTTTTAATGTGGTTTAAGCAGAGCTGATAAAGTACAATTTGTAGGCGTTTAGCTGTAAAGGTGTGTTGCAATTCAAAGCCATTCTGTGTTTTACTGATAAGGCTGCTTTATCACAACATGCCAGGAACCTGCCCTGGAAAAGCCCCAAAGCAGCATTGTTAGCTTCTCATTGTGTCTCACCAGCCACATGAAGAGGAAACTGGCAGAAAAAAGTAAGCTTTGTTAGCACATTTCTATTTTAAGATGTGTTACAGCATGAGGATTTTAAAATAGTAAAGAAAAAAATACTACAAAAAATAATTACAGAAATATTAGGCAGGCTTATGAAAAAAATGTTTTAAGCATCAGCTATGGATAAAAAAAAGATGAAAAAAAAAGTAAGATTTCACTTCTAGGCTTTTAAATGCCATTTTGTCACACAGATCTGCCTTTACAAAATTTGCAGTGATTTGGCACCAAACACATAACAACACAGCAGACAAAAGCAAGCAGAGTGTGACTTCCCAAAGTGGGAGCAGGAAAACGGGCTGTCTGGCAGCACGGGTATGAGAGTGGGACCGCTAGAAAGATGGGAAAACGAGCAGTTTTCTGTATTCTTGTGCTGTGCAGAATTGGTTAACCAGTAACTTTCATCCATCTGAAGTGGCTCACTAGATTCACAGTGGTGCCAGAAATAAGTCTCAATGGAATTGATGACCAACGACAAGAAAACTATATAAAAAACCCATCCAAGTACATAACGAAATAGCAGAGGAATCACAAAAGAGGTACTGGACTTTCCAGCTAGGGAACTGGACCACCATGAAAAATACTGAAATGAGACCCCAGGCACAATTAGTTACAGGAAATTACCAACAAACATCCATCCAACCCAAAGGGAATCTCTGCTGGGACCTGTGCACTTTTTCTATCCATCAATTTTCTAATTTGCTTGAGGGAAGTCAATGCTTAACTGTGACCACTGAGACCCTCTTTTAAAGAAAACAAAAGTCTTGTTTCTTGTTGTGTTGCTCTTGGTAGAGGATTAAGCACAACACTGAACAAGGTCCTGAACAAATCCAAATTGTATTATGTGATATCATCTACTGTTGAATTCTGCTCTGTACTTGTAATATTTCTATTTGATTGCATTGAGGATTACTTGTGTTCTGATCTGTGTATTGTATTGTATTGACCCCCTTTTCTGACACCCAATGCACGCCCAATCAACCTGGAAAGGGGTCTCTCTTTGAACTGCCTTTCCCAAGGTTTCTTCCATTTTTTCAATACGAGGGTTTTTTGGGGAGTTTTTCCTTGCCTTCTTAGAGAGTCAAGACTGGGGGGCTGCCAAAAGGCAAGGCCTGTTAAAGCCCATTGTGGCACTTCTTGTGTGATTTTGGGCTATACAAAAAATAAATTGTATTGTAACACTTTGAAATCATAACTGTAAAACAATCGATGAAGCAAATTTTGATACATTGGTCAAAACCAGAAATCATCATTGAAAAATGAATACCTGTTCGATAGACTGATTAAACTTTATTAGTTCCCAGGAGGAATTTTGGCTTTTTATAGAAGCACTTTAAATAAATATATAAATACTTATTATATATACAAACACACTATGATCTGAAATACACATGAGAATGGTTATTAGGAAGAAAATTTAATTTGGAAAAAAAAAACTTCTGACTTGGCAGTCAAAGTGAGGCATTATACAGGTATATTGCTGTTGGTATAAAGTAGCCTCAGTAGCATATCTTGACACACTTCTTTTGAATGATTTGTTGGCTGCAAGTGTCCAATGTTAATGCGTCAGTGAGATGTGTGATTTTGTTCAGAATGGCACTCATCCATCCATCCATCATCCAACCTGCTATATCCTAACTACAGGGTCACGGGGGTCTGCTGGAGCCAATCCCAGCCAACACAGGGTGCAAGGCTGGAAACAAACCCCGGGCAGGGCACCAGCCCACCACAAGAATGGCACTCAGCTTTGTTTCAATTCTCTCCTTTGCTACGGCCTCCAGGGGATCCAGAGTGCATCCCATAAGTGAACTTGCCCTTTTAATTAGCTTGTTAATTCAATGGGCCTCTCTTAAAGTGATATTACTACCCAAGCAAACCGAAGCACAGAAAGTTGCACTGCCAATCACAGAGTGGTAGAAGATGTGAAGGATGTTGCTTACCTCATTAAAGTAACACAGTATCCTAGGGAATAAGACCTTGCTCTGGCATTTCTTAGATGACACCTCTCTGTTCCAACACCAATCCAACTCGCCATGGACATGGACCCCAAAGTACTTGTAGAAGTGAACCATCTCTACCTTTACTCCCTGAATCGTGAACGGATATATAGGTTCTTTAGTGCAGTGAAAAAAATCAAAAACCAGTTCCTCAGTTAAGATGGGGACAATTTCCTATGCACAAAGAAACAAAGTGCTCCACAGGACTCCGGTACTATCTCATCACTCTTATCAATAATGATTACCTTCACCAGATATAATGCTTCTACCCAAAGAGTTCAATTTTTAGCTCATCAGACCAGAAATTCTTTTCCTTGTGTTGTTTAAGTGTCACCATATGCCTATAATTCAACAGTAGTATTCATCTAGTCACTCTACTATAATGGCCTAATTGATGGAGTGCCATGGAGAAGGTCTTCCTTCTGACAGGTTCACCCCTTCTCAGCAGATTGACTTCTGAAGCTCTGTTAGAGTGAGCCTTGGGTTCTTGGTCACCACCAGCTTGGCCACAAGGCCAAATCTAGGAAGAGTCCTTGTGGTTGCAAACTTCCTCCATTTCATAATAATTGAGGCCACTTAGCCCCTCTGTGAACTAAAAGCTTTAGAAATTGCTTTATACCTCTGCCTTGATCTATGTCTCACCACAATTTTACTGCAGAGATCTACAAAGAGTTACTTGGACTTTATGACTTGGTTTTTGTCCTGACGTGTAGTGTGAATTGTACAGCCTTATATACACAGGTGTGTGCCTTTCTAAATGATGTCCAATCAATTCAATTTTCCTCAGGTGGACTCCAATCAAGTTCTAGAGACATCTCAAGTATAATTAAAGCAAACAAGAGGCATGTGACCACAATTTTGAGCACCACAGTAAAGGGGCTGAATACTCACAGAAATGAGAGATTTTATTTTTTTTTATTTTAATAAATTTGCAAACCTTAAATCTTTTGATTCTGTTATTATAGGTTATTGATTTTGATAAGGCAAAAATGGGAAATGTATCCATTTAAAATTAAATCTACAACATAATGAAGTGTGCAGAATGTGAAAGGGTGTGAATACGGTACCTTCTGAATGTACTGTATATATAAATATAAAATAAAATATTTTAAAACATGAGGGCATAATATATTTTCAGGCACTTTTAATCTAATTCGGGACCCCAAGGGTCAGATCCTACCCTGACAGCTTTGGCCATAAAGCCCTGATAAAGGTATCAGTCCGTCTCAGGGCTCATTCTCAAACACAACTTCATTCGCACAGAAGCCAGCTTATTATTATTATTATTATTATTATTATCATTTTATCAAGGAGATTCATTAGAGCACTGCGTTGGCACCCTGCCCGGGATTTATTCCTGCCTTGTGCCCTGTGTTGGCTGGGATTGGCTCCAGCAGACCCCCGTGACCCTGCGTTCTGATTCAGCGGGTTGGGAAATGGATGGATTCATTAGAGCTATATATACCTATATTATTCTAACCCACACCTTTTCAGAATGTGGAACACCACAGCAACCAGTAAACACCCATAGAGACATGGACAGAACGTCAGACTCATGGACAGTGACCTGGCCCGAAATCCATGTTACAGCAATGCAAAACACTAGCCTGTACTGAAGGCACTGATTGTTAAAACCAAACCAAGAAAAGAACTGTTAGAAGGAAAAACACTCAAAGGGAATTTTTTTTAAAAAGTGGATAATGCTCTGCACATGATGCTGTCTGGGTTTGATTGGCCTGCACATTTATAAGGGTAACAGGGCATGCTGCACAAAGCTGAAAAAAGAGCTTGTAATTTAAATGAAAAAAGAATGAAATATAGGAAATCAGAGTCTAATTAAAAATAAATGCCCAATATTACGTTGAAGGGCCCTAAAGTGAAAGAGTTCCGTTTTAAAAATATAATGGACTGCTGCTTCTGATTGCTTAGCAACCACTTCTCCATTGCTCTGCAGATTTGCCAGCAGGAGGGAAAAAATCAATACAAAAAAAAGTGTGTTTCTTATTTTTTAAGCTGCAAAAATATGGCCTCTCCCGATACTGGTTATCTCTAGGTCTTTAGCATCTTTTTGTCATTCCTCTTAAGTGAAATTGGATATTACAGGAAGAGTTCAATGTGGAACATAAACACAATGCCAGCAGAGTGAATACTCATTTCCTGAAAACAGATTACATGGTAACGTATCAATAAACAGGACACATAGATGTTTTGAATATTAATCATGATATAATGACAGAGGTGGAATAGTAGCACTGTGTACAGCTTGATTCATTGCTGGTATACTTTCTTTGCAGACCTTTAGTACTAGGGTGTTATACCGTGTTAGCCATTATCAATGTAGTGAGAAGTCAAGCAAAATGACACCTTTTATTGGCTAACTAAAAAGATTACAATATGCAAGCTTTTGAGGGAACTCAGGCCCCTTCTTTAGACAAGATGTAATATCTTGCATGTTCTAATGTGAATGTGCCTTGTGATGGCCATTTAAGGGTGGGCTTCTGCCCTGAGTTCATTACAATCACTGACCCAGCCCAGAAAATCTAGAAAATGTTGTAACTGAAAACTTTTGTTTTTTATTGATCTACTTCAGTGTTTATAAAACTATCAACCATTTAAGTAGATGGAAAGAAAATGCACATCATTTTTGGTAAAATTTCAGCTGTTGTTTTTTTTTTTCTCCTAAAATCCCCCATTATATCTGAAGGTGTCATGCCTAAAAACAAAAAAATTGTACGTGAAGAGAGAAAATGAAAGTGTCGTTCATCACGCCATGAAGGAACATAATGAAATGTAATGGATAAAATGAAAAATGACATTGGCACAAGTGTGTCCTTATAACACAGTGTCTTTAGAGTTCTTCCTGTTTAATGGAAAAGCCCAGCAGCTATTTCTGAGGGAGATTTACTTCATCTATTAATAGAGTATGTACCAGTGTCTATCTAAGTTACCTCATACTGCTTGTATAATATAACGTGAGAGTGTACACATTAAAGGTGCTACCACACATCAACAAAGCATATCACCAATGTAACAAAGATACTGACCTTAAAGTCAAATGGCTACAGTTTAAATCTCCCACACAGCTCCATAAGCAAACATGACAAGTTATATTTGTACCAAAAAATGGGCATGTTAATTTTGTACTATGTCTTATGAAGCTGCACTATGAGATATTTACTGAATAAATATTGACTGAAACTAGCAATGTAAATTGATTTTACATAACATTTTTAAAAACATTAAAAAATAACTAACTAATCCAGTGATGGGCAAAACTGTGGAGCAGTGGTTAGTGTTAAACAGAACTTTATTTGTCCCCCCAGGAGAAATGTGGCTTATTACAGAAGCTATTTAAATAAATAAATACATAAAAAGACAAATAAATATACATACACACATAATATGGTCTGAACACACACCAGAATGACTAAAAAGGAAATAAAAATTAAAAAGAAAGAAATGAAAACATTTGACTTGCTAGTCACAATGAGACATTATGCAGGCAGTTTGCTGTTGGTATAAAGGAGCCCCTGTAGCTTTTCCTGACACACTTCAGTCAATGAATTATTTAGCAGAACGTCCTCAATGTTAGTGTGTCAGTGAGAGAATGTGCAGCACTGTTCATAATGGTACTCAGTTTTGTTTTAATTCTCTCCTTTGCTACTACCCACAGGGGATCCAAAGTGTGTCCCATAACTGAGCCTGCCATTTTATTTAGCTTGCTGATTCAGTGGGACTTTTTTGTTGTGATGTTACCAGCCCAGCAAACCACACTGTAAAAAATCGCACTGGCCATTACAGAGTTGTAGAAGTTGTGAAGGATGTCACTTCCCACATTAAACGGACACAGTCTTCTAAGTAAAAAGAGCCTGCTCAGCTCTTTCTTGTATAGTTCCTCTGTGTTACGAGACCAGTCTAACCTGTCATTCACGTGGACTTGCAGGACCGCACCACCTCTGCATCCACTCCTTGAATAGTGACCGGACATAGAGGCTTTTTGATGCGTTGAAAGTCAATAATAAGTTTTCTTGATGGTAAGGTGCCTACAGATCTGTTTGCAACAAGAAACAAAGTTCTCCACCTGACTCCTATATTCTGTCTCATCCCCCTTATCAATACATCCCATACATACAGAATCATCTGAGAATTTCTGTAAGCGACATGACCTGGTGTTATATTCGTATGTACAGAATAAATCAGAATAAAGAGAAAAGGAGACAGGACTTTTCCTTGTGGAGCTCCAGTGTTAATCACATGCTTATCAGAAATAAAGTCTCACAAGTCTGCAGTGCTTCGCATACTTAAGTCCAAACAGCCCTATTGATTTTTGATTGTTTGCTTTTCTCTCTCTGTCTCTCTTTCTCTCTCTGACATTCTCTGCTCCTGACGCGCACTCCTTTGAAGAAGAAGATATGTTTGCATTCTTTTAATTGTGAGATGGAACTGTCATCTCTGTTTTGTCATGGAGCACAGTTTAAACTTTTGAAAAAGAGACAAATGTTTGTTGGCAGTGTTTTAAAGTCACTGTCTCTACAACCTCCTGTGTTTCTGTGCAAATCTATGACCCAAGCATGACAATATAAAAATAAAAATATAAACGTATGGTTTTTACTTTGCGGATTTTCACCTTTCGCGGGGGGTTCTGGAGCGCAACCCCCGCGATCGAGGAGGGATCATTGTATTGCTTTACATTTACTTATTTGGCGGACATTTTACAACATTTATGATACAATTGATTGCATTTTTTTTTTGTTTTTCCAATTGCAGCACAGGCAGGTCAAGTGACTTGCTTAGGGTCACACATTGTCAGTAGCAGGATTTGAATCCACAACCTCAGGGTTTGAACTCCAAAGCCTTAACCACTACAACTCACTGCCTGCAGTGATTTACCATCACTTTTGTGTACGTTCTCCAAATGCACACTCCTCCCATTTGTCTGTGTTATGAACTAAAACCCTTCTTCATATGTTGGGATGTTGCCTTCTATGTTAGCTCTTTTCATTGTTTTTGTAGCTCTTGTTTCATACAAGAGAATAGTTAAAACCAGTTCAGAAGTTTTAATCAAGCAAGTTACTGTCTAATGGCATTAGACATAAAATAAAATTCCAGCTGGACCCAAAATCAGCCAGTTGGATTGCCATTCTCTACCAGAATCCCTATCGCCTGTTTTTAGGCATTCTGTCACACCCGCTTTACTGCTGTCATTTTCACAGCTATCTTGTCTAAAGCAAATAACAAAGGCTCTCTTTTATACAGTGAGGTAAGACATATATTTTTGCACCCAATGCTGCAGGGACAAGTATCCTGGTACTCATGACCTGAAAATTAGATTTAAAAAATGTAGAATATGAATGAATGAATTTTAACTAGAAATTTGCTTTGTTTTCTATAAACTAAATGGGGATTTGTACAAATAATTCACAGAAAAACAGAATAATAAAAAGACTGAAAGACAGTTTAAAGCACATCCTGTTCAGCCTGAGAGTAAAAGCAGCAAACTTAGTAGAAGTGCACTTAATTGCAGCAGTGTGACTCTGATAAATCAACTTGTTTACTTAAAAAGGTAGAAGCTACAGGGATGATTTAGGAGCAAGGTTAAAATCCCTTTGGTGAACTGAGAAAAATATATAAGGGGGCATTTTGGCTGTGTGCACTTGAGTTTTGGAATAATAGGCATCTACACCAGAATTCCAGATTGCAGAATATTTGAGGCTGCAGTATTTTCATATGTTTTAGACAGGCAGGTGAATATTAACATACCATAATGACATGATGGCTTAAGCAAAGAAATTCACTTTTTTCAGTTCAGACATAATTAAAAATTTTGTTTAGCTTGAATACATTTTCCATCATCTTTTTGGGTTTCTCTGAGGTTTTAACGATCAGAGATTTGTTCTGTATGTTTACTCTTGCAATTCAGGACCTATAAACTAAGGTTAAAATTTTTTATCACTATGTTTCCAATATGGGTGCTGCCTTTTGTATTATTTTTGCAGTGAAGTGGTCCATGGATGCTAGGGGTGTACGTCTACAAATCGTGCTGCAATGGCATCACTGGTGCAGCACTGATGGCACTTGTCTCGCAATGCCCAAAAGTGCAGATATTTTAAAAAGACCTTGCGAGTGATTTTGGTGTGGTTTAAGTTGCAGAACTTTAAAGATTACACGGAATTTTGCTTTTGACAAAGAATTTCTTTTCTTACAGCTTTTGACTTTTGCAGCATTTTTTGACTAGTGATTGACCTCCTAATCATTTCATGTAGGGTTCTTGGTTTCCTTCTAAACAGTACACTGGGCACCCACAGTTCCTATTTCTCATTTTAGGTCAGTCTCCCTCCAAAGTACTTCACACACTTCATTACTTGTTTGTCTGTCAAGGCAGCAGTGTTTCTTTTAGACTGAAGCTGTGATATCTGAAATTTATAGGCTTATAACATGTAACACAAAACTTCAGATCGCTATTTACCGTTTGATCACTTCTTTGAATATGAAAATACATTTTTGTAAAGTTACAGTAATCTGAACATTTCTATTGGAACTTCAATGCTAAAATTATAAGTATATTTTCGAAACAGCACTGAGCATTCAGCTACCAAAAAAATGTTTAAGAAGCAGGCACCAATTAGCTCTGAAAACCATGTAACATTAAGTAATATGAAAATCAAAAAAATAAATAAATAAAAAAGAAGTGTCTCAGACTCTTTCCAAGGGTGATGTAGCTGGTATGATGGATTATTCAGGAGACAACAGTTTCCAGGTAGATAAGTGAGGCATCGGGCAAGAATATGGCTTTGCAAAGTTTTAGGCGAGGGAAGAAAGCCCACATAATGCCATCTCATTGCAAAAGAAGAGTACCATTGAGAGTAGTATGAAATGTTTATGTAGGCAATGTCTACTCTCCATGGAGAAGAGATAAAAAAACATATCATGAGGGATTAGAAGATCCTCTCTAATTCTGTAGATTATAGCAAGTGGTTCCTGTTGGTAATATATATGGCATCTGCGTAACACTATGGAGACAGACAACCAGGAAGCTACTAATGGTGCCAGGATGTTGAATGGCAAATTACAGCTGAAGAGTTCAGGGACAACTGGGTCCAAGAGAGGCAGCACTAAGCAAACAAAGAAAAATTGTGTGTACATGAGCAAATTGTACAAACTACACACAGAGAATGAGTGGGAAGTGAACCCAGGTTGTTGCAGCTACGTAGTAGTACAAATGACTCAACTGGTGTGCCTCCAATCTTCCCTATATGATTTGTTTAAGTCCTGGCCAGGAGTAAATATTTTAATACACATTAAAGCTCAGCTGGCATAAGCAGATGTCCCTTTGTGCACATATTTTTCTCATCACGCCAGCATCTAAAAAAACATACTTTGGCTTTTCTGCAGTGTTTTGACTCACGTAGCATGTCTAATGCATTTCTGGACATACAATATTAATATTCTTAAGTTTATTTCATAAACTACTGATCAAAAACTTTACATTGTAATTTTCTACTTATACAGATTGAATTTCTCAAAGCCTCACTGACACCTGATGCATATTTCTGCCGGAGCTCCTTAACAGAATATTATTATCGAACAGAACACTAGTCATAAAAAGCAACTTTAATAGGATCTCACAGTGCTCAGGCTCTGACTTCAAATAGAAAATGCATCATATCTGTAAAAATCTGAGGGAAAATGAACTGGCAGCACTGTGCATTCAAGAGAATTCTTTCTCCTTCACTCTGAAATGAGGGTTTCCCATTTAAAATGATGAATAATTCAGAACGGAGATGCGAGGCACTGATGAAGTCTGGGAGGAAATGAAAGGCGCTTTTCAGGCTCCTGTTCCTTTTATTGGCTTTGGATTTCTTGCTGGTAACGGGTCTCTCTGGGGGTTTCTTATTTTTATAAATCAGCAGCAAAAAGCAGGAGATAATTTTAATGTTACTGTTAAAAAAAGGCCTTGAGAGCTACAAATTAATCTGGGATGTGTTGTTTTCCTGCTTTTAAAATATTCATGAAGGCCAAGTATATGGAGGCTATAACATGAATAAATTCAGGTGTAGTAACTATTGTCATTGCACTGCAAATCACAGACACTTGAGTCGAGCAAATTGTATTTTGTCGTTGAAAATGTCTGCAAATGGCAAACATGGATTTATAGGATGGTGCCACTAGGATTAAAGTGGGCAACACCAAAAAAAAGTGGTATATGTGAAGGTGACAGTCCTCCAGGCCTTATTTATAGCATTTATATATTGAAAAGGGGAGATGTGCTCCATCTAGGATTTCTTCCAATCTTGCTCCCAATATTGCTGGGACAGGCCAAGGCTGTCTGGAGGTTTAGAGAGTTATGGTCAGTGTGCCATTTAACCGTTATGGACACATTCAGTCAATTTGATTTTAAAGTGCTATACAACATAAAAGCCAACTTTGTTTTCTTGCTTAAGAAATTATCATCATATGATACAAGACATTAGAAAATTTCTGATATATTAGCATCCAATGATAATTAATCATGATAGAGCAGAGTACTGGAACTGCACAGGTGGTAACTTAAATCTCCATCACTGACTCACTTTATGACACTGAGGAAGTTATTTAAACTTCCTGAGCTCTTCCATTATAAATATACTAAACAGTGTGGTATGGTAGGCTCCTATGACTATTAATTAAACTCATTAGAAAGTCTCTGGTAGCAACAGAGGATTATTGCTGCTGCCTTACAGCTACTAGGACATTTCTAAGTATGGAGTTTTCACATTTGCTTTGTATCAACATGGGCCGACTTGAGTTTCCTCCCAAACGCATACAAGTTTGAGAAGCTTGTTGACACTAAATGTTCCCAGTACAGGTGCATGGTTCACTCTTAGACACTTTCCCTTTGTCCATATAATCTTTTAATGAATTCAACAGGTACAGAAAATGGGTGGATGAGAGCAGTGGCATCGTTAGTGATGGGCTCCTGGGGCTTAAACACCTGATTTCTGGTGTCCGGCCCCTGATCATCCCAAGAGACCTCTGTCACCCAAACTGTTTGATCTGACTGACAAGTACAACTTGCAAGAACCCATTGATGAGATATACTTGTACAACCCCACTTGTACAACCCCCCCTGGTTGAACAGCAGTGATTAGGAGTTCAGGTTTAATCTTCACCATCAACTTCCTATATGACCCTGAAGTAGTTACTAATTTGCTTGCTTGAGCTTACATGGTATATGTACTAAGGCTCTCAAATGATTACAATTTTTATTTAGGATTAATCACAACATGTTAATTAATCAAATGTTTAGCCAAGGTAGATTAGCAATTTCCAGTAGTCCCCTGTGAATGTGAATGCTGTACCACTTCTTAGATGCTCAAAATGTGAAGACTTTTGCCTTTCATATACTGATACATGACACAATTATCCCATTTGACTGTAATGTGTAAGAATTGTCAGACTTCGCTGAATGACGTTTCTCAGCCCAGTATCTTAAGCTAAATTTAGAGATCTGCATAGTGATGCAATCCATTTTGCAATTAATGGTGGTAGTTAATGCTTTAGATTTTGCTTCATTCATGAATATAAGTTGAGTTGTACATTTGTGGATTGTAGTCTGACGCAGATTGTGTTGCCTAATGTTAGGTTTTTTAACAGTGGTACTATGCATGTTTTGCTCTTAAGCCAAGGATGTTGTGTTTCTGTGATATTTAAATTTGTCTGCACTAAGTTTACAAGTATCAATAATTTTTTCTTTGAAACAGATAGGAGAGTTTTATATCAAAAGCAACTATCACAAATTTCATCCTTCTCAGCCATTTCTAATGGTATAGCTTAGATCATGGGTCCCCACAGTTTAAGTCAATGCCCCCTAAAATACCATACCCCTCTGATCATGGCCCTCACTAATATAAACACAATGTGATGAAGCATGGAATTTCATGTAACCGTAGACCAATTAATCAAAGCAAATGCTTAACTATGTCACACTAAGGGTGGTCCAGATCTAATTATGCAACTTTTAATGCAATTCAGGAAAACAATGGAAGACAAAAGAATTGTTCAAAATATCTTGTAATAAACGAAAACAGACTTACATTGAATTAATTCACTGATTTTCCATGTAATTTCCCACTTGTCCTGCATTCAGTTGTGAATTCTCTATGTAATAAACTTAATAAGTTATAGCGTAATGAAAATTGCATAATAAGATCTGGACCACCCTAACATCATATGAAATCTCTAGGGCAGGATTTTCAAGTTTTTTTTTTTTTTTATGAAGCACAACCTCCAGGAATTGAAATATTTTGAAGTACCACCATTTTCTTTCAGTCTTAACTTTTTAATTACTGAACTGTTATTAGGCACAACTAAAAGTGAGATTTCTTAACTCCCACCCCTCCCCTAAATTGCTATTTGGGGATGATAAATTATTACATATGGTGCTTTGTGTGGTTATGTTGTTTTTCAGTTTTTCTTATGTACATCAAATTCATCTTTAATTATTTTTTAATGTAAGAACAGTAGTATGACTTGACAAGGAATAAAAATTAGAAAACGCCTAAAATTTCAATTTTTGTATTTTACAAAAAGTATACAGTTACAAAAGAATCCAAATCAAAAGTAGTAGGGGAATTACTTAAGCTATATATGATTTCAGGTGAAAATAGAAAAAAATAACTGAAAGTCAGTAGTGAATGTTGACCCTATATGGTTTATTGGGACATAATTGACAATTTTAACCACAGTTTTGTTTCTAAATTCAACCTACTCCTGTATTTATTTTTAAGGAAGGATGAAGGTTACTAAACACTGGCAACTATGAACAATAGCTTTCTGCTGTTGATTAATATTAATAACTAGCCGACGCCCGCCATAGCATACAGAGGTGTAAGAATAGGAACAGAAAACGGTGAGAAAGGAATTCAGAAATCAAGAAGAAATAAATAGTTCTTGAAAGACGCAGTGCGCATATAGAATTTCCAGCCAAGTAGGATTACATGTGAAAGTGATAAATAAATCAGGCTTTCTGAATTTACGTACTATGGCCATGGCATCCTGATAGCTTTGTTGCATGTATCTTGGACTTCCTGGAAATGTGGACGGTAATATGATCATTTTGCCTACACGTACGTTATTTTCAGCGTTTGCTTGCAGTGCGTCTGTGTTCAAACATTGTATTGTTCCATGCGCAGATCTTGTTGATGTAATCTGAGATAGTTGAGATGCGCGCGCGTAAAATTGAGTAAGCCTTATTCGCTTGGCGGTTCTTTTATCGGGAAAATGTTGTAAACCTTTGTGCCAGTCAATGTCTCCATAAGGGAATAAAAGTGGGTAAGCCATAGGATCGCAATTCATATTGAGCGTGGAAATCTGTTTACAGGAGTTGTGTATGGGATAGATGCAAATGTCCCTTTCGGCAGGCGTTTCGCCATCTTCTCCGATGAAAATCGCTGCAATGTCGGGGCATTGTATCGTCGTAAATCCTGCCTAGGGTTTTCCTTGAAAACCATTCGTACAGATGCTGTTGGATTGGACTGAGCGATTTCATGCATGTGTTTGTATGATTTAGCGAAGGGGTTGATGGTTCTGAGCATGGAATCTAGCTGGAGAAGTACATTTTCGCTGCATGCAGAGTTTGCTTTATTTTGTAAGCGTACTGCGGTAGCTTGCACTGTGTCAAAAACATACAACTGTCCATATCCTGTAGAGGTAGAAGTGTTAGCATATAGTGAAGAGATTTGGTAATAAATTTGCCTGTGTATTTTAAAACAGTATGGTCCGTGGCCAGGAGGTTAAGTTATCTATGCACACATGGAAGCAAACGCTAGAGAAGAGTTGTATTCTCAAATGTGTTCACGATAATTTTTAGCTTCTGATCTTTGCTGTGTAAGAAGCTGTTGTAAAGACACAGGTGGCTCCCGCAAAGGTGGTAAAGCTACTTTACTGTTGTGGCAGCACCTCAAGTACTTGCTGGATGTATTATACTCAGCAGGCCAGTATAGGGCATGACATGGAAGACGACCAATAGGAATCGAGAAATGCCATGTCGGCTGCGTGTGGGCAGGACCGGTTTTGAAGTGGAAGCAGGATGAACCAGAAGAGAAATATATACAGTGATCCCTCTCTATATCACGCTTCGACTTTCGCGGCTTCTAAATGTAAGCATATCTAAATATATATCACAGATTTTTTTGCTGGTTCGCGGATTTCTGCGGACAATGGGTCTTTTAATTTATGGTACATGCTTCCTCAGTTGCTTTGCCCAGTTGATTTCATACAAGGGACGCTATTGCAATATGGCTGAGAAGCTACCCAATCAGAGCACGTATTACTGTACATATTAACTAAAACTTCTCAATGATATACGATATCTTCCCGTGCGGTGCTTCGCATACTTGAAAGCCCAAACAGCACATATTGATTTTTGATTTTTTGCTTGTCTCTGTCTCTCTCTCTCTCTCTCTCTGACATTCTCTGCTCCTGACGGAGTGGGTGTGAGCAGAGGGGTTGTTCGCACACTGGCCTAGAGGATACGGATGCTCCTCTAAAACATGCTGAAAGACTACCTTCACATTGCTGCCTTCCTTGTAGTTGTTTTGTCCAGCGGTGTCTCGCATACTTAAAAGCCCAAACAGCCCTATTGATTTTTGATTGTTTGCTTTTCTCGCTCTCTCTCTCTCTGACATTCTCTGCTCCTGACGCGCACTCCTTTGAAGAAGAAAATATGTTTGCATTCTTTTAATTGTGAGACAGAACTGTGATCTCTGTCTTGTCATGGAGCACAGTTTAAACATTTGACTACAGGGTGTTATTTCATGTCTAGAGGGCTCTAATAATGTTAGAAAATATATTTAGAAGGTCGTAAACAGGTTTTCTATGCTCTAACTGCGAAAATATTCGATTTATAAATAAAGAATCCTACTTCGCGGAAATTAATTTATCGCGGCAGAGTCTGGAACAGATTAACCGCGATAAACGAGGGTTGACTGTATAAGACATACTAAAATGAATATTATATGTGTATTGTATTAATAATAACTTTTCAAATTTGTCTTCATTGTATATTATTCTGCCTTAGTCTGCCAATTTCTAAATCCATTCTAAAAATAATGGTGGACGAGACAAGTTCAGCAAAGATAAAAATCTTGTAACAGACCAGATTTCAGGGAAAGAGAGCAAGATAGAAACAGCCATGTTGTGTAGCCTCCTCGCATGTGTGGAAGAGGGAAGAGGAGACTACTCACCTGAGACGCACTTTCACAAAAATCCATCAGTCTTGCTGTGTGGTTACCAAGTAGTCTCCAACCTTGCATGGATTGACTCAGAGAGATGTAAAGTGAGTGAGAGCTGTTCCCTTACAACCAAAGTATGGTTTGGAAAACTTCAATTTAAGTGTGGGCAATGGACACGGAAGAGAAGAACAGGGTTGGTTAAGTGAAGAGTGGAGTCTAACAGCAAGGACACCATGAGATGGCATGGTGGAACTGAAGCACAGCTGAGCGTGGAGACATAGGGTTGGTCTTTCTAACCAACAATTCTTTTAAGTCCCACTAAATATTGATTTTTTGTTGTTTGTTTTCTTGCATACCACCTAATTTTTGCTTTCTTGCATATTGCCTAACAGATTATTGTGTACCACACAGACTGAGAACCACTGCTCTCATGTACAACTATATTAATATACAACTGCTTTTATGTAAGATTTGAAGAATATTTTCATTTACCGATATGTTTATTTTAAAAATAGGTAATTTACAGACAATGTTAAAAAAAATGTAATAGATTTTTTTTTTAAATAATGTCAAGCCATGGCTGCCCAGTTAGAAAACCATTGGCTTACATAGCAAGGTGTGTCAAATTACATGATTAAGGAAACATAACACATTAACTCTGACAGCCCTAATAAATATGCAAAAAAATAACAAAGTAATATACAAAATAAAATTTGGTCATTTGATACTTGGGATTTTTAGGTATATCATTAGCATAGGATAATATTAATAATCATATGATGCTAACTTGTTATGTACTTAATCAGCCCTCATCACCAACTCTATGACTTGGAACAAGTCACTGACATTGTAAGCACAACTAAGTATTACCTAAAATTAAAGTATTTTGCTGATTTTCTAATTTATCACAAAATATAAATCAGCCTAAATTTTAAGCAAATTAGCACACCATAATAAGGTTGAACAGCGATACTGCTTCATGGATACAGCGTCATGAGTTAAAATCTGTCTCTTTTTGCTTGGAGTCTACATGTTCTACTTGTGTGTCTGGATTTTTCTCCTGATGCTCTGTTTTATCCCACTTCCTTGAAGTTTCATCCTGTGACATCAAACCTGAACACCATGATTGTGATCAGGCAGAATCTTTGCTCCCAAAACACAGTTGCACATATAAATAAACTGTGTTTGTGGCCCAAAGTGCATGTTTGTGCAAATGCATTCTTATCAGCAGCAGTGCTACAACTGGACAACTACTACTATAAAGAATTCAAGTTGCATTTTTTTCACAAGATTTCTACTGGGAATTAGCAGCAAGCTTTCAGAACTTTAAAAACAAAATCATAACTGAGAATAAAAAGGCTGAGTGTGATTTAAAACAATTCTTCAGGGATTCAATGAAAATCAATGCTTAAATGTTAAAATTTTGATAAGAGAAATATGC
Source organism: Polypterus bichir lapradei (assembly GCA_026402145.1). Lineage (NCBI taxonomy): Eukaryota > Metazoa > Chordata > Cladistia > Polypteriformes > Polypteridae > Polypterus > Polypterus bichir. Next base: position 69,369,052 of record JANRMT010062854.1, on the reverse strand, counting down.
ATTTCTAAAGAACCTGGTAGAGGCAGCTTTAGAGCATCAAAAGATATGTCAGTATTTAGCAGTGGTGGCATGTTGGAGTGACCTCATTCTCTAACAAATGTTAGGCCTAGAAAGTTTTATCACAATATAATGTGTATATCTAATATATTAACTCAAGTTAAGAATGAGCCCTGCATATTGTGAAGCAGGGCAGTTATAAGTTGGCAATGCACCTGATATGTTTAATTTAAAATGTGAGAGAAAAACAATATACCTGGAATAATCTGTTGTGACTATGAAAACAACATGTAATCTCATGTCAACATAGCCAGTAATTACACAAGGAGTCTGAAACACTGCTATGCAACCTCCCAGTCATTTGAAAAACAATTCTTTGACACTTTCAACTGTTGTAATGAACAATATATTATGAACAGAAAAATCCAATCCAAAAATCAATCGTTCTCAATTTTACATGGTATCTTTCATAGCAAAAACTAGAAGCCCTTCTTCAAAAGAAGACAAGATTATAATGCAAAATGCACAATTACTCTCATCCATCTATTTTTTAACATGCTTATCTAGTGTAGAATTGCAGGTCACTAGTACTTACCTGAAACCACTGTTTGCAAGTTGGAAATCAACACTGGATGTGACAGAGTTACTGTATGGCCACAATCACACTCACTCACATAATATATACAGATAACCATCTCAGATCTTTTTCAGAGTAGCAGGCAGCCAAATATATCCTGGCAACACTGGGTACAAGGCAGAGTGTGAGCTCTTTGCAGGGTTCACTCATGCACACACCTACACTCACACAAGACCAATATTCAATTGCCAATCAACATTAACTAGCATGTCTTTGTGAATGTTGGAAGAAATCTGGAGTATCTGGAAGAAAATCCACAGGAATAAAGTGAAAACTGTCTGGGCAAGGGATTCATGAGTCAAAAACACAGATCAGTATGCAACTGTGCTGTCCACACTTATTCATATGGGGTCAGTTTGGAGTCACAGATTAAGCTAACACAGCATGCAAACTTAACAGATCCAGGGCCTGGGCTGTGATTCAAACCCCATAACTTGGTGCTGTGAAGCAGCAGTAGTAATCACTGCATCATCGCTATGTTTTGAGAAACTTAAACTGAAATTAGAAATAAATGAGGAAAATGTCAGCTTGAAAAAAACACCTTCAATATCTCAAAGCCCTATCCATTCATACATTAGTATCAAGGCTTAGAGCTATATCAAAATAAATGTCCTGTATTGTTTATTGTAAAGTGATATACTCCTGCACAACATTTTTATTTTAAACTGCCACATAGTCTGTGAGCTTCTCAGTCTGTTTCCATTGCCCATTATATGCACTGCAGTGTCTGCCAACGGGTGTTCTAGATGTTGAGACTTTACTGTTTTCTTCAAGACCTAGTGCAGTCTGAAATAAGAGCGGTGCAAAGTATGGAACCAAATATGGATCCTGACAGAACAAGACTGCACTTTCAAACACAGAACAACAACAAAATACAGTGGTGCTTGAAAGTTTGTGAACCATTTAGAATTTTCTATATTTCTGCATAAATATGACCTAAACATCAAGTCCTAAAAGTAGATAAAGAGAAACCAGTTAAACAAATGAGACGAAATTATTATACTTGGTCATTTATTTATTGAGGAAAATGATCGAATCTATACTAATAAAAGGCAAAGCCCTCACTCACTCACTCACTCACTCACTCACTCACTCATCACTAATTCTCCAACTTCCCGTGTAGGTAGAAGGCTGAAATTTGGCAGGCTCATTCCTTACAGCTTACTTACAAAAGTTAAGCAGGTTTCATTTCGAAATTCTACACGTAAAGGTCATAACGGTCGATAAAGGTCGACAACGTCCGCCATGTTGAACTTTCTTATTTATGGCCCCATCTTCACGAAATTTGGTAGGCGGCTTCCCTGTGCTAACCGAAACCGATGTACTTACTTATTTCGATGGTATGACGCCACTGTCGGCCGCCATATTGAACTTTCCAACGTCACCAATTTTCCAACTTCCCGTGTAGGTAGAAGAATGACCCCGTCTTCACGAAATTTGGTAGGTGGCTTCCCTGCGCTAACCAAAACCGATGTGCGTACTTATTTCGGTGGTATGACGACACTGTCGGCCGCCATATTGAATTTTCCAAACGTCACAAATTCTCCAACTTCCCGTGTAGGTAGAAGGCTGAAATTTGGCAGGCCCATTTCTTACAGCTTACTTACAAAAGTTAAGCAGGTTTCATTTCGAAATTCTACGCGTAATGGTCATAACGGTCAACGACGTCCGCCATATTGAACTTTCTTATTCATGGCCCCATCTTCACGAAATTTGGTAGGCGGCTTCCCTGCGCTAACCGAAACCAATGTACATACTTATTTCGGTGGTATGACGCCACTGTCAGCCGCCATATTGAACTTTCCAACGTCACTAATTCTCCAACTTTCCGTGTAGGTAGAAGGCTGAAATTTGGTACTTATTTCGGTGGTATGATGCCACTGTCGGCCGCCATATTAAACTTTTAACGGAAACCGATGTACGTACTTATTTCGTTGGTATGACACCACTGTTGGCCGCCATATTGAACTTTCCTACATCACTAATTCTCAAACTTCCTGTGCAGGTAGAAGGCTGAAATTTGGCAGGCTCATTCCTTACAGCTTACTTACAAAAGATAAGCAGGTTTCATTTCGAAATTCTACGCGTAATGGTCATAATGGTCAACAGCGTCCGCCATGTTGAACTTTCTTATTTATGGCCCGATCTTCTCGAAATTTTATAGGCGGCTTCCCTGCACTAACCGAAACCAATGTACGTACTTATTTCGGTGGTATGATGCCACTGTCGGCCACCATATTGAACTTTTCAACAGTCTTTGTTACTTATGGGCCCATCTTCAAGAAATTTGGTACATGGGTTCCCAACGCTAACTGAATCCTACTTACGTACATATATACTTCCATAGCCTGCAGCTCAGTCACTGTGTGAGGTGGCGTTGGGTCCTCCATCCCAACGCCTCCCACGTTGTTGGCTGCCTGCCTATATAAGACCGTCCGTCGCTCCAGTCTCTACATTCCCTTCCTTGCTTCGCAAAGGGATTCACGTCTCCCTACTGATAACTACAGCCTTTTTGTTTAATCCACGGCTTCTCCGCTGTTTTATTGTTTGCTTATTACAATTATAGTTATTGTATAGGTATTTTAGACTTACTTTACATTGCTCAGGTACCCATTTCCTTTATCATTCCAACCCCCATTACCATGTCTATCGAGGTGATCACTATCGATCAAAGAACTGTCACTTACTGAGTGGTTTCCATGCCCGGAGATGGCACTTACCTTTTCCATTCTCTTTGTTACATATTGCACGGCCATATCAGGCTCACTCTTAATATCCGGAGGAACATTGTGTCTTATGTATTGAATGACTGGGACAGGTTCAAGGTGTGGACTGATGATGGTACAGGAGATAATTATACTACACAGGAGCACTATAAGAGTGAAATGCTTAAGCCCTTCACCTATGGTTCTGCATGTGAGTTGATGGCTGCCGCTGAATTGTTCGGTTGTCGCTTTCAAGTGTACCGAAATGGCCAAATATTTACAAAAAAATTTACACCTTTCGACAACCGCCAATGTCTCTTCAACATCTTAGATTCACAGGTGACGATTTCAGTAGTGGACACTTTGATGTTTATGAATGTTTAAACTCTCAAAAGCTGGATGTGATTTTATCGATGAAACCGGTTGGGTGCTTACAACGCTCGACAGATGCCAAATGTCACTTCAACACAACAAATCCTGCAAATACTGTCGTAATTGAAACAAACCATGAAACTCCAACCAATTATGACAGCAGCAATCCAAGCTGTGAGATTTGAGACAAGATTACTGTTCACATGGCCAACTGTAAATTACATGCTCAAAAGTAAGCTCAGCGCACAGCTTGGTCATGTTACAACCGTAGGGCCGAACTGACAACACGGTATACAAAGAAATCCTTAACAAATAATTATTGGCATATTTTTCCTCAGTTTAAAAAGGTTTAATTTTCTTCTTAATAAAAATTTTAATGCAGTACTTCGCCGCTGCGAAGCGCGGGTATTTTGCTAGTATTATATATTTGTAAGTGGCAAAAGTATGTGAACCTCTAGGATTAGCAGTTAGTTTGAAGGTGAATTTAGAGTCAGGTGTTTTCAATCAATGGGATGACAATCAGTTGTGATTGGGCACCCTGTGTTATTTAAAGAATAGGGATCTATCAAAGTCTGCTCTTCACAACACATGTTTGTGGAGGTGTATCATGGCACAAACAAAGGAGATTTCTGAGGACCTCAGAAAAAGAGTTGTTGATGCTCATCAGGCTGGAAAAGGTTACAAAACCATCTCTAAAGAGTTTGGACTCAACCAATCCACAGTCAGACAGATTGTGTACAAATGGAGGAAATTCAAGACCATTCCTTCCCTCCCCAGGAGTGGTCGACCAACAAAGATCACTCCAAGAGCAAGGCGTGTAATAGTCGGCGAGGTCACAAAGGACTCCAGGGTAACTTCTAAGCAACTGAAGGCCTCTCTCACATTGGCTAATGTTCATGTTCATGAGTCCACCATCAGAAGAACACTGAACAACAATGGTGTGCATGGCAGGGTTGCAAGGAGAAAACCACTGCTCTCCAAAAAAAAATTGCTGCTCGTCTGCAGTTTGCTATGGATCACGTGGACAAACCAGAAAGCTATTGGAAGAATGTTTTGTGGACAAATGAGACCAAAATAGAACTCTTTGGCTTAAATAATAAGCGTTATGTTTAGAGAAAAGAAAACACTGCATTCCAGCATAAGAACCTTATCCCATCTGTGAAACACGGTGGTGGTAGTATCATGGTTTGGGCCTGTTTTGCTGCATCTGTGCCAGGAAGGCTTGCCTTTATTGATGGAACAATGAATTCTGAATTATATCAGAGAATTCTAAAGGAAAACGTCAGGACATCTGTCCATGAACTGAATTTCAAGAGAAGGTGGGTCATGCAGCAAGACAACGACCCTAAGCACACAAGTCGTTCTTACAAAGAATGGTTAAAGAAGAATAAAGTTAATTTTTTGGAATGGCCAAGTCAAAGTCCTGACCTTAATCCAATCGAAATGTTGTGGAAGGACCTGAAGCGAGCAGTTAATGTGAGGAAACCCACCAACATCCCAGAGTTGAAGCTGTTCTGTATGGAGGAATGGGCTAAAATTCCTCCAAGCCGGTGTACAGGAATGATCAAAAGTTACCGGAGATGTTTAGTTGCAGTTATTGCTGCAAAGCAGGGTCACACCAGATACTTAAAGCAAAGGTTCACATACTTTTGTCACTCACAAATATGTAATATTCAATCATTTTCCTAAATAAATAAATGACCAAGTATAATATTTTTGTCTCATTTGTTTAACTGGTTTCTCTTTATCTACTTTTAGGACTTGAGTGAAAATCTGATGATGTTTTAGATCATATTTATGCAGAAATATAGAAAATTTTAAAGAGTTCACAAACTTTCAAGCACAACTGTAAATGTTCTTAGCAGTAGTACTTTGGAGATTTTTCAATCACAGCAGTCTTTTGAAAAAAATATCTTCATTGTGAGTGGAAGAAAGGTCTTCACAAATATTAGCTGGGTTTACCATAAGCCATTGTTTTCAGAAATTGTGAACCCTGTTATATAAGAATTTTAATTAGATGGCCCTATATTGTTCTTGGCACTCTTCCATTTCCATCTTCTTTTTGGAAAGCATTACAGGACACTATTAGCTTCCACTTGTGATCCAGTGCAAGAGGTAGTTGAAAAACACTCCAGAGTGCCATTGTGTTAAATATGTGGCAGGTGCAAGTACTCCCACAGAGTAGCGTTCTGCATGGAATTTAAAAGCTACTGCCTCCCTAGAGTGTCTCATGCAGATTGAAATATAGAGGACATCCAGTGGGGTGAACACTTGTATTCAAAGTGAATTTAGATGAAAATAAGTGTCTTTTAAACATTAGCCATAGAGATAACTGAAAGCAAGATAACTGGAGTGCAGAGTATAAGTGAAGGGTAATCTGTTAGCACCATGTAATTCACATAATGTGAGTGCATTATTCTTTGAGATCATAGGCACCCGGTACTGTTAATAGGCCAGTTTGCACCACATGTCTCTATTGTTTGCACTGTTGCTCTGATATGACAAAAGCCTCTTTATCATATTCCTTTATTGCATGAGAGAAAGGTACAATAAATGCTACATTTACATAACTGTCCTTATGCTATCATTAACATGGCTTTTAAGAAATTAAACTATTCGACTGATTCCATGACATTTTTCCGCTCCAACCTAAAGATGGGCCTCTTACATTTACTAGCAATTAGATATTAGTTGTATACGTGTGAGGGTGCCATTAGGCAGGCTTTTGAATTGCTCCCAAAATTACAGGATAGGCTATCCATATCCCCTAACCAGTTAAGAGAGTTGGAAAATATTGGGATGTAAATGAAGGCCTGGATGGGTGAACTCTATAGTATACTGTACTTACTGTGTAAAGGTCTTACACCACCTAAAGAAAATATGTTTTAATGCTAGTTATCTGGACAAGTGTTAATTTGCATATGACACTATATAACATTGGAATAAACACAGTAAAAGAAAAAAAAAATTCAAGCATGAAAAGCAAAAATTCAAGAAGAGGTTAATGAGGAAAGGAGCTCCCTGTGGCTTTGCAAGTCATTATGCACACACTGAATAACCATAAACTCTGTGTTTATATTGAATTAAGAATTGTAAGAGCCAATCTTAGAAAGTTAATGCTTTAAGTTAAACTCATAATAGTATATGCACGATTTGAATAGAATATAATTTTATTTGATAGCTATAGACAATGGTATAGTTTTTTTTTACTCCATGTAAGTTAATATGAGGTAGAACTTTCTTGCAATATCAAACATACAGTGTGTTAATTTAGACAGTTGATGTTTAGAATTGGTCCCAATGCTAGCAGGGACTGCAAGACCCATTTACAGCATGAAAATGAGAAAGACATATAGTTTTCTGACCGTTTAGAAATGGTTCAACTGTATGAGAGAACATAAAGAAAAAAACAAGATATAAGCCTTAAGCAGAACTTTTCTTTTCTTGCAATACCAATTTTTTTCTCAATTTCTGGGTGAACTGTTTTACTTGGAACTTTTACTAAAGTTTATAAAACAAAGATATCTGATATCTGATATCAAAGATGTCTGTGCAATCATTTCAATGCATCAAGCTTTTGCCAGAAACCCATGAAGCGTACTGCAGAACTTTGGTAATTTTGGGTAAACGCAGCTACAAGAACAACCTCACTGCATTATCTACAGATCATAATTCTCAATGCATCTCTGAGACTATAAATTATCAGTAAAGAGTCACAATAACCTCTGTATCGAGAATGATCAACACCTTTGCTGCCATCAATTCTAGCTTGAAAACTCAAAGTAGATTTTAGTTCTTTGTTGTATACTTATTTAAAAAAATGTATCTTTAAGACATATGTACTAGAATTAGCCATAATCTGCACACATCCAAAAACAACACCAGAAAAAGGCAATTTTACATAATTTAAGTTGGAATCTGGTATCTATGAAAGCTATTTCAGCCACCACCAGCCAATTTGCACTTAAGTAAAGTGCTACTAAAATGGAGTATTTTAATCATTTTAACAATGTATCTACTTTGTTATTTTTTGATATCACACATTGTTACAAAATGTTCAATAAACAAAAAGTTCATATCTGTACATTTGATAAGTAAAGTCCTAGAATGCATTTGAATGTTATGCTGTGCATATATTTTCAAACTTGCTGTTCTCTTCCCTTTCCAAAGTGATTGCAGACAGTTTCTGTTACTTTCAAGATGGGGCTCTGAGATGGCCAACATAATACTGTTAGTGTTCTATCTGCATACCTCCACTCCAAGTTGGTCTTAATTGTGTTAGCAATGTGTTTGGGGTTGTTATAAAGTATCTGCAAATACAGTATATAATTTTCACAAGGGTACAACATGATGAATCAAAATCCTTGTAATATTTTCAGCAGTAATTATTCGGTTAATTAGGAACAGATCTACTACACCAAAAGAAGGTTGAAGACAATGTACTTCATCAATGTGCTTCTCACCAACTCTTCTACAACACCACAATCTTTATGAACTACAGTTTAAAAGTTTGACTACTAAGATTTTCTGCCATTGGTTTATGCTCCATGCTTTATCATCTTTCACAGAGTGCACTAATTTTTGCTTGTTGGCTTAATATGAAAATGGTGCCTTAGTGACAACTTAAACAAAATCATCTTGTAGGACAAGATTTCTTTTGTAAGTTGAAGCATGTTGAAGCAGCAGAAAGAGTGTAAGTTCCCAAAAGACCCAAAACACAGGCCAGGGCCCACCCTGAAATGCCCAGATAGATGGAACTTTATTTGTACCCAGGGGGAAATTTGGCTTTTTACAGAAACTCCTTAAATTGTTCTTAATGACACTCAGTTTTGTCTGAATTCTCTCCTTTGCTATACCTCCAGCTGGTCCAGAGGGTGTCCTATAACTGAACTTGCTCTTTTAATTAGCATTTTGCTACAGTGAGCCACTTGTAAAGCAATGCTACCAGCCCAGCACATCACACTGCAGAAATTCGCACTAGCCATCACAGAGTTGTAGATATGGTGAAGGCTGTCACTTCCCACATTAAAAGAATGCAGTCCCCTAAGGAAAAAAGCCAATTCTGCCATTGCTTATATGAGACCAGTCTAACTTGTCATTGATATGGACATTGATAAGGAGTGCACCACCTCGACACCCACTCTTTGAATAGTAACTGGACATAGATACTTTTTGATGCAGTGAAAGTCAATAATTAGTTCCTTGGTTTTGCTGATGTTAGGATAGAGACAATTCTCTTTGCACCATGAAACAAAGTTCTCCAACTGACTCATATATTCTGCCTCATGCCCCTTATCGATAAATACTATAAGTGCAGAATCATCTGAGAATTTCTTCAAGTGACATGACCTGATGTTATATTTATAGTCTGAGGTGTACAGAATGAAGAGAAAATAATATAGGGCTGTTCCTTGGGGTGCTCCAGTGTTGCTCACATGCTGTCTATGGAGAGGAACTGTAAAAACATCTTGCTAGGAAGGAGACGACCAAATCAATTTAAAAAAAAATACAGAAGCAAAACAGAAGCAAAAATGCAGAAACTAGAAACTTTATACTCACATTGACACAAACTCTATTAACTTAAATGGAGTACTGAAGAACTGCTCTCAGCAACAGAATATAAAGGCTGAGGAGAGTTCTTCATGGTGATACCACCTCTTGGGGTTCCACTTAACATAGTACAAGAAACACAACAGAATCATACAAAATTAATGAAAACTAATTAGGAAATAAACAGAAAAAGGCATGAATACAATAACTATATAAAATTAATACATTAATATAAACTAGAAATGGAAGAATAAACTTAAGCCAGGGAACATACATAGGCTGAAACATAACACACTACAATGGATTTACTTGAGTCTCTTAAGGAACAGCTTTAAGTACTCTTCATAAAATGTAGACAACATTTTGGCTCTTCCTCCTTCTTCCTTTTTTGGCTTCTTCTTGAACAGTTTCTTCAAATTTCTTTATTAAAGCTTAAACAACATATCATGAACATCCAGTTTGGTATGCTACTGCTCACTAGGTATACCCTTGTTGATACAAAACTATAACTGAGGTCTGTCAAAGCATGCAAGCTTAGCCATTTCCAAAAAAGTCCAATGCACTCATTCATTAGAAACTCCAGATCAACTAATCACTGCACCATTAATTTGAATCAAGTATGCGGACAATGAAAATTAACAAATACATGGAATGGCAGAGGTGCCACAAAGATAGGTTTTTGGAAAACACCAGAAACTCTTGTTACTTTTCATTCTATCACTGTTTATTTGTATTTGTTGCACCTTTATATTTTGTTTCCATGTACAAATAAACATTTATTTACCGGATAACATCATGACCCCTGTAAACAACTTTAACGTCCAGTGAGAAAAATTATTAAATTCAGGGGTGTAGATTACATAAGATTAACACAGAAGGCTAGTTAGACATTACAAGGGTAAGATATACAGTATCAGAGATTAGAAACCAAAGTTGTCACTAAACTCATAAACGGATAATGTTTTAAAAAAAAAACTTGCTTAGCAAGATTTCTCCCAAAAGTCTTTAATTTATTTATTAAAAATGTTGAGATACATTTTGATCCAAATGGCCTTCATTTATAACAGACAAAAAATGTCATGATTCTAGCGGCATGTGCATCAACGTGCCTAGCAACCACACAGCGCCACAGTGACCAGACACATAAAACAGAGATGACATCAAAAAATAATGATAGATGTAATTAACAAACCATTTAAGGCATTAATGTACTTTGTGTTCCTTAAAATAATCAGCATTAAAAACAGCTTTCTTGGTTGCCTGAAGATTTCTATACACTACTGTATATGCAGTTCACTGGCACAAATTTAATAGACATTACATTAGCATGATTTCAGATTAAATTTCTTTTTCTTTATCCCAGCAGTGTCTCAGTAGAAGTACCAAAATTTTATTTTTCTTCCTATTGATCAAGTGGAACTTTGAAGGATTACAGTCAAGAAATACGGCGTAACATCCATCACTGCAACTCTGTACAGAGGCCACTGATTATTAAATCACTAAATTCCAGTTAGGTCTTCCATACTGCCAAGCTGCCCTCTGCTTTTTTCCCCTGATCACAATTATTCAAGACCTGCTCAGTGCTGTCAAGGCTGCAGACTTCTTACTTCAGGATGTTCCCTAAATTATTCAGCTAAAAAATTAAGAAAGGAAATGAAGAAGCATGTAGGGTTCAGAAGAATATAGGATGTAGATCCAGGCCTATTACCATATACAACAAAGTAAAACAAATATATATCGATACAGTACATTTATGTTAAAAATTGCATTAATACAATGTTTTAAGAAAAATGTAAAAGGCAGCTTACAATTTAACAAAGGGAAAAGACAGTTCTAATTAATTACACTAAGACTTGTCTATACAGAATGAGTAGAGAAGAAGACACATGGCATTTTGCATCAATCTGGGATAGATAGATAGATACAGTGGTGTGAAAAACTATTTGCCCCCTTCCTGATTTCTTATTCTTTTGCATGTTTGTCACACAAAATGTTTCTGATCATCAAACACATGTAACCATTAGTCAAATATAACACAAGTAAACACAAAATGCAGTTTTTAAATGATGGTTTTTATTATTTAGGGAGAAAAAAAAATCCAAACCTACATGGCCCTGTGTGAAAAAGTAATTGCCCCCTTGTTAAAAAATAACCTAACTGTAGTGTATCACACCTGAGTTCAATTTCCGTAGCCACCCCCAGGCCTGATTACTGCCACACCTGTTTCAATCAAGAAATCACTTAAATAGGAGCTGCCTGACACAGAGAAGTAGACCAAAAGCACCTCAAAAGCTAGACATCATGCCAAGATCCAAAGAAATTCAGGAACAAATGAGAACAGAAGTAATTGAGATCTATCAGTCTGGTAAAGGTTATAAAGCCATTTCTAAAGCTTTGGGACTCCAGCGAACCACAGTGAGAGCCATTATCCACAAATGGCAAAAACATGGAACAGTGGTGAACCTTCCCAGGAGTGGCCAGCTGACCAAAATTACCCCAAGAGCGCAGAGACGACTCATCCGAGAGGTCACAAAAGACCCCAGGACAACGTCTAAAGAACTGCCTGCCTCACTTGCCTCAATTAAGGTCAGTGTTCACGACTCCACCATAAGAAAGAGACTGGGCAAAAACGGCCTGCATGGCAGATTTCCAAGACGCAAACCACTGTTAAGCAAAAAGAACATTAGGGCTTGTCTCAATTTTGCTAAGAAACATCTCAATGATTGCCAAGACTTTTGGGAAAATACCTTGTGGACTGATGAGACAAAAGTTGAACTTTTTGGAAGGCAAATGTCCCGTTACATCTGGCGTAAAAGGAACACAGCATTTCAGAAAAAGAACATCATACCAACAGTAAAATATGGTGGTGGTAGTGTGATGGTCTGGGGTTGTTTTGCTGCTTCAGGACCTGGAAGGCTTGCTGTGATAGATGGAACCATGAATTCTACTGTCTACCAAAAAATCCTGAAGGAGAATGTCCGGCCATCTGTTCGTCAACTCAAGCTGAAGTGATCTTGGGTGCTGCAACAGGACAATGACCCAAAACACACCAGCAAATCCACCTCTGAATGGCTGAAGAAAAACAAAATGAAGACTTTGGAGTGGCCTAGTCAAAGTCCTGACCTGAATCCAATTGAGATGCTATGGCATGACCTTAAAAAGGCTGTTCATGCTAGAAAACCCTCAAATAAAGCTGAATTACAACAATTCTGCAAAGATGAGTGGGCCAAAATTCCTCCAGAGCGCTGTAAAAGACTCATTGCAAGTTATCGCAAACGCTTGATTGCAGTTATTGCTGCTAAGGGTGGCCCAACCAGTTATTAGGTTCAGGGGGCAATTACTTTTTCACACAGGGCCATGTAGGTTTGGATTTTTTTTTCTCCCTAAATAATAAAAACCATCATTTAAAAACTGCATTTTGTGTTTACTTGTGTTATATTTGACTAATGGTTAAATGTGTTTGATGATCAGAAACATTTTGTGTGACAAACATGCAAAAGAATAGGAAATCAGGAAGGGAGCAAATAGTTTTTCACACCACTGTAGATAGATAGATAGATAGATAGATAGATAGATAGATAGATAGATAG
>JANRMT010062854.1:69332942-69354926 GCA_026402145.1 Polypterus bichir lapradei | reverse complement strand
TAGATAGATAGATAGATAGATAGATAGATAGATAGATAGATAGATAGATAGATAGATAGATAGATAGATAGATAGAAAAATTCTTGAAGAAACCTTTTAAGATTTGTCTTAGTATTTTACAGTCCATTCACAAAGTATCCATGGAAACAGACTCGGTCCTGTCCTCATTTGCAGCTAAAAGGCTAGAAGATTCTTGGTGCAAAAAAAAAAGGTCAAACTTAGAGGCAAGAGGAAGAGATACTGGCATCTGTCAGGTGATGCAAATTGCACAGTCAATTTACACTGCCTGCTAAGGACAACTACATAAATGCGAAGAGCAATTAGATGGATAATTCATGCATGAAAAGGCATTAGATTAACTGTGAGTATCCCTAGAGAGAGAGAGAGAGAGACAGAGAGAGAGAATACAGAGGATGAACTACTTAAATAGTCTTCATACTTTTCAAAGACTTAAAAGTATGTATCTTTTCATGTTCAAGTGAAGTAGACCTATAAATATAACCAGGCTTTGCTAACTTTAATGTGTAAAATATTTTAAATGTCAAAAATAATTCACATTTTCACCTAGAACTAGTTCATCCTTTGCACCTGTTGCAGCTCTTACAAATAAACCAGCCAGCTGACCTAAAGATCGAAAGCAGACAGCATTACTGTTTCCTCATGTAGAGATACCATCACTACATTTAAAAAAAGGTTGTAACATGTGTAACATGGTTATAATATGTATAAATAAATATATTTACTGTGGTAAATGGACTTCCCTTCTTGGACACAATATTCTTCCTAAACTCTTGATAAATTATGTGTAACTGCCAAAAATGAAGGTACAGCCAATGTGATATATGTTTATTATGGGCCCTATTTTATAGGTCACTGTTGAGTTTTTTAACAGTTATTCACATACTGAATATGTAAATTGATTTTCACTTGGTAAAATTATGAGAGGAAGTGTATTCCTGGTCATTGATGCAGACGGTAAACTATAACCTTGGCATGTAACTAATAATAACAAGCAGAACCCCTGTCAGATTGAGGATATTAAAATGTACCGTTAAGACAAATATTTATTATAGGGCAACACAGTGGTGTTATATTTATCTCTGAAGTCTCACATCAATTGAAAGAGACTGGGCTGAAATCCCAGTCTAGCCACTATCCACACTGGAGTTTGCATCATTTCTACATTGTTTGATGGTGAAAAAAAAATCAGACCAGTTTTCATTCAACATCTTAAAATTCAAGTTACGTTAATTGGTCATTCTAAATTAGCCTTGATGTGAGTGAAAATACCCTGCAATGAGATGGCTCTTGGATAGTATGCAATGGTGCTGCAATAGGCTCCTATGCCAGTGGCCCTGAAATAGGTCAGAAAATGAATTAATGGGAAGATAGCAGTGAAACTATTATGCAGTACCCATCTAAAACAGTATATATATTAAAGAAATGTAACATGAGTGTTGTGTTTTTCGTACTAGAGGAAGACAGAGAGAACAGAAAAACAAACAAACAAATGAATAATGGAATACAAAAGGAAGAAGCATAAATGTTATTGGGCTCAAATTACAGTAACTTGCTTCATGTGTCTTTTATATAATTTAGATTTACTTTTACATTCATTAGCTTAGTAGATGATTTATTCAAAGGAACTTACTTAGAAAAGTATACAACTTAGTATACTATATGAGGAAATGTTCTTTAACATTTTAGTAGCCTTTTTAAAAAAATTGAGCTACAAATGATAGGGCAGGTCAAAGGGAGTGGGGAAAAAAGTGTATGGGAAGTAGAAGGGGAGGTAGAGACAATTAAAGAAAAGGAAAGAAGTTTCTAGATCAGTATGACATGATACACTGCAGAGTATCATTGCTGTTTACAAAGGCTTGGCTTAGTGAGCCAGCCATACAAGAACAGTGTCTTAGGGGCTGAACAAACTGGAACTTCAGTGAAGGGTGAAGTTTGGAGGTGCGTCAGACTCACCTATAGCTGACTGTCAAACGGAGCTAAGCATATCGTTAGCACAATGTCAGCCACATCATTCATCTCATCTTCGCTGGGGATGATTTTTCCTAAGTGCTCCACTTGGGAGAAGAAGCAGCTGAACTTGACTGCACCACTCACAAATGTCAATCAGGCCTGCAATGTTTTTTCATTTTAGTTTTCTTTTCACAGGCAATAGTGAAAAAGATAGATTTATTTAGTAATTAAATTGTGTTTAAAAAAACAAAGAAATATTTTTTCATGTAATATATGTAAAAAACTTTTGTGTCACGTTTAATCTCACTCAAAGACTTTAACATTTCCAAGTTACATTTGTATATGTCACTGTATATCAATTGTACATAACTGTGAATGTGTTATTGATGAGTTCTCGTCCTCCCTCTACAGACTGGAAGATTAAACACCACTAACATTACTTCCAGTGTCCATCCACCTGGACCCACTTATTCCTTAAAGAAGAAATCAACACAGGGAGATCCGCCATCTTGAGGCCATTCAATTGAGAATGTGCATCTTGAAAGATGTCGCACAATTATTTTTTTGCACCCTCCGTAAATCCCAAGAGAGCAAGAAGGCAATACATTTTCAGAAAATCAAACCTTAACTACCCTCCAACAGTGACCTAGTTATTCTTCTTGAAGAATGTATCACAAAGTAATAACTTGTATGATCTTTATTTGCTTCACTTTTATTTGAAAGTTTTTTTAATGGTCTCCTCAAGACCTAATTACATACTGTATCACTCAGAACCTTAAATGTTAACGGCTGTACTACCCCTTTTCTGCAGTTTGGTCTTCTTGGAATGAGGTGACTAAAATTAAATACCGTATTTCACATGATCTTAAACATTTAAGTTGAGCATCCTGTTAGCCTTTCATCCACTCCTCTACACCATGCTATTGTTAAATGTGAGCTAACAATACATTTATGTACATGTATCGAGGTGTGCAATGCATCATAGAACAGTGGTGTCAAACTAAATTTTATCGAGAGCCAAAAATAACACTTTATATACCCGATGAGGACCATAATATATCAACAAACAACTCCCACCACATTTTCTTTACAAACAAGACACCTCTGTGTTCATCATTATCATATATTTTGTCTCATATCTTCTTGAAACTTACTACTCTCTTTATCAGCTTTTTTTTTTCTTGGATATTGTAGTGGGTTATGAAAGTTACCAGTGGCTATGGATCCAAAATCAGCACTGAGTGTAAAAATATGTCAGCTGTCATATTTTTGCAGCCCTAAGCAAAACCAAAAATTCCCCGTGCCATGCCTCCACCCTCAGTTTTAAATAAATGATGCCAAAGAAAACTAGCAGTTTACTACAGATATTAGTTAGATGAATAAAAATTGACTTAGCATTTTAGCAATTGAGTATATTTCATTTGCGAAATGTGTAAATGCAAATAATATATAAATATAACAATATAATAGGTAGGTTATTTGATTGATGGTAGTTCCATTTTACAAACAGAATACCAGCATTAAAAAATAATAGGTTTAATTAAAAAGAGCAGATATGATGGCTACATTATATGATCAGGGATCTTGTACAATTTTCACTAATTTCACAAATTATTCACATTAACATTAGGATATAATAATAATAATAATAATAATAATAATAATATAAAAATATTAAACATGTAATTTAGGAAATGCTAAGGTTGTAAAGTGTACCCCAGTCTGAGTATTTAGATTTCTCATATTTTAAGGATTTACAACAGGCACATTCCTAACCTTAAAACTATTATTAATGTCAGTCTACTGTGCTTAAAAAAATAAAGGATGAAACAGAAACAAAAACATTTGTTCTGTCCAAGTACGTATGCAAAATCTGTATCAAGACAATAATGAAATAAGGGTGGAGACAAAAAAGGATACACTTGCTGAAAAGGACACAGTAGTAAAACAAAAATAAACCTATGTATGTACTTACATTTGGGAGAAAATAAAGAAAGAAGAATATACAGAGACATGTGTTTTTGTGAAGCCTAGTACATTGAACTTTGGGATTTGGAAAACTACTTGTAAAGAGTACCCTGGTCAGCAGATAAAGTCAAGAAGGAGTGGCAAGTATGGAAACAGGCGAGAATTCGTTGCTAAGGCATAGTACATCTGCTTACACCAGAGTTATTCCATGCATCACTATCGCTGGCACCTGACCATGTTAAAAAAATGTACTGTAAAAGTGCTGGTGATGGAACACACAGGCCACATTTGGAGTTGACCTGAAACAGATTATGATCACATTTAATATGAGTGGAAATACAAATGTCTTATCTATCCACACTTAACAATGAAGCAAAGGAAAAGGCAAAACAATCGAGCAAGGTGGCAGCAGAGTCAGGTAAGCAGCCTGAGGAACCAGTAGCCAGCATTGACTACTATGCTGCTTTAAAAAAAAGACTGCAGAAGCATGTGAGAAATAATGGTAGAATTTCCTTAAAGAGACCACCACAAGTTTTGCATCTTGTTAAAATAATGAAGTTTATTTATGACAGTGTAGCGTCTCACTTTCATTTCACTTTTTCTTTTTGGGTCATTTGTGCTGTGCATAAACACATTGATTACTACAGAGGCGTTTGAATAGCAAGTGTAAATGTCAGTTAAGGACAGAATCTCTGTATGAAACACATACTACAGTATACCAAAGGCAGCTATTGAAAAAACTAGCAATCTTTTTGAGCCATATGTATTGTAACATGTTTCAAGTATTGATGAAGCAGGCCACATTAAAAAAGTTCAAAAGCCACATCTGGCCTGGGGACCTTGAATTTGACTTCCCTGTCGTACAAGATTCATCTTGCTGTACAGTATACCTAGATATGGTGCTATGTATGTAGAAAGGTTTAATGCAACCAAAAATTTTATAAAAAAGATGACAACTAAAAATTGCTTCAGAAACAGGTAAATGAAGTAAGCTTTTATCAGTTTATCATATTCTAGCATTCTGTTCAGGATTCCGTTAACCACCATGTGTCTCCAAAATGTTTATTTTTAATGTGCCTGCTGCTTGTGACCATAGAGATCAAAACTAGACCTCAACTCTTACATTGGAGTGCATGTATTAATAAAGCATTAATAAATTATACACACATACACACACACACACACTTTTTTCCTTTGAACTCAAACACATTAAAAATGTAGTTTCTAAATATTTATTGGGAAATACAGCTTTTCGGGTTAGTGTTATATTACACATACAACCAGTTTTGTGTCTCATATGACCCTTTTACCTTTTAATGATTATTGAGACATACCGGTACTTGGACTTTTTAAAAATGTTGTGTGATATAATTTAAAGTACTACTTTAAGATATGTTCCAACTTCTTTTCATAAAAAATAATTTTTCAACCTCTTTGCTAACTTAGCTATAAGTAATGATAGAGTCATTTTGATGACTTTAATATTCAAGCATGAAAACAAATGACCTCAGCAAAAGTTTGTAATGTCTGATAAAATTCTGTGGAAGTTTCAAAAGTTAAGACTAATTCATCGACATAATCATACCCTACATTTAAATACATTCAAAACTTTATTCACTCCTTAAATCCATACATTTAATTTTACTTTGAATACTTTTCATTTGTTGAAACATTTCCCAATAACATGTATATCTTAAAATATGGCACCAGAATTACTAAATTCATTTCAAGAATCCATGATATTCTGTAATCTTCACACTTCTCCACTAATGTGAAAACAATATAAAAGTCATAAAAGGCAGATGGTGAAAAAAATGAACCAAGATAAAACTTAACAATTGTAATCAACATGAACAAAGACATAGTTCCTAAAGCTGTGTAGAATATTTCTTTAACTAATCTCACACACCACTGCTTCTAAGTATTTTAATGTCATGACACCATTGCAATAATCATTATAGCTATAACCATGAAACTTAGATCCAAAATGGCGATCTACACTAATAACATTACAACGATAATGAAATATTTAATAACATTAAGAGAGCAAAACTAATTATAGCAGTACCATTCCATAATATTAATTATGTTTTCCTGCGTTAGAGTCAACTGAAGATTTTCATTTGCTAAGCTGATCTTTATCTTTCTTTAGGGTACCTTTACTTCCAATGGTATGATTAATATCCTTATGTTTAGATGTTCATATAATCTATTTATATAGTGTGTTTTTTGCATGGTACTGCTGCTATAACCTACCTAGATATCTGAGCCTGAATTCTCATTTTGCAGTCTGAAAAGAACACTATAGAGGAAACTATTATTTAGTTATCTAATTAATTTATTTAGCAATCCAGAGGGCTACACCTGGAAATAGGTAAGAACCCATTCTGTGCAGAAGACACAGACACACACACACATACAGGGCCAGTTCAGAAACATCAGTTAATGTCACTAATGCATATTAGAGATCAAGAACAAATAAGAATATCCAGAAAAATGTGCACACAATAAAAAGGCCAGTAATCAAATCCACTCACCCTCAAACCCCGAGTTTGCCGAATGCTACATATGAAAAAAACCTATGTCAAATTTAAGGTTTCAATATAGAAAACCTTCAGAATTGTTGGTTTATCCATGTCAGTGCTAGACAGGGAACAAGTATAATGAAGCTGGATAGAGTTAAATAAGTGTTCTATTTATTGCATCGTACCATTGCTAAATTTATCAGAATAACTAACCAGAGGCAGCTTGTGATACAATTAACATTACTGTTTCACATATGCCAGTATGCACTCATTTATGCATTTTCATCTGATTACCACTGTCAGGCATAACTTCTTTTTTTTTTTTTGCAGCAGAAAGAAATGCATAATTAGATATTAAAAAAAAACTGAAAAGGGTTTCACAAAGACATTGTCAAATCCAAATTTTTCATTCTCTTACAGCTGGGGTGGTCGTACTTAGTCCTAGAGGGCTGCAGTGGCAGCATTTTTATTTCCCTTGTAACTGGTCTCCTAATCAGTGACTAATTCATGCTTGAAAGAGAGCTCCTTGGTCTAATTACACTTCTTATCGCATGATTTTTACATTTAAAAGATTCTGACAGGTTGCAATGGGCTTTTCTATGAAATATTCACCAATGTTCTCTCACTTCTTTCCAGTATTTTAGATTACGGTCTCTTCAGTCTGAAGGCTGATTACTTGTTCAGAGCTTTTTTAGCAAGAAGTAATTGTTCAATTTTAGCCATTGAGCCACTGTAGAGAAGGTCAATGCATTAGATGTCCCTTAGAAATGTGCAGCTCATCACACAATGTGAAGCACTATTTTATGGATAAAACAGCAGCCAATCTCTAAATTGAACAGGTAGAATATGATCTTATGATTTAAAGTGCGGCAAAACAATATAAATCTCAAATACATTACAGATTACAATATAACCACTACAGTAGTTAGCAATAGCACCTCATAACACTCAGTCTTGCTCCAATTCCTAAGTGCCTTTTCATGGGGGTTTCCTGCTGAGATTTAAAATTTAGCCCACAGTCCAAAGACACACTCTAACATTACTTATTGAAAAAATGTCTCTTTCATTCCTTAATATTATTGCTGACTGGTTTGTATTTTTGTCTTTTTAATTTGTTATTGCCTCTGTGTTTGGTCACTTCTGCCTAATAGCCTACTTATGTTTTCATCCCTTCTTGTTTATTTGAATTTGCCTTTTGGATTGTGTGTGCTAAAACTGCACTAGTATGTCTCGTTTTCCTGCAGTCATCTGACTGTATAATGCATCTTCAGATCACACCTTGTGATGGTGCAGGTCTGTACTTATACGGCTCCATAGATGCAGTGGCTCTATAACGCACCATAGGAAGATGATTGAGCAATTGAGAAAGATCACACACTCACGTGCAGGTGCGTCTCGCCCCAATTACTTCACCAACTCCCCATAGTTGCGCGAGTGTGCCCACGGAGACTCACACGGCCAATGGATTATTTAATAAAATAGCCATTCTTTCAGAGCCACAGACTTGCTATGCCACATACCTCCTCCACGCCTCTACCAACCCAGTGCAACTGGTGGCCCAGGTCCGCGGCTTGGCCCTGCCACTGCACAAAAACTAATAAATAATAAAAGCACAAAAACTTCTTCTTCTTCTTTCGGCTGTTCCTGTTAGGGGTTGCCACAGCGGATCATCTTCTTCCATATTTTTCTGTCCTCTGCATCTTGTTCTGTCACACCCATCACCTGCATGTCCTCTCTCACTACATCCATAAACCTTTGCTTAGGCATTCCTCTTTTTCTCTTCCCTGGCAGCTTTATCCATAGCATCCTTCTCCCAATATATCCAGCATCTCTCCTCTGCACATGTCTAAACCAACGCAATCTTGCCTCTCTGACTTTGTCTCCCAAACGTCCAACTTGAGCTGACCCTCTAATGTAGTCATTTCTAATCCTATCAATCCTCATCACACCCAGTGCAAATCTTAGCATCTTTAACTCTGCCACCTCCAGCTCTGTCTCCTGCTTTCTGGTAAATGCCACCGTCTCCAACCCATATAACATAGCTGGTCTCACTGCCGTCCTGTAGACCTTCCCTTTCACTCTTGATGATACCCGTCTGTCACAAATTACTCCTGACACTCTTCTCCATCCATTCCATCCTGTCTGCACTCTCTTTTTCACCTCTCTTCCACAATCCCCATTACTCTGTACTGTTGATCCCAACTATTTAAACTCATCCACCTTCGCCAACTCTACTCCCTGCATCCTCACCATTCCACTGACCTCCATCTCATTTACACACATGTATTCTGTCTTGTTCCTACTGACCTTCAATCCTCTCCTCTCTGGAGCATATCTCTACCTCTCCAGGGTCTCCTCAACCTGGTCCCTACTATCACTACAGATCACAATGTCATCAGCAAACATCATAGTCCATGAGGACTCCTGTCTAATCTCGTCTGTCAACCTGTCCATCACCATTGCAAATAAGAAAGGGCTCAGAGCCGATCCCTGATATAATCCCACCTCCAACTTGAATGCATCCTTCTCTCCTACCGCAGACCTCACCACTGTCACACTTCCCTCGTACATATCCTGTACAACTCTTACATACTTCTCTGCCACTCCTGACTTCCTCATACAATATCATAGCTTCTCTCGAGGCACCCTGTCATATGCCTTCTCCAGGTCCACAAAGACGCACTGCAACTCCTTCTGGCCTTCTCTAAACTTCTCCATCAACATCCTCAGGGCAAACATTGAATCTTCGGTGCTCTTTATTGGCATGAAACCATACTGCTGCTCACTATTCATCACCTCACTTCTTAACC
Source organism: Polypterus bichir lapradei (assembly GCA_026402145.1). Classification (NCBI taxonomy): domain Eukaryota; kingdom Metazoa; phylum Chordata; class Cladistia; order Polypteriformes; family Polypteridae; genus Polypterus; species Polypterus bichir. The sequence goes on along the minus strand of JANRMT010062854.1, from coordinate 69,345,652 downwards.
TAGCTTCCACTTCTCTTTCCCATAGCTTCATGCTGTGGCTCATCAATTTTATTCCCCTGTAGTTACCGCAGTCCTGCACATCCCCCTTATTCTTAAATATCAGCACCAGTACACTTCTTCTCCAATCCTCAGGCATCCTCTCACTTTCCAAGATTCCATTAAACAATCTGGTTAAAAACTCCACTGCCATCTCTCCTAAGCACCTCCATGCTTCCATAGGTATGCCATCTGGACCAACGGCCTTTCCATTTTTCATCCTCTTCAAAGCTGTCCTTACTTCCTCCTTGCTAATCCGTTGCACTTCCTGATTCACAATAAAAGCACTACAACAAACCCTAATAAAGCCAACCCAAACCCCCTTGTAAAAACTGGGCATTAAAAGAATAAGAACTTTAAACAGGCAACAAAAACAATTAATAAATAAATGTCCATTAAAAAGTTCAGTCTTTAAAATGTCCTCCTCCATTTTAAGAATAGATACTAATGATAATAGAAATGTTAAAACATCAGTGTCAGAGATTAAGGAGTGTTTTTCTATTTTTTTATCCATGGGTTGCTTTAGCTTACTTGAGGCCATGGATTCCACCATGTGTATTTTGCTTAAATCTTTCAGAGTAAGTAAGTTGAGGGGGTGGGGTTGAAAATAACTGCTTAAAATAAAAATTGAAATATAAAAGAGTAATACAGGTTTAGAGATCAAATTTCTTTGCTGTTCCTTGCTTAAATCTCTTTTGATCTGCTTTTGTGCTAAGGGTGATAATGGTAACATACCAATCTGGAGAGACTAGACAACCTTTAGTGGCTAATCTAATTCCTAATAGGGAATTTCAAGATGCTCCAGTATATCCTGTCTAAGTGTACCGTAGATAATGTTTATGACTGTGTAACCCATGGTATTTTTTGAAAAAAAAAAAAAGCTACAAAAGTTTGAGGTTCCAGGGTCACTTGTTGCTTAATTGTTTAGTTGACTCTGAATCTTCATGACCTGATGGACTTCTGAACACTTGGCCTTTCTATCCAAAACTGTTTCTTTGTGTTTCTTCAATGTCTTAAGCATAGTCTCAGAAATTCTGTCAGTCCATTTATTGTCCTCTTCTCATTTTGCCTTTAATTTTCCTCAACATGAGATTCTTCTCCAAGGAATCCTCCACAGTCATTACTGCATACCATTTAGTATGTGAATTTACAGAGCAATCGTTTTGCTTTTCCTATCCTAACCACGATAAAGATCAATGAGACCATTTACTGTGCTATTAAAGTATTTACATACCCACATGTTTAGTAAATAAAATCCTTCAGAGCATGCCACCTGCAAGAAAGAGAATTGCAAATGGCCGGAAATAAATTGTACTGTTAATTATAAACATCAGCATAGAGAGCTATCACAAGGTTCTGAAAAAGCAAGCAACGCACAATTTTTTAACAGTGCATCAATTGTCAGAATTTTGTTATTAAATACTTCTTTTCTCAAGTGATAGGTGCTCAGCCTTTGAGCATAGGACAGTTCCAGCCATTCATGGCAGTTTGTGGTCAATGGGGGTATGACTGTTTCTTCCAGCCCATTAGTCTGAAAGGTTTATGCTTTTATAGAGCATTTGAAAATGACAGCCTATTAAGTATGAAAGCCTAGAAAGCAGTAAACACAGAAATGATAATTGACCGTTGCTGTCATAAATAAACATTCATTCTTTTGAGGCTATGGAGATACAACTCAACACAATGTCACAGTGCCTCCCTTAGGCAGAATTCAAGATCCTGAACAAAATGTTCCTTGACTATAAAAAAAATCAACAAAACAGAGAACTTAACATGTACATATACCTACATAGTAGGGATTTATGGAAGAAATCAGCATAAAACCATCTAAATTAACACCAATCAGCTCTACTCTGGACTAAGGATGTTTAGGTGCAATAGCCTGGTTGCTTGTTCAGCTCTTCTGTGAAAAAATCGCACTTAATAGCTACTTAACAATTCAGGATGCTTTCTTTCTGGTAATGAGACCTGGCTCCATGTTGCCATGTTACTGTTTGAGTAGTGGAGCAATATATATAAGGCTACCGTCAAAATCACTTCCAGTGTCATGAGTCAGTCTACTAGATCTCCTAGTGACAATGCAACGCTGCTTCTTGAATACGTTAGGATTCATACTTCCTTCAACTGATCTTATGGCTGGACAAGGTTGACAATGAATGAAAAAGACTTAGTAAAGGAGTGTTATAAGACGATGAACATCGACTCATAGAACATATGAAAGAAAGTGGTCAAATGAGAAGTCATACACTGTGTCTGTGATTGCTTGGTCAATGTCAAACATGAATCATACTTGTGACTATTGCTTGAGTGTCATCATTCCTTAAGAACCAACTGCAATGGACAGGAAACTACTCTGTACTCCCAGAGAAGCCAAAGTCAGAGAAGCAAGGGGCAGAAGATTTAACTCAAAGATACCCTCAGTGCCTATCTTAAAAAAGCCCAGATCAACATCACCAGCTTAGGCACAAAAATCCCCCTGAGGTACTACATGATTCATTGAGCACCTTTTGATGTCGAAACCACAACTCTGATGAGCCAAATGAAAAATGGTGAAAAAAGAAAGGGTATCACAGAAGCTGCTTAAAATATAGCCTCCTAAATCCACTGTCTAAAATCTGCGACTCATGGATTAGAATCCTCTGCCATCTAAGGTCACTCAAATAATTCTTCTACATTGCCAATTAGACTAACATTTAAGCCTTTGGGTTGAGGAAAGAAAACCACAGTAATGGGTAAAAAACACATTCAGACAGGGGAAGAATACATAAACAATCAGAGAAACAGTAATCATGCTGCGAACCTTCATTTGACTTTATAATTTTTATTTTAATATAAATTTTATTTAAATGTTTGTTGTTTTCTAATTTAGTTTATATGTCTCTACTTTATGTAGACCGGTACATTTTCTAGAATTTTTGCATATTTTAACTTATAAATAAAAGATTATCTGAACTGAGTGAGAATGAGAAATGAATGAGACAGAGAGGGAGGGGAGATACCCTTGTTGGTAATAATTCCTGCTCACAGCCCCTCTGAAAGTCTAGTGGTTGGATTTAAAGAGTGACCTTCTATGGCCTCTTCATGTCTCAAATCTCTTTAAAAGATTTATTTGCTACTTCAGTACTTCATACCTTACCAAGCACATCACATATAAAAAGAAAGCAAATAAATCATACTGGAAGGAAAGTAAGGAAAGTTGCTTCAGATGAATGGATATACTTTATTATAATGCCATGCTAATCTACTAAATGTACAATAGGGATTATTTAACATCTGCTTAAAAATATTAACTAACAGCTGGAACTTCATTACATACTTGTCAGTTAATGGAAGCTAATGAAACAAGTTTTTAAATATTTATAATCTTAAAATGAATAACAGGGCTTATTTGTGAAGGTTCTTCTAGAATGCTGTGGAGCAGTTTTCATCTCCACATTAAAAGGAGAACATGGCAATGGGATAGAAAGTCCAGAGGATCCTGGTTGGCAACCCTCTAGGCAGACACGCGGACCATCTATCTGCCGCAGCCAGGTGTTATGTGGGCGTCCCCTTGGCCTGGTCCAGAACAATGAGGATCCTACGAGCCAGATCACCCTCAGGAAATTGCATCACATAGCTGTAGTGCCACTATGATCGTCAACAATGAGGATCCTGTGAGCCAGATCGCCATCGGGGAATCACACCACATGGCCATAGTGTTGTATCTGAAGCTCCCTCACAATGCAGGTAATGTGCTTCATTCAGGACTCCATGAACAACCACTTGTTCAACACAAAGTGAAACAAGTGGTACCCAAGGATTCTCTGAAGAGACACAGTACTGAAGGAGTCCAGCCTTCATCTCAGTTCACTGAATATCGCCCATGTCTCTCAAGCATATAGCAAGACAAGAAGCACAAGGACTCTAAAGACTTGGACCTTCATCCTTACATGGATATCAGGAGCGCCACGCTCCCCTTTCCAGCGACCTTATGACCCCCCCATGCTCTCCCAATCCGTCTACTAACTTCATGAATGTCACTGCTGAGGTAAGTAAACCTCTCAACAAGGTAGACACTCTCTCCGCAGACAGAGACACACTGCTGATGGCTGTGCCTAAGAAGTCATTAGAGGCCTGGATCTCGGTTTTTATCCAGGACACTTGCAAGTCTAGACACTTAGACTCCTCGCTCAGTCTCTCGAGAGCCCCAATCAGATCCTCCATTGACTCAACGAAGATCACAGCATCATCGGCCAACAGATGTCCTATAGCCGCTGGACCCATGACCTTGCCCAACACCCAGTCTGTGCAAGCACTGAACTGAGTAGAACCAAGAACACACCCCTGACGAGCCTCACAATGAACTGGGTTGAATCAGTCCCAGTTGATATTTCATTGAAATACTACAAAGTATTTCAGTAACACTTTAGAATAGAAGATTTATTTGTTAATTTGTTGTAGTGTATCTACCTGTATTAGCCAGCCACTCATTGCTATTAGACACTAACAAAATTTTTATTAATGTCTTAATGTACTGTAAAAGATGACTATTAGAAACAGTGCAGGTAGTAACTATTTTAGTGTTATTAGTGTTTGCTAAGTTTTATTAAAGCCAAAGCAAATATTTTGATAAGATAGTGCTACTTAGCAATAGCCAACTAATAGATATGTTTAGGTAGCCCCATTTCTAAATGCCCCCCAATTTTTCTTCACAAAGAAAACCATAGATATCTGGAATAAGTCATTAAGTATTGTACAAGCCATTTTTTAGTTTTTTAGGTTATGTTAAATTGCTAGAAGTATTTTCTTAGTTATGTTTAAATGTTTGCATAGATATTAGTGCATAGTCTATGGGAGGTTCTATTATAACCACCACAAGCTAAATTATAATGGAATATTTTAATTATTTCTTGTATGACAAAACAGCTGATTCTCTGATTATAGACTAGTTACAGTTTATGATCCTCCTTTGAGCTGGTAAAGCACGGAGGGCGAATAGTTTCACATTGTGTTGACCATACTAAATGTGCCAAAAGTATTGAATGTATTTAACATATTATGTAAAGCATTTTAAATTTGCCATAAAGAAATAATGCAACCATTAAGTAGCTAAAGTTTAGCAAGAAAAAGCTTATAGAAGAAACACTGTTTTCCTTTTTTGCCTTTTATTCTGCGTGTGTAATAACCTTTTCTCTACTTTTGTGTGAACTATTTTTTTTTTAAATTTTCACTAAGCCTTCTTAAAACTACATTTATTTCTTTTGTGGTCCGTTTGACTCATGCTGTATCCTACTTTGCCAACTCAGTAGCTGCTTGATTTTGGGAACCAGGAAAAGGCACAGTTGCAAGTATTGTAGTTGTAAATAGAGCACTTCTAGATTCTATATTATTTTGGAAAAAGGTAAAAATGAAAGTGATGAGCTGTAAAATTTAGTAATTTTCTATTATTGTATTTATTCTATTAAGACAATATTAGCTAACAGATGGTACTGTAGAATTGCTTAGTGGCTAAGGAATGATTGGGTGGTGGGTTCAAACCCCAACACCAACTCACTGGGTGAACCTGAACAAGTCTCTTAAATGGCCATTGTTTCAGTGTAGAAATTTAGAAACGTGTGCTATAGCTGGTAACCCTCAAGTAATAAAATAATATTGTCTATGGAAAGGCATTGTAAAAAATCAAGTTTCTTTATAACATTATTATGTATTTACAAAATTGCATAAATAATACCTTAAAATAAAATGTGTCAGATAACCTTGTAAAATGTATGGGATGTGAACATGTTATGGCAGCTTTGAATTTAGGCTCAAAATGAGATGATAGTTGCAATGTGGGTTTCAATGACAGCACAACATGGGGGTGCTTTTCACTCAGAATCTCAATAAGAAAATCTCTCTGTGAATCTAAGTAAGAAAAAAAAACTGTTTCTGTTCTCTTTTGACTGCAAACTGTGTCAACTCAATTTCAGTATTTTTCTAGTTTTAAGATATTTTCAAGTTTAGTTTTATTTTAAATGATTTGATAGGTAAATATTAGTATATAATATATTATTTTTATTATATTAGGACATCAAAATGATTTCAAAGCTTTTTCTTTAAATAGAAAAGCTAGTGAGCAAATACTTATGTCTTTTCATAAATTAGAGGTCCAGGTCATAGATGGCGGTTCCTGAAAGTACAACCTTCTTTGACATATAAAGATAAAAACAGTTTTTTCCCCCCAGACTAAATATTGAATTTGATAGCGAGGTGGATATTTGATCTTGATAAATTCTCTGTGGTTCTAATTTTCAAACTACTTTCCTATATCTTCCAAACGGACATGTGGCATGTTTAAAGCACCTTTTCATTGGTGAAATCTGCCACTCTCCAACAACTAGCAGGACATGTGTGACTAACTGTCAACTATGGCCAATAAAATTTACAGACTAAGTCATCAACAAATGATGAGGCGTCAGTATTTGGTGGCAGTTCTACAAGTAAAAGCTGACTCATAGCTGAAAATGACCAATGAAATCCACAAACTTCAAAGTCAGCAGTGAGGGGTACTTGCACATGGGCATGAATTAATTTTCATCATTATGCACAAAGTGATGTAAAACCCAAAATTAAAATTACAAAAGAGTTTCTTTTTTATTTTCTTATTTGCATTTAGTTAGTTCAGTCTTTTTTTGTTGCTCTTACAGGGCAATGACACAAGGCTAACATGCTTAACACATGTACAAGTAAAAGAAACATTTTGCTGTTAAGCTAACAAGCATTTTTTTACTAAGTCACAATTTCAAATTCTTCATCTTTTCTTTTTCCAATTAAAAATGTAAGCTGCTGCACTTAACACAAGTTCGCTATCCAAACTAAAATGATGTCCGTTTTGTTTAAAGGACAAAAAAAAAAAAGATCTAAAATCATTAAAGTAGTTTTTCTTGCTGTTTGACCAACTGCACAGGAAGACTTCAGATTCCATTTTCTCAGTTTATTAGTCCACTTTCTTTAACATAAATGCTAACATTCTAATTGTCTATCACTCTCTGGTAAAACAAGGCTTGACTTGCTGCTGTTTGTTTATACTACAAGGAGTTTGTTGCAAAACAAACAAAAAAGAAGTGTGCTGTTGCAACTACTGTAATATCTTGTGTACAGGAGCACTACACTCTAAATTACTGTAAAACATTTCGCATTTGGCCAATTTACTGATCACTGATCAAATCTTTTGTGGTGAAAATTGGCAGATTTAGATTGGCAGCCAATTGATTGAAGCATCCCTAGTGCGCACATACTGTATATGACACATATTATTAGGAATTCATTGCAAACTGGGGAAATTTCAAAGGACTGGAAAATGGCAAATATTATCCCATAATATAAAAAGCATGATTAGGAAGATCCAAGTAATTAAAGGCCAGAAAGCTTAACAGTCATCAGAGGTTGAGCAACACATGGTAAGAACAGGAGAACAGAGAAGCGCTATCAAAAGTCCAGAGAAGAGCTGCTAGGTTGATTCCAGGATTACAGAGAATGATTTATGAGGAAAGATTAAAACAGCTGAACCGTTTCAATTTAAGCAAAAGAATATTAACAGGACACGAAATAAGTGATCAAAATTATGAAGGGAATTACTACAGTGGATCAAGACTGTTACTTTAAACTGAGTTCAACAAGAACAAGGGGACACAGAAACTTGTTAAAGGCAAATTTCGCACAAACATAAGGAAGTTATCTTTACGCAAAGAACCACAGACACATGGAATAAGTTAAAAATAAAATATATATATATAAAAAAAACTTTTTAAAAATAACCACGCTTATATTAACTTAAAAAGTGTACTAAAAAGTAAAAAATATTTTTTTCCAAATAAATTCATACCTTTTATTAATTTTCAAAATCAACTTTTTCAAAAATTTTTATAAGTTTCAATTATTAAAAAATTACTTAGAGCTCATCTGGAGAGGAGAGGATGCCTGGGCACCCTCAAGTACCCTTCTGAGTACGTCCATGCATTCATAACTCGGAAACTAAAAGCTTTGGCTGAAAGGATAGACCCTATGGTCTATTAGTGGACCTTACATTTTAGAGTGCGATCCGAGAGCACTATGTCAATTGTGTCAAGTCAGTGAAGTGTCTATATGTTTACTATGTGCTATGACTTGTTTCTTTGTCAGATATATGTGCAGCGCTTTTTCTATGGAGAACTCTCCGGTGGCATCTGTGCGGTGTTTTCCTATCAATGTATTCATGTGTATTGGTCGGAGCTCACCGATTTATTTATTAATTAGTAAATATGACAATTACATATTGCATTGTCATCAAGAGCAAGTAAGCGTGCCAAATTTCAGCTTGATTGGACCTTGGGAAGTGGGTAAAATTTCGTTTACAAGATTTGTAGCATACATACAAACAGGTGAAGTTAATAAAAATGTGGTAATAATAATAATAATAATAATAATAATAATAATAATAATAATAATAATAAATAGTGTGTTAGACAACAGGAGTTTCAGTACTAGATTTTTATTTTGGAGGAATTAAGTGGATAGGTCTATCAAGCTTTGTTGGGCTGAATGGCTTATACTTGTTGAAATCTTCCTAATGTTCGAGTGTGCTACCAATCAGTGTGTGACCAGTCAGACAGAAACAGTTATGTGTGAACTAGTTACAAGCCCCTCTGTTGATTTTCTTTGATATTTACTTTTTTATATTGGTGAGCTTTCAGTTTTGGGTCAGTTGACTGATAGATGATTGATAGCTCCTGTTCCTATATCATTGTTCATTATTGGTTTGCTGTACCCTGATGAAGAGGGTTTCCTCAAAACGCGGATGGATAAAAATGGATAAAATAAATAATTCAGGTAAAGTATTATGCCACAAATTTGTGAAGCTTCAGGCTTTTACTATTACTAAGCACTTCAAATATCTAATTGAGGAAGGCAAATATTTTCTTGTTAAAAACAAAAGATGTCAAAAATGTTCTTCCTTTTTTGGGTGTTTTATTTTTATAAAGAAAATGTAATCAAATGAAATATGTAATTAAAACATATGCAGGCCAATAAAATTTATTAGGATCATTTTTGAAATTTTTATTTCACAAGGGTTTGAAAAGAATTGGCATACAGAAATTAACCTTTACATGTTCATTAGAATGGTGTAAGGCAAAGAACTGACAAAGCAAGAGAGACAAATGCTTATTATTTTATCTATCCATCTATTTATTTTCTAACCCACTGATCCATTTTAATTGAATTCAGTTAATTCTTACATCATATTTTTCACTGAATTTTCCACAGAGTGAAAACTTAGAGCGCTTACACAGATTTACAGATATTATGCAGTAACAATAAAGTGCAAATCCTTACAACATTTACATGCATAATCACACATATTAAAGTAAACAAACAGTAAAACAGAAATCATTTGCAGCGGTAATAAAGAAAAAAGTCATGCTAATACACTGTAATTAACCCTTTTATACTTAATCCGAATCCTCATACTCTGGCTCCTAGCAATCTGGAATTGGTTTGCATGTGTGTGAGAATCGCTAAATATAACATTATAGGATAACAAAAGTTAAATATAACATTATAGGATAACAATCAAAGAAAAATTAAAACCACATTGACAGTGAGGGAGACAAAAATAATTGAAAGCCAACAAGTTAAGAGATGCAGTGTCTGGCGGCACCTTGTGACCAACAATTGTCCAAACTAATTCAAAAGTTCAAACATCAACAGGCATTTAGGTTTGGTATCCAGAGCAAAAATCTTAATGACAACAAGAAGCACAAGTAAGTTTGCCAAATTCCCTTTTGGCAAGAGTTTGCCAAATTCCCTTTTGATTTCATGTCAAACTAGATGACATGGGCATATATGGAACTCTTTTGATATACATTCGATATCCAGATGGGTGCCTCTTGTGTGGATTGTGCAAGATCATGTGAATTTCCTCAGTTTTAGTCTCCTATGATATCTCTGACAGCTTACTTATTGCAACTAAACTAATCCACTCTGAGAGAGTATATGTGTGTATATGTGTGTGTATTATTACCAGGATGGTAAGACCTTGAAAAAGGTGCAAAATGATATGTCAATCAATGTAGTCAGCATGTTTTAAAATTAAACCACTAAAGACCTTCATGTGCATAAAACGTATATATAACCCATTAGATAAAATTCTATGTAGGCCCCAGATTCAACTGCCTCACTGGCAGATTATCTGACAATCTGCCATTATTGAACTGTTAAACTGTATATTAAAAGCTACCTAACATACTATATTCTATATATTACCTCCACATTATAAATTATCCTTTTCCATTACAGAATCATAGAAAGGTAATGCCTATCCCAACAGGTTGAAGTACAAGGTAAAAAAAAAAAAATCCAGAAAAACTTCCAATTCATCACATACACATGCACACTGAGCTAATTTTAAGTCACAATTCAGCCTCTCTTGTACATCTTTTGGAAGTGGGATAAAGCACCAATATCAGGAGAGAAATGTATACAGACACAAAGAGAACATATACAGTAAACTCCACAAAGACCAGCTCCCCTTTTTAAAGCACCCTTATGTCAAACATATATTGGTTGAATAGTCTGGGTAAACTACCTAGAACTAAAATTCCTGGACATATTGTACTTGTCACCAAAGCCACTTTTTGACCCAAACATCTGAAGTACAGAGTATTATGCATGAAATTAATGCTTCACCTTGAATTAATTACAATGCCATCTGCCTTGTGGGCTGCTTCACTCCCCACCCTCCATGTTTCATTCTCTCAGGCCTATAGTACATGTTAAACAAAAAATCTGTCTCACTATATTTTGTGCTGCATTCTATTTAGTTCATTTAGGAAGTATTGTAGTCCATATCATTTGTCGCACCAATAAAAACAACTCTGGGGAATAAAGAAAGGTACAGGATCTAATCATCAAATGTTGATAGCAATTAAACAATTATTTAATTTTTTTATGTAAGCATGGTCTTAATCCTGTTCCCTTATGCAGTGCATGAAGATAATTAAACAACAGGAGTGAATAAATAACAAGCACATTACTGTGGATGTTAATGTAAAATTAGGTACTGTGCTCTGCAAGCTTTTACAAAATTTAGCTGAAGACAAATCTAGGTAGAACACCTTTTACTGATTTCCAAATCTTGTAAATTTCAGTTCATAACATTCATTCACCATTGGGCATGTTCAGACTGTGATGGGGTGACTTTAGGGCTTAACCCACACATTGGGTGGCAGTCTAAAGAAAACATCATTGACCAGAAAGGCAGACATATTTGTTGTGATTCATATTTTGCTGTATCCACACACCTCTGAATCAGGATGTCACAAAGTGCTACCTTTTTCACTGTTGCAGTGGTACAAATTACTTTTTAAGAAACTCTAATATGAGAGAAAAATGTGACTAAAAACTACTGTATATACAAAAATGTCTCACAGTGATGATGATGCAGCACTGAATAAACATAGGTCAAAAAGAAAAACAGCAGAAGTGGACATAATAATGTTTTAATTTCTATTTTTAGTATTGCTTTTAATCAGTACTGTATTTTTCAGTTATTAGAGAGAAAATATCAGAGAATAAATTTAGGATGTGCAAGTCTAAATTTAAGCTCTGCATTGTATTTAGATATTTATGAAAGCAAATTCTAATTCACTTAAATGAAAATTGGGTAACTACATGATGGATATACTGATATTTTAAATCTTTTGGTGCAGTTGATATTTATATATTTTATATTCTATTACTCTTAGACCCATCTAATCTGTTTGGGTCATCTTTTGCCTCATCTGCTATGTTCCTCTCTAACTGGATTTTAGCTTCCCTAGTATCCTTCTTAATGATAGCCCTCATGCTCTCATACACCCTTTGATTCACACTGGAGGTATCAGTCTTATAGTCTTTATATAGTATTTTTTTTCTTTGCATCTTTTTTTCAACTTTTTATTAACTGCAGAGTTTTTTTAAATATCCTACTAATTTTAAAGTTTTGGAATGTATCTGTCCTGCACTGAATGTAAAACGTTTAAACCTGTTCTACTGCTTCTCAACTGTCGCCACACTTAAAAGCTTTTCCCAGGCCATTCCTCTTAGACTTTGCCCTAACAGTTTTAGTCTTTGCATCTGCAATATGCCAAAACACTAAGAAATGTATAATATTATATTCACTTGACCCAAGTGATATAATCACCATTACAACCTGAATTCTATCCTGGTCATTACAAAATACTAAATCCAGACAGGTTTCTTGCAGTGTTGGTGTTTTAACATAGTGCATTAAAAACAGTCACTGATTATGTCTAAAAACACTAACTCTTGTACTCTGTTCTTTGCCAGGTTAGCCTAGTGAATATTTGGGGAGTTAAAATTCCCCATGACTAAAATATTCCCCTGTAAACTTGCAAAAGATGTTGATTGAAATTACTGCCTGCATTGGAGGGTTTTTGGCACACTCCTAAAATAAGATCTCTAAACCTAATGCTTTCCAAATTAATCCAGACATCCTCGTTAAGATGTTGCTCATGATAACTTAAACAAAAGACATGCATTTAAGCTTGGCTTTTTACAGAAGCTCTTTAAATAAATAAATACAAATAGATGTCTAGGTTCATCACAGTCACAGTTTGTAATATATTTCTGTAAACACTATCAGCCTTATTTTATTCCAAATTTCAAATTTTATGGAT
>JANRMT010062854.1:69303076-69322942 GCA_026402145.1 Polypterus bichir lapradei | reverse complement strand
GTGCGCTCAGTTTATCAGCAAAGTGCGTATTTGGGAACACCGTAGTGACGACTTGGTTCAACATTACTTGGCAACAGGGAAAGTGGGGCAAGTTGCACTGGTGCATTTGTGTCTCCCATAAAAGAAGCTTCACTTGAAATCACTTTGTGATTGTGCACGGGTAAAAACGTCCGCTGAAGTGTCAGATTCTTATTTAATTGTTCTGCTTTCTGTATCTTCTGCATTGCATTCAGGTCTTTCAGGTTATCTTGATGTTTTGTCTCATTGTGCCGTCTTAGATTAAATTCTGTAATTACAGCCACATTAGCTCCACAAATGAGACACACGGGTTTACCGGCAATGTCAGTAAACATATACTCAGCCTCCCATCGGTTTTTAAAGGCTCTATGTTCAGAATCACCTTTTCTCTTCGGCATCGTGTGGGCTAGCTTCACAATAACTTGCACCTTCATAAACTAGACTTGATTAACGCGGTAAGTGTTCGGCAAGGCAGCTGAAGCGCTGCATTATGGGATCTGTAGTTTATTGTGTTACCAGCGCTTCATATACCCGGGCCATTAATAACAATAATACAGTATATAAAATGATCTCGCGGGCTGGATATAATTACACGCCGGGCCGGATGTGGCCCGTGGCCCTTGAGTTTGACACATATGGACTAAATAGAACTTGAAAAGATATATTTTTTCGTACATCGAGCCCGCGTGCTATTGTGGTTTTGCCTGCATGCCTCAATAAGTCACCCTCCCCTCGCTCTTACTTTTTTACCGTTCATCTAATGAATACACTGAGTATGGCTTTACCAAAACAATCATTGATTGCGAATAAAGTATTCATTATTCGAGTATGTAGATCGGGGTATATATATACATATATATATACCCGCGTATTGCAGCGGAGACGTAGTGTGTTAAAGAAGCTATGAAAAAGATTCGTTTCTTACTGCATCAATAAACAGCTCGTCTTCTTCTTTATCTGAGACCTGACACACTGCATGTACGGGTTTTTTTTTTAACACTGTCTTCCTTTAGCGGGACATTCACTTTTTCCACTGTGTGCTTTGTTTCTGCAGTAGCTGCAGTTATGAATAATATGCTTGTATGTATCAGACGCTTCATATTTTTTTGCTGCCTTTTCAATTGTGTAATTCGGTTTTTGTTCAACGCTCTTTGGAACTGTTGCTTTTTGTCTGTGCACTGCGTCAGTTCACGTGAGCCGCTCGGTGTACATGCATCGAAGTTTTCCAGCTGTGCTGGTGCCATGTCGTGCTATGTCCATGGCTGTATCTAATGTTACCTAAGTCCCGGCACTTAAAACTTTCTCTCGCAGTTTCGCTGAGTTTGTGCCAAACACCACCCTGACCATCTCATCTTCCTCTGCATAAGCACAGTCCTTCACCCGTGAATATTTACCTGTGGCAGTGTTTCTATTGGATTGCCGCTGACGGACGGCCTTATATGGGCAGGCACTAAATTACAAACGCTAGCGGCAGCCTGTCTATGAACTTAATTTAAAGTTTAGGTTTACATTGTGCTTTGTTTCCGAAGTAGCAGAACTCATGAATATGGTTGTATATGTCACTCGCTCTTTTCTTATTGTTTCGCTGCCTTCTCAATTATATAATGCATGTTTTCTTCAGCGCTTTTTGGGCCTCTTCCTGGTTTTCTACCTACTGCGTGATTACGTGGGAGGCGTGATGATGTCACACGAAACTCCGCCCCCACAGGTTTCACGCTCATCTCCATTACAGTAAATGGAGAAAAACAGCTTCCAGTTATGACCATTACGCGTAGAATTTCGAAATGAAACCTGCCCAACTTTTGTAAGGAAGCTGTAAGGAATAAGCCTGCCAAATTTCAGCCTTCTACCTACACGGGAAGTTGGAGAATTAGTGATGAGTCAGTCAGTCAGTCAGTGAGTCAGTGAGTGAGTGAGGGCTTTGCCGTTTATTAGTATAGATTATATTATATTCACTGCTTATATAGGAGTCTTACAGTGTGAGATCTATTTCTTTTGTCCTGACACTTGACATCTCTTGTTAGTAACCAGTTCGTCAATATCAGACTTGAAATCTTGTGCAGCTGAAACTTTTATGAGGGATGAAAGGTGCTCTACAGTAAGTCTTGAGCAATGTGGAGTTTTGGCAGCTTTTATTAACGAAAACCATTTCTCACAAAGGTAAGTGCTTCCGAACATAGACAGTACTCTCGATGCCAACTTACGGATCTGCACATACAAGGGTGGCAGGTTAGCATACAAGCCTGGCACACCAATTTCGTTGTATTTTGCCTTCAGAGTAAAATCTGACTGCAGTTCAATCAATTCCATTTGGATATTCTCAAGGCGCATTCTCAACGTTGTAAGAGAACAGCACAAAGTCCTGTTCGTGTGAACTGAAATCACGGAAACGCTCACTGAATTCATTGCTCAATAATTCAAGTTGGAAAACAAATCCTCCAAAAATCTAATTTTACTTTACTAAGTTTACTTCAAAGTTTATATTGTAAAATAAGCCAATATGCAAAAAGCCACCTGACCTACACTATTTTTACAAACTCAAAATCACAAAAATATGTTAATAAACAACTCACCAACTTCTCGCGTCCACTTCAGATCTTCAGCTGTAGTCTGCACTAACTGTTCGTTACAATACTAGCACAAATTTACATAAAACTAGAGCAAAAAAATGTGAAAATAGGCGGGCTAATACTACTCGTGATGGTCAGTGCTGCCCAGTGGCCAGTCTCAGCAGCCCAGCCAGTAGTGTAACCTAGCAGGGGCGGCTCTAGGCTTGTGGCGGCCCTGGGCAGAGAAAGAATTGGTGGCCCCTTCGCCCGCCAATGTCAATATGGTATCTTATGCACGGCGGATGGCCACGTCCATTGTGGACAATGCATAGCCACCTCGTGCTCATGACACGCTTCTATATGTGCGTGTCTGTAACTTGAAAACCAAGAGGCAGCCCATGACATTCTCATTACGGCAGAACGTTATAATACTACATATAGCTTACTGCTCCGACTCTAGCGACATTAGTAAATACAGCGTACTAATTAACAAGAAACACTATGTTTTTCGGCCACATCAGCTATGTCGTTATTTTCTCTTTCTGTTTTATATTCAATATATATTGCTGTGGCGGCCCTGTGCAGGTGCACAGTTTGCACATGCCTAAGACCGCCCCTGCTGCCCGCTGCTGCAGCCTAGCACTTCAGTTGTGACGTTGCAGATCATTAACTTTGGTCAAGGCTAGTGGCTATACTAGCAGATGACGTTTCCGGTACAATAATGCCATGGGAAAATGCGCTTTTGTCAGAAGGCAGAAGTAAGAAAAGTCAATAAGTAACGCCGAAGATGCAGAATGATTCAATCACAAACAATAGTAATCATTTTGTACAAGTTCAGTGCTAACTAGGATCTGTCATGCGGGCCGCACAGATTTCTGTAGCGGGCTGCATGCGGCCAGGGGGTTGCGTGTTTGACATGCCTGTCCTAGATGATTCCTGGGTTTGTCAGGGGTGTGTTTTTGCTCCTACTCTGTTCAATGCTTTCATGGACCGGTTGTTGGGCAGGGTCATGGGCTCCAGTAGGCGTGGGGCATCTGTTGGTGAAGAATGATTCACTGATCTTGAATTTGCCGATGATGCTGTGATCTTCATGGAGTCAATGGAGGTTTTGATTGGGGCTCTTGAGAGACTGAACGAGGAGTATGAGTGTCTGCTCTTGCAAGTGTCCTAAATAAAAACTAAGATACAGGCCTTTAATGACCTCTTTGGTACTTCCGTCAGCAGTGTGTCTGTCTGTGGAGAGAGTGTCGACCTCCTTGAGAGGTCTACTTACTTCGGCAGCAATATTTATGTCTCTGGTGACTCATCCTATGAAGTCAGTAGACGGATTGGGAGAGCATGTTCACTGGAAAGGGGTGTGTGGTGCTCCCGATATCTTTGCAAAAGTAAGAAGGTCCAAGTCTTTAGCGTCTTGGTGCTTCCTGTTTTTGCTGTATGGTTGCGAGACATGGATGCTATCCAGTGATCTGAGATGTCTTTTCAGAGAATCCTTGGGTTGCTCCCAGAGTCCTGAATGAAGCACATTACCTGCATTGTGAGGGAGCTTCAGATATAACACTATGGCCATGTGGTGTGATTCCCCGAGGGTGATCCGGCTCCCAGTGCCTGGACCAGGACAAGAGGACGCCCATGTAACACTGCGGCTGATAGATGGTCATTTCCAGGCGGTGGGACTGGACCACATGTCTGCCTTTTGAACAACAAGCATCGTGAGCTGTTTGTCGTGTGGTGGGTGCCGCAACGTGCTGTACCAGTACATGCTCCCCAAACCAACCTGACCGTGATTTACACTTTAGTTATATAAGCATATATACATTTTTTTGCTTTACACATACTGTACATTTAGTTTGCATTTACAAGGGCATGCAGAAAAAAGTATTTTAGCTTCTGCTTTATATGAAAAAGTCAAATATATGAGCTATGGTACAGGGCCTTTATGAAATGAAAACAGACAAACCATAACTAGAAAATAAGATTACAGCTGCTCAACAGCTGCTCAACAGTGGCAGGATGGAACTTATCCCAGACAGGATGCCTGTACTTGGCTGAGATCCAAGTTAATAGATCCCCAGTTGGAGTTACACTTAAAAGCATCAGAACACTAGTGTAAGAATCTACATTGCTGGAAAGGAAGTTCTCACAAGTCAAGGGTTATAAAGGCCTCCAACTATTAAGTCAAATTATCTAGGATTTGGAGATGGATCAAAGGTAAAGGCTTTCTTGCCAAGGAGGAAGAGGAGGCTACTGTGTGATACAAAGACAAGCTGGTAGGTTGGAATGAGGTGTTAAATTTAGTTCTTCTTACTACAAAAACATACAAGATGACAAGCCAAATGTAGTCTGGTAGCTAGACAAAAAGAGTATAGTGAATTTCCCAAAAAGGGAATAGCCTCTGTTACATATCTGGACTCACTTGGTCTATTTCTGTATATGAGATCTACTCATGGGTGACCCCATCTTGACACAGCAGCAATTGAAAGGAGTAGGTTGATTCCTCAAGCAGTATATGAGCCTAGTAGCTTAACCAAATCTGTTATTTCAGCATTCTGCATTTCCCTTTATTTTCATGTCTTGTTTGCTTACCCAGTTTTTAACACCATTATGGCATCCACTTGCTTCTTACAACATGGCTAAATAACCAGCTAAACTACAAAAAATTAGTTGTACAGAAAACCAGATGCCTTTCCTAGGTTTACCCTGCTAAGACAAAAACTAATGTGCGCTTGAATCAATTGTTCAACTGCTTTGTCTCTAATTTGTTTTATTATTTGCCTATTGTTTTATTATAAAACATTTATGATTAACTGTCACTGGATGTCCAGACAAGAGTCACTTTTATTGATGACTCCCTAAATGGACTTACTGGAGCAAAGAAACAATCCAGAATTAAACTTGATTTTTAATAATATAAAAGAAGAAATTAGAATGTGAGGGAAAAATAAATCCAAAATTGAAACTGAGAATTGGTTAATACACATAATTAAATTAAATAAGGTAAGGTAGCAGCAGTGAAACAAATGAACACTTCACATGTTAACCCACAGATAAACAAATTTATATATCTTATGAGCAGAAACACCTTCAGAAATATGCACCCAACTGTAGGTAAAAACTACAATTAGCTTATTTATTTGTTACTTTAGTTGCATGATTTTCTGATACATTTTCTTTCAGTTTAAGCATTTGTCAGCACTCTGAGACAAAATGAGTACTTTTGCACCTTTGTAGCTTATTATACAAGTCAACATCACATCTATAAGATTCGAATAGTATGTGCTCCTCTCAAACACCTTAAATTCTTTATGTATGAATACATATGGCATAAACAAAATGTCAATTCATTCTTGTGTATTAGAACTGCAGAAAATAAATGCACAGGGTTGCACATATGCATACTGATGACCTCCATCTCAGAATAAAGATCACTTCTGGAGGCACTTCACAGACAAGAGACCTGCTGCTTTGGGTTTTAAGTGCTGGAATATATGTAAATATTCAAAATTTGAAAAAGAGCAAAGCAGAACACCTTTGTGCATGGCATCTAGCTTGACTCTATGCTCATCAATTTAGAATTGTGTCAATAACTACTAATGATCTTCATCTGTACAGTTTCACCCTTTATTATTGTACTTGGGAATCTGTCAACAACTGCTATTCTGTTTCATGATTAGCTTTGAATAATTAACTGTATATGAAGTCAGAGTTGTCAAAATAAATCTCTGCTGATGTTATACAGTACTTCTCATCTTATGAGGTGAAATCTTTGTAAAATAATCTTTAATTAAATGGCTTATCAATAAGAAGGTTTAAGAGGATAAAAACAGCAGTAAACCCCTGGCATTTTCTCAAACCAGTAATCACATAGACTAATGTGGCTTTACTGTGGTGACCTTCAGAACCACGTTGGTCACACAAGTTTTTTTTTTTTTTTAAATAATCTTAGATCTTTGTCCACTTATATTGTTTACATAAACATATGTGGCTGCACTTGCTGAACTCTTATCTCAGCCAATCCTGTAGATATTAAACAATGTAAATGTACTACTTAAACACGAAATAGTCCTAAAGGTTGTATAAAGAAGTGCAATCTAATACAGAAAAGGTCATGTGAGGATCTCATTCAGGTCTTCGAAATTCAAGAAAGTTAAACCAGTTGAATTATTTCTGTTAAATAGTAAATTACATGTTCAAGCACAATAATGCAAATTTGGAGTAATATTTATGATAGAAACTATGACTCTCATTTTCACATAAAGTGTTTTGGAAATTTGAAACAATGTCCTGGAGGTTTTGCTAACTTTTTATAATGTTCTAGATGTGATACTGGAACAATTCACTTTTAATTAAAAAAAACATATATGATGGGTTAAAAGTTTCACTTTTGTATGAAAGTTTTTATGCTCTTATCTTTTCTTACGATTTTTACCTTGCAGTAACCCGTTGCAAACATGTTGATTCCAAAATAAGGACATAGGAGTAGGAGGCAATTCAAGCAGCATTGGGGGAAAAAGACTGGAATAAACCCAGGTGTTACAAATAGATTCATTATTTAATTTTTGCACATTATTCTCTATCATTTTACAAGATCTATCACTCATTTTGGTGGTTACAGAATCTTAAAATCTGAATCTGGCATTAATTTTCTAAAATAAAGCATAGTTTGTTGTCGCTTTTGTTTACTCATGATCACTGCTATTTTGCCATCCCATCATTAAGGAAACTTCTCATGTTGTTAGGGGCATGTCCTCAGAGGTTGTGATCTCCAGTTAATGACCAACAGGTTAAAGGTCATCTTGGGAAGCACTCTGCTATCTGTGTGTTCAAATTCAAAATAATGTTACCTGAGCGATAAAATGCTATTATTTTTGCCTCTCTGGGTTTTCACTTAGCTCATATTTCTAACTTATTGTCTAGCAATCTGACTTTGGTATCAGCGCAGATGACTTCTTGGTTTTCACCTATTTTCTTCATTTTTTTGACTTTGTCTTTTTTTCTCAGTTACTACTTAAATATTCTTGCCAACTCACTAGCATAATAACAGGGCAGGTGTTCAGTCCGCCACAGTTTGTATTTAAACCACTTACTTTTCATTCTAATTTATTATGTACTATTTTGTACAACCACCTGCACCATGCAATAGTGTGCATAGTTAAAAATGTAAAATATTCACTCAGATGTTCAGAAATTGAAAGCTTGGAATTATTTGAGAAGTAGTACATTAATTTTTGCAGCATATATTAGAATTGCATGCTTCTGTTTTAACTGATTTTCAATTTGATGACAAGAGTGATTCATCTAAAATTGAACACTTAGCAAAGAAACATTTCATGTACTACAAATGTCTCAAAAAATGTTGCATTATCAAAAACATAAATCTACAACACTATTCTTAAACTTTTAGATATCCACTCCAATTGACTGTAAAAGAACAGTCTACTTTTTACTTCCTCACATACAGCATCTGTTGGCTTTGATTTTTTTTATGTGTGATAGCATTAGCTATTTTTGTCTCATATTTCAACTTCCATTGGAAAACATTAAGAGGAAAGTATCTTTATGTGTGTTCTTCTAAGTCCAAATCAAAAGCTGTGCATAATTATTTACATATCAAACCTACTTAACTGTTGTGGGGATGCTTTTCTTGTAGTATTGGGCAAAAGGCCAAAATTAACTGAAATTGAGTGTAACTTATACACACATCCAAAACTCATTCACACAGGGCCAATTTAACCATAGAGATAATCCTTGACAATGTAAAAGTAAAATGAGTATAGCCGGCAGACACATCCAGGATATGTAACTTTGCATAATCAACAACTGGGTGTAGGAACTTAACCTAGGATCAGTGAAGCAACATCACTAACCAATGCTCCACCATGCTGTACCAGCTGCATTGTACCATTCACTTTTATGTTAACTGCATATTATATTAAATGTTTCTAAAGCAAAGTGTGAAGTGATGTTTTGGCTATTACTTGGAGCCAGAAATAGTGCTGAAAAATGTATAGATTAATATAATGTAAAGAGAAATATTCTGAAAAATATCCTCTGATTTGTATCATGTAAGATTAAGTATCTCAGTTACACAATAAATTTAAGGCTTTACCACTCAAGGAAAGTGCCACTTCAAAAACATTCCACTTCATGGTGCAGAAAGCATTAGCATTTGTGGTTTTGTTTGGTCCAAGTCACACATTATAATAAGTGCTATTATTAAAAATTATATTTGTTTTGTGAAGAATGTATGCTGTATATGCTAATAGTCAATAAACTAGTAATTATTTACTTGTTTTAAATTTTGCCCAGTAAACCATCTCACTGTTGTGATGTTCAAATTGGGTAGAGTGGTAAATCCAATCGGGCATGACTTAATATAACAAGAGCAAAGGTGAGTAAATTAATTGTTCTTTTAGGGATTTGGCCAGAGTACTGTCAAAGTTATTGCAAAGGTCTGTTACATTTTTATATTGTCATAAATACGAGTCCAAGACATTATAAAGGTTTGGGGCAGCCACCCGTATATTGTTTTTCCCAGCTGCAGAAGGGTTTTATGAATCAAATACAAGATGTGCACATCACAGAGTCCAAAACAGAACTGGCTATAGTAGCCCAAGATGTAAGCTTTAAAGGTCTGGAGAGGAACTTATGTCAGCAAAGGGGCCGGAACCAGAAGTGACATCATCAAAGGGGCCAGCTTCGGAAGTGACATCATCAAAGGGGCCGGCTTCGGAAGTGATGTCTTCTGAGGCGCCGGAACCTTGCAGGATTTCCCGGGAAAGGTCTGTAGGGAACTGAGAAAGACAGTCAGCGCACTCCGCCGGCCCCGGTCGGATGTTTTATTACAATTACTCAGGCCTTTAGATGCCTCCTACTTGCACGTGTGTGACAAGGCCTCCGCCTCAGCCCAGACCCATCGGGTCAGGCGTCCTGCACCGAGAGGTCATGGGCACGAGAGAGAGCATCAGCGTTGGCATGGAGAGAACCCTTACGATGAATAAGCAAAAACTTGTAAGGTTGAAGGTCAAGAAACCACCTAGTGACCCGTGGATTCGACTCCTTGTGAAGGGCCATCCACTGTAAAGCAGCATGATCTGTCACTAGAGTAAACTCCTGGCCCAAGAGGTAGTACCTCAACTGTGTAATCGCCCATTTGATTGCAAGGGCTTCCCTTTCCACCGCTGCATACCTGGTCTCCCGATCCAACAGTTTCCGGCTCAGGTATATGACGGGGTGTTCAACACCATCAACGCTTTGGCTCAGCACGGCACCCAGGCCTGTGTCTGAAGCATTCATCTGGAGAATAAAAGGGAGAGGAAAATTAGGAGCTTTTAATATTGGTGCTGACGTAAGAGCCTGTTTCAAGTCACTAAATGCAGCGTCCGCCTTGTCAGTCCATACCATGATTAGAAGCCGTCTTCTTTGTAAGATCAATTAAGGACGCCACTCTCTCTGAAAACCGAGGTACAAACCGGCAGTAGTACCCGGCCAACCCGAGAAAGGCTTAGACTTGTATCTTGGTTCGCAGATGTGACCATTTAACAATGGCATATATTTTTGAATACTGTGGTTTCACGGTACCCCGACCCACCAGGTAGCCCAAATATTTAGCCTCTTTCAATCCAAAGAAACATTTCTTGGGATTAATACGAAGCCTGGCTTCTCCTAGTGTCCGCAATACCACAGTGACCTGCTGTACGTGTTCCTTCCATGTGCTGGAATAGATGACGACGTCATCCAGATACAGTAGGTAGCACTATATGCATTATGGGGTTGGAGCACTTTGTCCACCAGACGCTGGAAAGTCGCAGGAGCCCCGTGTAACCTGAATGGAAGAACACGATACTGCCAGTGTCCGCTAGAAGTGCTAAATGCGGTTTTGACCTTCGCAGAGTCCGTTAAAGGAAAGGGGTGTCATGTCAAGCGTGGTCAAAAATTTAGCTTGTCCAAGTCTCTTGAGGAGGTCATGCACGCGAGGCATGGGATAAGCATCAAAAAGGGAGACCTGGTTAAGCCGACGGAAGTCATTGCAAAACCTCCAACTGCCGTCAGGCTTACTAACCAAGACAACTGTGCTGGACCAGGGACTATACCTTTCCTCAATCACTCCTAGTTCCAGCATCCGCTTGATTTCCAGCTCCACTTCCGTTTTCTTTGCCTCAGGAAGTCTATAGGGGCGCTCCCGGACTATAACCCCTGGTTCAGTCACTATGTCGTGCGCAATCAGAGAGTTCCTTCCGGGTTTTTCACTCACCACCTCTGAAACGGACAGGATACCTGATTCCAGCTCCTGTCTTTGTCTATAAGTTAATTTTTCGCCGAAATTAAGGGTGTCTATGTGAGCAAAGAATGACCAGGGCGGTACAGAGGAGGGATCTAGTTCCCACTCCTTCCACGGCTTCAGCAAGTTCACATGATAAACCTGCTCAGTTGGTCTACGATTGGGTTGTTTCACCAAATAGTCGACCAATCCTTTTCTCTCCTTAATTTCATAAGGGCCTTGCCAATGAGTGAGCAATTTAGAATGGGAGGTGGGAACTAATAGCATGACACGCCCCCCCCCCCCCGGCTGGAATTCTCGGAGTGTTGTGCCACGATCGTAATAACGGGCCTGTGCTGCTTGTGCCTCTTCCATATAACTTTTTAAAATAGGTTGGATTTTCCCAAATCTATCGCGTAACTATGCGATATATTCCAAAATATTTGTAGAGGGAAGAGCCTCTCTTTCCCAACCTTCTTTCAAAATATCCAATATACCTTGGGGTTGTCGTCCATATAACAATTCAAAAAGAGAGAACCCCGTAGAGGCTTGTGGGACTTCCCGATAGGCAAAGAGAACGAGGGGAGGAGTTGATCCCAATTCCTCCCAACCCCACTGACCACCTTGCGAAGCATCTGCATGAGAGTCTGATTAAATCTCTCTACTAGACCATCAGTTTGAGGATGGAACACTGCGGTCTTTAAGTGTTTTGTTTTCAGTAACTTGTCCGTTTCCCTGAACGTCTCTGAGGTAAAAGGTGTTCCTTGGTCCTTTAGGACTTCTTTAGGAATACCGACACACGCAAATACTCTTACTAGTTACCGTGCAATTGCTTTAGATGTAGCTGAGCACAAGGAAACAGCTTCCGGATATCGGGTCGCATAATCAACGAGGACTAATATATATTGATGTCCTCAGGCTGAGGGCTCCAAGGGTCCTACAATATCGACCCCGATTCGTTCAAAGGGGAAATCAATTAAGGGAAGGGGAACGAGAGGAGCACGGTCCCTTCTAGGAATTTGCCGCAATTGACATTCTGGACAAGAAATACAAAAATGGCGAACCTCCTCATTAATTCCCGGCCAATAAAATCTAAGCTTGATCCGCTCTAAAGTTTTTTTGGAGCCTAAATGGCCTCCAACGAGGTAGGTGTAAGCTAATTCACAAACCTGCCGCTGGTAGGTTCATGGAATTAACAACAGTTTCCTAACCTCCGCCCCATGTTCCGCGACCCCATATAATGGATCATTTTCTATTACAAAGTGAGGTCCTTGTGGCATGGGCTGGTGTGACTACTGCATTTTTTGCAAATTTTAGGGAGTCATCATTCCACTGCTCCCTTTTAAAAGAAGCTGGTGTTTGTTTAAACTGAAAGTAAATGTGGGAGAGAGGGTCCGGTCTGACCTCAAGGGGAGGAGATTCTTCCTGAATCATTGAGGCGCAGGTGGATGACGTATTCGACGGCGATGAACCAGGAATCTCCCCGTCCTCCTCGTGGGCTTCCGTATCTCTCTCCGCCGGCTGTGTACACGGCGTGGAGACAGCTTGAGACGAGTTATTCCCATCTATAATGAGGCCTAAGTTTTTATCAGGAGTAGTCAATAGTTTACCGCATTTATATAAGCTCTTCCATAGAGTGAAAGTCACTCCAGTCCGGCTGAGCAAAGTTTTTATGGAGGCCTTTTAAGAAGAGAAGGCAGACTACCTGTTGAACTATCTGGCAGGTGGTTAATTCAAATGGCCTTAGCCATAGAGCCACCTGCTCCCAGAGGGCCATAGCTTGGTCCTGGACTGATCTCTCTGGATCAAGTACCCAGTTTTTTATTATTTTTGCCTGCTGGACTGGGGATAGCCCATATTTATCTGGGACCTCAGTCCCAATGGGCGGCTCAGCTCTCTCCTCTGAGAAAACATAATAAGTTTTGTTTCATCCCCAGAAACCAGCCTACGCCTGTACGTCCCCTTCACATTCTCCATTTGGTAAGTTATAAGCCCGGGGTTGTATTTGAGGAGCGGAGCCTGTACTGAGTCCTTCCTGACCCCCAAACACACCCCCCCCCAGAAACTCGGCTCCGGTACTTTCCTACCTGGTTATTTACATGTCCGAGCCCCGGTGTCTTCTGGGACTTTATCCTGCCAACTAGGCTACTGTCATAAATACGAGTCCAAGACATTATGAAGATTTGGAGCAGCCACCCGTATATTGTTTTTCCCAGCTGCAAAAGGGTTTTATAAATCATATACACGATGTGCATATCACAGAGTCCAAAACAGAACTGGCTATAGTAGCCCAAGTTGGAGGCTTTAAAGGTCTGGAGAGGAACTGATGTCAGCAAAGGGGCCGGCTTTGGAAATTACGTCATCAAAGGGGCCGGCTCCGGAAGTGACACCTTCTGAGGCGCCGGAACCTTGCAGGATTTCCCGGGAAAGGTCTGTAGGGAACTGAGAAAGACAGTCAGCGCACTCCGCCGCCCCTTGGTCAAATGTTTTATTACAATTACTCAGGGCCTTTAGCTGCCTCCTACTCGCACATGTGTGACAATATCTTTTACCAAAACTAAAACACAAACCAGAATAGTAAGCCAAATAAACTGAAAACCACAATTGATTTCCTAATATGTCAGGCAAGTTGTCGAAGCAATGGTCTCTCACAAGTCTTCTGTTTAGGTCTGTGGAAGTTTGGACAACACTCACTACACAAAGTCATCTTATATCATTATGACTGACCATAAACATTGTTACTAACAAGGAGATGTCAGAGCTCATTAAAAAAAAAACTTGAAAATGGAGGCACTCACAGAAAAATAAACAAAGTTGCAATACAATGAAACCACTACTACAATGGTAAAAACATATAAACAACTAGCAAAATACCCACGCTTCGCAGCGGAGAAGTAGTGTGTTAAAGAAGTTATGAAAAAGAAAAGGAAACATTTTAAAAATAACGTAACATGATTGTCAATGTAATTGTTTTGTGACTGTTATGAGTGTTGCTCTCAACAAGGATTTGATTATCATTATTTCTTTCAATGAGGTTCATATTTGGTGGATGTGTTGTGTTCAAGTTACATTCCGTGTTTGTCAACCGTTGTAAAGATAACAGGTTTCATTCATCAAAGTGTTCACTACCCAAATCAGTACTCATGAATCTAAGATGTTTAACAGGCATTCCCAGTATTAAGTTGTGGATTTGCTGCGAATATTTAGCGGCAGTGTGCCTATGAACTTAATTTAAACTTAAGCTTTACACCTTGCTTTCCTATTGATATGTCTACAAAGGCTTGTTCAGCGTCAGAGGGTTGTTCCTTTCTTACTGCATCAATAAACAGCTCGTCTTCCTCTTTATCTGAGACATCACACACTGCATGCACAGGTTTACCTTTCCCAGTACTGCAAACTTTAGCGAAGTGGTTCAATTTACCACATTTTTTACACTGTCTTCCTTTAGCTGGACATTGACTTTTTCCACTACGTACTTTGTTTCCGCAGTACCTGCACTTATGAATATGCTTGTATGCGTCACACGGTTCATATTCTTTTGCTGCCTTCTCAATTGTGTAATGCGTTTTTTGCTCAGCGCTCTTTGGAGCTCTTGCTTTTTGTGTGCGTACTACGTTCACAGTCAGTTCACGTGAGCCGCTCGGAGTACATGCATCAAAGGTTCTCAGCTGTGGTTGTGCTATCTCGTGCGATCTTGCAATGTCCACGGCTTATTTAATGTTAGCTCAGACCCGGCATTTAAAAGTTTCTCTCGCACTTTTGCTGAGTTTGTGCCAAACACTATTCTATCCCTGACCATCTCATCTTCGTTTGCATTAAGCACAGTCCTTCACTAGCAATTTTAACTCCGTTACAAAGTGATCAAAAGTCTTGTTTATACCTTGTGTCTTCTCACTAAACTTGTATCTCGCGAAAATTGTATTCGTCTTAGGCATGACAAACACCTCGTAGCGGCAGCGTGTCTATTGGATTGCTGGTGACGGACGAACTTATATGGGCAGGCACTCAATTATGTGGGAGGCATGGGTATGGGGGATGCAATATAGGCAGGCAGCCAACTACGTGGGAGGCGTGGTGATGGGTGACGCAACTCCACCTCACACGGCAACCGAGCTGCAGGCTATGGCCGTATATATGTACATAAGTAGGATTCAGTTATGACCATTACATGTAGAATTTCGAAATGAAACCTGCTTAACTTTTGTAAGTAAGCTGTAAGGAATGAGCCTGCCAAATTTCAGCCTTCTACCTACACGGGAAGTTGGAGAATTAGTGATGAGTCAGTCAGTCAGTCAGTCAGTCAGTCAGTGAGGGCTTTGCCTTTTATTAGTATAGATGACAATAAGAAATAATGTTCTGGAAGCAAAATAAAATTAAGTAAAACTGAATTTCAATGTATTCCTAGTAAGTACAGGTTTCTACTTTTGTAGATTCATTGTTGTGAAATGTACAGAGTACAGTGAAATTCTTCCGTGCATTTACTAGTCAACAGTCTACAGTGTCATAGTGAGTTTAACAGCCTTATTTTCTTCCTTACTTTACCTACTTCACCTAAAGACTTTTCACACATTTACCTGAAAAATCTCAGAACACATACATCATAACATTTACAATTTTTGTTTACTGCATTGAAACTCTTAAGGATGAAGCAGAAAATAATATTTCAAAACTGAATTTAAGCCTTTTACATAAGCTGAAATAAACCCACTGACATATATTGTATGTATACACTAGTTTAGATATTGTTCACCAGTATATAACACACATATATGTATTGTAGGACAAAGTGGGCAACGCCCATTTTGCTAGGCCTTTTAGTGGAACACAAAGCCTCTTAAGATAGCAGATTTAATAGGGATGCAGAAATTCAGGTGCACACCCCAACCTGCTATCCTGAGTGAATGGCTGAACAGCAGCTTAAACCAACACTTTGGTCATCTCTGTACTTCATCTGATAACAAAGGTGTAAATCAGAACTGAACTGACACCTCTGTAAAAAGTCTTTCAGACAAAATCGATATCCATATCAAACCTATAAGCAGGAACTGGTTCTGTAAATGGGAATAATCTTGATCCAATCACCAATGGTTACACCATACTTCAGAACTAGCTGCACTCATCTTTTCTTTCTCTTAGGGGAGCTAAAAGCTGACAATCCACTTTCTTTGAAGTTAGTTGAAAGTTGAGGAGCTGCGCTGTTTGTGGGAGATAAACACTTATGATCTGGTCTCTTTATGAAATGAAAGATGATGAGCCACTCTCTTTGGGATGCAAATCCATCCACTCTCCTCGGATCAAAAAGTTCACAAACTTTCTTTGGCCTGGAAGCTATTCTCTACAGAGCTGGGTGCCCTGAACTACCTCAAAGATCCACCCTGCCAAACCAAGCTCTGTGCCAGTGTCTGATCCATGTCTGAGACAGAAGCAGCCATTACTTCAAAAAGGGAACATCAGCACCTACTTTCCTTTGCCAGAAAGATGTACATTTTTCCCTATGAAGCTGCAGCTGACACAGCAAAGAGCATAACAGTAAGCTGAGGAAGGCAGCATCATATTGGACCAGAAATGACCATGCAGCAAACACCATGAGTGCACTCCAACACATGAAGAGCACTTTACTTGAACCCAGTGCAACAACATGCAGTGTCAAACATCATCAGACATCATCGTTAAAGACTTGGTACATAAAAACTTTTTATCTGTGCCAAGATAAATTAGAACTCTAAAGAGCTGGGTTCTGCTGTACTATATGCTTGCCTGTCTTGTGCCCTGCCTTCGATGTCAATATACACATAGTTATACTTCTATAAGTCATGTTTTTATCAATAAATTCTATTATTCCATGTTTTAGAATGAATGTGCTTCAGTTACCTTGTGTAACCACTGGAGGGCGTTAGCAGCACGCCAAACCTCAGACAACCTCACAGACATAAGTTCTGGTAAAACCATAAGGTTTATTAACACAATTTATCTTGTACAAAGACTTCAAAAAGTGTCACAAACCAACCACAATCTTCTCTCTCTCTCTCTTCCTCCTTCACAACTCCCAGGTGAGCTTTGTCTTCCAGGTGAGTCAGTGACGGGTGGAAGAAGAGGTTGAGTGGTCTCTTTTATCTTGGACCCAGGAATACTTCTGGTACTATGGGATAGTCCACTGGAAATACTTACAGGTCAATCAGAAGTCCCACAAAGTAGAGATTATGAATCACATCAGCTACACCTGGCAGCCCCTGCAAAACCCAAAAGGGCAGCCTCAGGGGACTATAGGGCTCAGCATGCCCTGCAGGCGTCCATGTGGGACTCCTAAATCAAAGAAGCTGCCATATACCATACTGGAGGAAAAATATTTAGCAGTGCTCATCTCCCCCAGTCCTTCCACTGTACTGGCCTCTCAGCCAGATAAGTATCCTTGTTCATTCGCAATCGGGATGCCAGTCCACATGTGCTGTTCATTACATTTAATACAAGTTTAATGGTTGAAAACCCTTCCTACAGAGAAAGGTAAGGAAGATAAAGTGGAAGCCTTACCAAATTATTTAATTAATTACTGTTAGCACCAAAGGCAAAACTGACACAGATTTTTTTTGTGTGATTTTTAACCCTTTATTGGCCATATACAATTTCTTGTATTAGGAATTTGTCATTTTTTATATACTCCAACTTACACTCCAAGCAGTTTTTTTGGTCAAAGTGCAGGGTCAGCTATTTGTAAAGAGCCCCTGTAGCAATTGTAGGTTAAGGGCCTTGCTCAAGTGTCTAATGGAGTAGCATTCCTCCTGTCACTGCCAGGATTCGAACCGGCAACCTTGAAGTTACTTCAAGTCCTTTAGCTAGAGAGCCACCACTTCGCCCTCATTAATCATTTAGTTATTTTTCTCACATCAATACACCATTTCCTACATTTATTTAATGTCTCTCACATTTCCTACAGCATAGACTCTAAAATTAAGGTTTTAAATTTATATATAATACATACAGTATTTCAGTTGAGCAGTATTTAGCACTGCTCCATGGATCTTTTTCATTTCCTGTGCCTCAATAGATTTTCTCTAAATACTCCAGTATTCCACAAACTTCAAAAGAAATAATTGTTTAGTTGTACTGCCAGTGATGAAAGAAAACAGGCTACTACAGCAAAATAGGAACGATGGACCAGAAGGTGTAAGAATAAAACAGTCTAAATGTGTCACGATCAAAAAGCCAGAAGGTCAAAAATAAACCAAACAACCAGATCCAAAACACAAATCAGAATTAATAGCCTAAATAACACAAAGAGTCCGGTCAACTTGTTAAAATTTTGAACTAATGAAATGCTTTACATTCCTGATAGGGTACCACCACCCTAAATAGTAAATGGCCCATCCCATTATGTCATAATGACTTCCTGTCATGTGGTAGCAATGGCCCAAGGAACAAGAAACAATATGGCTGCAGCCACAAAGAAACCACACAAAATAGCAGCATCAATGAAATACTGAAAAAAAGTGATACAAAAAGTAAATAACATCAAAATGAAAATTAAATTACATAAATTAGAAAAGGTTAGAAAATGGATAGACACATGTATATCTATACTAATAAAAGGCAAAGCCCTCACTCACTCACTCACTCACTGACTGACTCATCACTAATTCTCCAACTT
Source organism: Polypterus bichir lapradei (assembly GCA_026402145.1). Taxonomy (NCBI): domain Eukaryota; kingdom Metazoa; phylum Chordata; class Cladistia; order Polypteriformes; family Polypteridae; genus Polypterus; species Polypterus bichir. Next base: position 69,304,476 of record JANRMT010062854.1, on the reverse strand, counting down.
CCCGTGTGGGTAGAAGGCTGAAATTTGGCAGGCTCATTCCTTACAGCTTACTTACAAAAGTTGGGCAGGTTTTATTTCGAAATTCTATGCATAATGGTCATAACTAGAAGCTATTTTTCTCCATTTACTGTAATGGAGTTCAGCTCGAGGGGCGGAGTTTCGTGTGACATCATCACGCCTCTCACGTAATCACGCATTATGTAGAAAACCAGGAAGAACGCGCTGAAGAAAACATGCATTATATAATTAAGAAGGCAGCGAAACAATTAGAAGTGAGCGAGTGACATATAAAACCATATTCAGCGGCTCACGTGAACTGACGCAGTGCGCAGACAAAAAGCAACGGTTCCAAAGAGTGCTGAACAAAAACCGAATTACACTGCTACGCTCAAATAAACAAACCACACGCTGTGGCGCAATAGTAGAGCATTCGCCAGTAGCTCCCACGTCCGAGGTTCGATTCCCGACAGAGGATGCACTAAGTATGTACGCGCGCTTCTCGATTTATTTTAACCTCGCATCCCCTTAGTTTGAGACGTATGAAAACGCATGCGGTTAACGCAGAAAGACAGATCACTTATTGAAGCTTCATGAATAATGGATACTTTATTCGCGATCAATGATTGTTTTGGTAAAGCCATACTCAGTGTATTCATTAGATGAACGGTAAAAAAGTAAGGGCAAGGGTAGGGTGACTTATTGAGGCATGCAGGCAAAACCACAATAGCACACGGGCTCGATGTACTGTAGTGCGCGTCAACTCGATCTAAATTGCGCGATCACATTCGAAAAAATATATCTTTTCAAGTTCTATTTAGTCTATATGTGTCAAACTCAAGGGCCGCGGGCCACATCCGGCCCGGCGTGTAATTATATCTGGCCCGCGAGATCATTTTATATACTGTACAGTAATCCCTCGCTATATCGCGCTTCGACTTTCGCGGCTTCACTCTATCGCGGATTTTATATGAAAGCATAACTAAATATATAACGCGGATTTTTCGCTGCTTTGCGGGTTCTGCGGACAATGTGTCTTTTTACTTCCTGTATATGCTTCCTCAGTTGGTTTGCCCAGTTGATTTCATACAAGGGACGCTATTGGCGGACGGCTGAGAAGCTAACCAATCAGAGCACGCAGTTAAGTTCTCCTGACTGAGAAGCTAACCAATCAGAGCACGCAGGAGCTATGCAGTGTTAACCAGGAAGTCTCATCTCGCTCATTCAGCATCAACGTGCTTCGCTGTGTAAAGAGTTGTGCTCTTTAGTGTTTATCTTTGTGCATAGTCAAGCCCTTCATTATGGCTCCAAAAAATTCTGCTACTGCTTCAGGTGCCGTGCCCAAGCGCAAGAAGAAGATGTTAACGATTGTCGAAAAGGTAAACGTTTTGGATTTGTTGAAG
>JANRMT010062854.1:69225823-69296753 GCA_026402145.1 Polypterus bichir lapradei | reverse complement strand
GAGAGAGAGAGAGAGAGAGAGAGAGAGAGATATGACAACAACACTCATATCAATGACAAAACAATTACATTAACAATCATGTTACGTTATTTTTAAAATATTTCCTTTTCTTTTTCATAACTTCTTTAACACACTACTTCTCCGCTGCGAAGCGCGGGTATTCTGCTAGTTTAAAATATAGTAGATTAAGTTATTTAGACACTTTTATCCAAATATCCCATTTTTTTCTTTCATTTAAATTTATATATGGGTACACAATGTGTTAACATATGAATTCATCCATACTGTGCATTATATTATATACACAATATCTATAAAATCAGTAGATCTCTCCTTTGGTGATTTTCAAGGGACCACCTTAAAAGGTGTTCAATATGGGAAACATATTAAATAAAGGAAATTGTCATTGATTTGTCAGGAGCCCATTAGTACAGGTCTAGGTTCACTAGGTTTTCTTTTTTATTGTTTCTCTAAATTTATTTTTATGGCTAGTGTTATAATCAGGTGCTTAATCTAATTTTTCTGCACAAAGAACCTAAATGATAGCAATTCCACACCAGACCAGGGGGCAGCGGGGTACACTGAATGTCTCTCCCAATCTCTTGCAGACTGTCCATGGGAAATTCCGCAGGGTACCAGCGGCACTGATGACATCACTTCTGGGTCCAGTGCCAATGAAGACAACACTTCTGGTCCCGGTGATGTTACTTAAAGCCCTGCCCCAATGACGACATTACTTCTGGTTCCTTGACTGGCCTTTAAAGCTGCCATCTTTTCTCAATAACTTCAGTTCTGTTTTGCACTCGCATCTGTGAACATCTCTATTAAATTTAAACCTCATTTTTGCAGCCCTTGAACAATATACAGATGGCTTCCCCACACATACACAAATAAATAAACTGTATATATTGGTAATAAGATAGACCAGAAAACGAACACAGCAAAAACCAGCATGAGGAAAGTTCGAAGAAAGGGAAAAATTTACAATATTTCTGTTTGGGGATCATTGTGCACAACTGAGCTGCGACCACAGAACTAACTGCTCTGTGGATGATTCATTCCTTTGACCGTTCTGTGGATGATTCATTCAGGCATTTCAAGGTCTTTCAGCACTTTGTTGCAATGAAAGTATCTGCCGAATGTATTTCATAGTAACAAGACTTTTATGGACTCTATGTTATGGGGAAACTGTTGGGACCGTAAAAATACTTGGTTGTGATGAAAATTTCATTGTAATGATATTCGTTTTAATGGAATTTGACCTGTATATTATACACGCACACAAACACTCACATACATACACATTTAAGTTTGAAGACAAATGTTCTCTCATTTAGGAAAAGAATCTCCAACATGAGTGGCAGGAGACGCTTCTTTAGGTACAGTATGGGTAAACAAGGAGACTTTCATACAAGTCTTACTGAGTGAGCTTAAGTAAGTATAATACAGGGCAGCAGATATTGCAGAGGTAGCCAACCTCTAGAACAGTGTATGGAATAAAACATGCAGCAAACAGACATTAAATAACAAGCACTGCCATAAAGAAAATGGACATATGGCCAGGAAAATTCCCAAAGATCGATGGGTACTAGCAGAGGGTCCTCATGTGAACGTGCAGTGAATACACTTGACTTGAGCATTCATAGTTTTCATACTCTTTCTCTGTACGTTTACCATTCGATTGTTCAGAGGTTGATGCGCTTGCTGCTTCGTGAGCAGCTCTTCTTCTCTCCACCCTAGCAGCCCGCTTCTTCCTTTCTTTCATCGGCATCTTTTCGCGTTGAAACTGATTAAGTCAGTGTTTGTGTTGCAATTACTTAATACGTTTTCGTTAATTTTTCAATTCTTCAATCTGCCTCAAGAATGATTTAAGATATGAAAAGGTAGAGGAAGTGAAGGTGAAGGTAGTAGGAAATGAGAATGGCACCTGTACGCATGTGCTGCACGGCCGCCCTGCTGGCCGCTGCCAAGAGTTAATTCTAAAATAAAATAAAATAAAAATAAAAAGAGGAATAACCTTGAAGGTCAATCATCACCCTGAAAGCAGATAGTAGACATCACGTAGTATATGTGTACCAAATTTCAGGTCAATAGTTCAAATGGTTTGTGAGCTACAGGTGATTTAAAATCCTGGACAGACAAATGGACAGCCACAGTTGCTCATTATATAAGAAGATTAGGTCTGTAATAAAATTCATTACAGCAAATATTATTGTAATAAATCTTATTTTGGTTCATCCATCCCAGAAAAATTTTTGGATATTTTCTATTGTGTGGTTTGTCATCACATTGTTTATGCCTCTTTTAAGTATGTATTTGTTCTATAATATGAAGAAGGACATATATTGCAAAGAGCACCTTGGCCGGTCTTTCTTCTCCCTACAAAATGTAAACTAAGTGTTTTAAATCTGCAGAAGAAGACCAGACATGTGTTTTACAGCAAAATACCTCAAGTGGCTCTAAATTCAGCATATTAATTACAAAGTCTACACACTTGACCCATTGTAAATGAATCTACATGGATTATTTTTCTTCTTATTTCGGTTATTATGACAATATCTTAGATTTTCCTATGGTTATTCCATCTAATTAAGCTTCTTCCCCAGGTATATAAGCCTTGCAATTTCAATTACCTGCCATTATTGTTTTTACAAATCCCTTCCCCCTTTTCATCTCTTAGACTCCAGAGCATTATCAAGTGCCAGAGGGTCTGTGTATGTGTCAGTCTAAGTGACCCCACATATTTGTTTTTCTGTAATTGTATTAAGTGTTCATTTTTTAGTTATATTTTGTTAGGATGGACAGGAAAGTAGTAGAGGGGTTATCTACGCAGCTTCATGGATCAGCATTCTGAATCTGAACCCTGTACCTGGTTGTTATCAATGTGAACTTGGCTTATTCTCCCTGTGTCTGTCCAAGTTTTCTTCCAGGTACTCTAGCTTTCCTCTCATATCCCCGAAGATATGAATATGTTTTTTTTAAATACAATAACTAAGTGTGCATCTCAAGCATTTTTTTCATGATGGCTGCACTCTGTAAGATAAATGTGGACAGATCGTGTAGGATAATGCTCAACATTAGCCTTGATACTGCAACTCACTCTTAATACAGAAACTTACTGAAGCATTTCTGACTAATGCCTCTGCAAGCCAAGCAGAAAATCAATTAGAGCAGCATCATTAGGATGAAATACTGAGCATCTTTGGTTAAAAAAATCCTTTAAAGGCAAACTGATGGTATTATTTTTCCAATTCTAGAATGAGTAAAATAATACAAAACTGCTGAATAAACAGATATATGTCATTGTTTATTTTTCTTTTTTCTTTTTCAAATAGGACCTCTACTATACAAATCAGTGACCAAAGATACATGAAATTCAACATAAACATATTCCTTTTTTTGTTTCCAGAGAGCTGCCTGTTGCTGAAAAAAAACATTAAATCAAGAAATGCCTAGTGTAAAGTCAACACCATTGGTCATAGCCAACTTGATTAAACAAGGCCACATCTCATATCTGCAGGCAAGCTATCTTAAAATTGTTTCCTGGATTCTAAGCGAAGTTTGAACTCCCGAGTCTGTGTGTGCAATTGTTCAGGGCAGAATAATTTACTCCCATGCCAAGAACTGTAATTCAACTGACCTTTAAAAGCACGATCTGCTGGGATTTTATAATCCCACTGCAACAGGAATAATATTTTGTACCAGAAGTGAGGAAAAAGTCTGCAGTTACCAAATTCAAGCCACAGTCATTAATGACCTGTAAGTAAAAATGACAAGGTGCAAAAAAAAAAAAAAGGATATGTTCCTAATGAATTTGCCAATCCTGAGTGGCTCACACCGGACATCAGTGTTTTGTTCTTATTGGCATGGTTAGGTGTTAATAACATATTCAAAAAACACTTCCCTTACATATACCTAAGGAGAAACAGTATAGCAAAGGTTAGTGTTGTTGATTCTCAGTGCTATGAATCAGAGTTAGAATCCTTTCCAAAATTGGGCAGGTGAGGTCAACTAAAAACATACATTCTATTGACTTTGGAAGATGCTAATGTATAAAAAAAATTAAATAATAATATTTTTGTTCTCCCTGGACCCCTGTATCTAATATTGCATTTTATTTTATTATTTGATAACATTATTTATAAATAATATTTAATGATGGAGAACATTTAGACGGCAGCAAGTGCTTATTTTTTGTATACTGTACTCTTAAAGTGCTGATTTATATACTCCTAATAGACAGATAGATTTAAGGATTTACACATAAATGAATACGACACTGAATTAGCAGCTCCACTTTGTATTTAGTGTCATGTGCTGGTTGCTAATTGTCTGGTAATGGGGTACAATTAAGGAAGCAAATGCAGAAGAAAATTAAAAACAAAATCCTAAAAATTAAGCATTTAAAGCTAAGGCAAAAATTACACATTTTGGAATTTCTTCTAAATTTAATCAATCAATCAATCAATCAACATTTATTTATATAGCACATTTTCATACAAAAAAATGTAGCTCAAAGTGCTTTACAAAATGAAGAATAGAAAAATAGAAGACACAATAAAAAATAAACATAAGTCAACATTAATTAACATAGAATAAGTAAGGTCCGATGGCCAGGGTGGACAGAAAAAACAAAAAAAAAAACTCCAAGAGCTGAAGAAAAAAAATAAAATCTGTAGGGATTCCAGACCAAGAGACCGCCCAGTCCCCTCTGGGCAACATACCAGCACCTTTTTCTAAGTTCAAAACAAAAGGAAAGTTTGTTAATAATTAGATCAATTAGGTACAAACCTGACCTACTGATTTATGAAAAGGCTGCAGCAAATAGTGGCACCCCAAGACTAAACTTGTGTGGATTAAATTACTGACATAGTGAGAAGGAGAAAGTCTTTGGTAGTAAGGAAATGCACACATCACCCCATGGTGGCCATCTTTTGTCACTATAATTCAAGTTGCAAAGTTATAAAAATAAAATGACAAAAAGAACCAGGAGCTGAGAAAAAAAATCAAAATAGAACCTGTGGTGAAAACCAAAAGAACCAAAAGTACCAAACCAGCATCAAACACACCACCAAAGCTTAATACACTAAACAAAAACAAAACTGAACAAAACATGTGAACATCATCATGCCCTGTATAGATCATTTACTAACTACCACAAAAAGGTTTCAATTTTACTATCTAGAAAAATGGATGATTCTGATAACACACCACAATCTTAAACAGAGGAAACCCAATGATGTCAAGCATCACAATATCTAACCTCCGTGTAGCAGCAGTGGAACTTCATTGCTAACTATGAAAGTGAACAAAATGGCGTTCTGAAGAGTAAAACAAAACTTTAAATGACAGCATGATAAAATAAAAATGTAATGATAATAACTAATGCAAAAACGGAAAGAAAAATGAAAAATATATACTCCTATAAACCAATAAACCTATAAAATGATATGTTGTACATAAATAAAAAATCTTATCCAGACCCTTTGATGTTAAAATAGGTCCTGAAGGCTAAGGTTTGGCTATTTTATCTATTTTTTGTTCTTGTATCTTTTCCCGGCTGTAATTACTCCTTTGTTTGTTCATAGATTTCTCTTTTGTTGGTATTTTGGTTTCCCTGATCATCCTTTGAGTGCAGGGATCAGCTTTTAATCACTTTAAAATTTAGACACATGCTATATATATCAGTGGTGACCAAAAGATTTTGAGCCTGACCTATTTATTAAGAGAACAATTTGTAAAACCAAACAAGCTTTATTTTTCAACATAATTTCCAAATGATTGCAGTTTGGCTCCTCTGGTAATGTATTCTCACAAATTTCCTGGTTACGGATACATTTGTGCCATTGGAATGACTAGGAAGCACTGACCTACAATATGTAAGCAAATATCTAACAATGAAAGTTACTTATTTGACATCCTGTGATCTCTATTTCTATTATCTGGTAACAGATGGTGATTCTCATTATTTCAACAATCAGATGACCAGGATTTAATTCCAGCATTGCATGCATTACGCCAGCAACTCACCTCTGCAAGTTATATTGAGTCTTTTAGGGTCCAAAAATGTGTAATGTGATTTGATGACTAAATGCACTACAGGTGATTTTGAGCAGTTTCTTATGGAAAAAAAAAATAGTAATACCTTACTCATCCATAAAAGTGAATTTCAAATATCTAGCAAGTAAAGTTACTCTTCATTTATCATTGTAGTTCTGATAAATAAATAGAGCTGTAAACGTGCAGTATGGCATATGCATCTGATCAAATCAGCTATATAAAAGAGACAGCTAATAAATAATAAATTGCTTAGAATCTTCTGAATAATCACGGCGACTGTGGGAGATGCAGTGTATCAATTTCCCCTAACAAATGCCCTGGGCATTGAATCACATGCCGTAATTGATACCGAGACAGGCTGAAGAACACATGATGCAAGTTGCTCATGGTAAGTTATGGTTTAATAACAGTTACAGTCTCCATGAGCCTGTTGCAGTTCTTTAAACAAAAATAATGTTCATTTCAAGCAATATTTTATTGCTGCTTTGACATTTAAAGCTGTTCTAATTCAAAACTCATTTACTACTCTGACCATGGCATTTGCTATCTACAAGCATCTATAAATTATATAACATCAAAGACGTAAATTGTCACAGGATTTTTTTTTATCAATATTTGCATTCAATTACTTGGTCATATTCTCCAGACTCGTAGACAAGATGATTGTAGTAAGTGGAGCAGAACCTTCTGCAAGATAATTCAATTATCCTTTATTCATTTAAAGTTTACTGTCACCTTAAAGAAGTGTATGAAGTACTTATGGAATTCAGGTTTCTATTTTTATCAGTGCATGAATCAATCAGGCCTGAACTGGAGCACAGCTGAGAAAGATTCACTCTTAGAAATCCATGTAGTGAAGCCCAGTCACTATCTATGTGGTGTTTATATGAACTTCCTGTGCTTTCTCTCCCAGCAGGCCACTTTTATTCTAATTCCCACATATAATTAAGATTAGGTGGACTGACTACACTAAATTGGCCCCATGAGTATGTGCCTGTGTTGTTCCCTGTGAAAGAAATGAAGCACTTCTTCCATGTAAATTTTACTAGTACTGTATATAGAATTCTACATTATGGCATGCCAGATACATGTTGTTCTGTTGGCACATGGTACTAGCTCTTTATTGACTGACTTAATATTAGATTTCCACCTTTATGGTTACACTGCACAACAATTGTTTGACATGTCTTGATTGTGACAGCTACCTATTGGGTATGCACATAGAGTGGCTTGCAAAAGTATTCGGCCCCCTTGAACTTTTCCACATTTTGTCACATTACAGCCACAAACATGAATCAATTTCATTGGAATTCCACGTGAAAGACCAATACAAGTGGTGTACACTTGAGAAGTGGAACAAAAATCATACATGATTCCAAACATTTTTTACAAATAAAAAACTGCAAAGTGGGGTGTGCGTAATTATTCAGCCCCCTTTGGTCTGAGTGCAGTCAGTTGCCCATAGACATTGCCTGATGAGTGCTAATGACTAAATAGAGTGCACCTGTGTGTAATCTAATGTCAGTACAAATACAGCTGCTCTGTCACGGCCTCAGAGGTTGTCTAAGAGAATATTGGGAGCAACAACACCATGAAGTCCAAAGAACACACCAGACAGGTCAGGGATAAAGTTATTGAGAAATTTAAAGCAGGCTTAGGCTACAAAAAGATTTCCAAAGCCTTGAACATCCCACGGAGCACTGTTCAAGCGATCATTCAGAAATGGAAGGAGTATGGCACAACTGTAAACCTACCAAGACAAGGCTATCCACCTAAACTCACAGGCCGAACAAGGAGAGCGCTGAACAGAAATGCAGCCAAGAGGCCCATGGTGACTCTGGACGAGCTGCAGAGATCTACAGCTCAGGTGGGGGAATTTGTCCATAGGACAACTATTAGTCGTGCACTGCACAAAGTTGGCCTTTATGGAAGAGTGGCAAGAAGAAAGCCATTGTTAACAGAAAACCATAAGAAGTCCCGTTTGCAGTTTGCCACAAGCCATGTAGGGGACACAGCAAGCATGTGGAAGAAGGTGCTCTGGTCAGTTGAGACCAAAATGGAACTTTTTGGCCAAAATGCAAAACGCCATGTGTGGCGGAAAACTAACACTACACATCACTCTGAACACACCATCCCCACTGTCAAATATGGTGGTGGCAGCATCATGCTCTGGGGGGTGCTTCTCTTCAGCAGGGACAGGGAAGCTGGTTGATGGGAAGATGGATGGAGCCAAATACAGGGCAATCTTGGAAGAAAACCTCTTGGAGTCTGCAAAAGACTTGAGACTGGGGCGGAGGTTCACCTTCCAGCAGGACAACGACCCTAAACATAAAGCCAGGGCAACAATAGAATGGTTTAAAACAAAACACATCCATGTGTTAGAATGGCCCAGTCAAAGTCCAGATCTAAATCCAATCAAGAATCTGTGGCAAGATCTGAAAACTGCTGTTCACAAACGCTGTCCATCTAATCTGACTGAGCTGGAGCTGTTTTGCAAAGAAGAATGGGCAAGGATTTCAGTCTCTAGATGTGCAAAGCTGGTAGAGACATACCCTAAAAGACTGGCAGCTGTAATTGCAGCAAAAGGTGGTTCTACAAAGTATTGACTCAGGGGGCTGAATAATTACGCACACCCCACTTTTCAGTTATTTATTTGTAAAAAATGTTTGGAATCATGTATGATTTTCATTCCACTTCTCACGTGTACACCACTTTGTATTGGTCTTTCACGTGGAATTCCAATGAAATTGATTCATGTTTGTGGCTGTAATGTGACAAAATGTGGAAAAGTTCAAGGGGGCCGAATACTTTTGCAAGCCACTGTATAGTTTTGGTTTTACTGCATCACATACAAACTCTGAGAAATGGACATTTATATGTTTACTGACCATAACGTATTTAGTCACGTTTATGTTTTGCAAAAGCTATTCAATTCAACAGAATTCAAAGTGTTTTGCTCCTGATTTTCTTTTGTATTCAATGTCTGGTGCCTCACGTTGCAGTGTCCAACAGAAGTCAGCAAGCATTGACGGATTCCAGTTGCCCTGGTATCGTCTCTCCATCGTAGTAATGTCCTGGTGAAACCTTTCACCGTGTATGTCACTGACAGCACCGAGATTTGTGGGGAAGAAGTCCAAGTGTGAGTGGAGGAAATGAATCTTGAGTGACATGTTGCACTTCATTGTCTTGTATGCTTTGAGAAGTTTGTCTACCAGCTGATGGTAGTTTGGGGCTCTGCAATTGCCCGGAAAATTGTCAACAACGTCTTTGAAGGCTTTCCAGGCATTTTTTTCCGGCCCAAATAACTTATTTTCAAACCTCTTGTCACTCATAACATGTCTGATCTGGGGGCCAACACAAATGCCCTCTTTGATCTTGGCGTCAGTTACTCTTGGGAACATCTGTCTTAAATAACAAAACCTTCGCCTTCCTTGTTCAGTGCTTTGACGAAATTCTTCATGAGTCCCAGTTTTATGTGAAGAGGAGGCAAAAATATCTTTGCCGGGTTGACAAGCGATTCATGTGCCACATTTTTCTGTCCTGGAACAAACTTTTGATGGAGTGGTCAGTTCTGTCGACTCTTTGGCACGGCTGTCCCATTCACAGATGAAACAACAGTACTTTGTATAGCCGAGCTGCAGTCCTAGTAACAGAGCAACGACTTTAAGATCTCCACAGATATTCCAGTTGTACCTGCTATACTGGAAGTGCTTCAGCAACAGTTCCATATTCTCATACGTTTCTTTCATGTGTGCTGCATAGCCAACAGGTACTGAAGGATAAACGTTGCCATTGTGTAGCAGAACGGCTTTCAGGCTTAACATTGAAGAATCAATGAAGAGACGCCACTCTTCCGGGTTGTGATCACAACCTAAGCCTGAGAACAATCCTCCAATGTCACAACAGAAACAGAGACTGTCGACTTGTGCAAAAAAATTGGATATATCATGATGTCGGCCTCAAAACACAGACATTTTCGTACCTGGTGACAGCAATCACCATTCTTGCAGTCTCAAACCCAGCAGCTCAGCTTTTGCTTTTGACAGACCCAAAGTTTTGATCAATTTGTTCAATTCAAACTGTGTTATCAGATGTGGATCGCCTGATAAGCACGGTTCAAAATCCGGGTCAATGCCACTGTCAGTACCCTGCATTGCTGTTTCTTCATCTGATTCGTCTAAGGTCCCATCCTCTGGTGGTTTCGGAATTGGAAGACTGTCGTCATGTGGCACGGGTCTCATTGCTGAAGGCAGAATAGGATATTCAATTGACTTCTTGTTTTTGGCAGAGAAACCAGACGCATTAGTCAAACAGAAGTAACAGTCCGTCTCATGGTTTTTCTGTTCTCGCCATTTCATCAGAACAGCAAATGCCATCATCTTTCGAATGCCTCTGAGCCAGGCTCTCAGACTGACAGCACATGTCGCACAGCAAATGTGAGGCGCCCATTCCTTGTCTTGATCACCAGCCGAAATACAGATGATAAGCTTTCTTCACAAGAGCAGTCATCCAACGTCTCTGAGGCGCAAGTGTATATTCGCCACACACAGATAGCAGAGAATGTATCGCGGCTGTTCCGACATTGACGAGACACCAAAACGTCTATAGTATCAAGCTTACTTACTGTTATATTACTACAGAAACTATATTTTACTATACTGATACTCTACATACACAATGACTATCTATATAAACCAAAGGAGCAGGATTGGTGTATACAAACCACCTTTATAGCAGGCTGAGACAGCATCAAACTTGTTCAGAAATGCCCAGGATGTTAACTTCCACAGAACAGCTTTCAACCTGCCCTGATGGCATACCTGGACATGCCTAGGCAGCATAAACCATTGTTGATAAGTCACTTATAGGAGTGAAAATGTTTGGATACAAAAATAAGAAAAAATCTTGATAAAACTCTGAAGCGGCACATGATGGGTAAATTTTGATGTGATATTCATGATCAGCACCCAAAAATCTATAAGAAACACCCAACAGTGTTCAAGAAGCAACAAGTTTGTTGTGCAGTGTTATTAAAAATACCTTGTTTATTATTTAGTTATTGACACTGTCTTTATTTCCTTGAAGTACATTTCTTATTTTCAGTCAACCAAAATCCACTTTAATCTTTGACCCTCCAACTTCTGTCAGCTATGGGGAAATCTTGCACAGTGATTAATGCTGCTAACACATTTTCACCATCCTGGATTTCATTTCCAGCCTAATAACTAACTGTGCATATTTCCTCCTTGTCTAAACTTGTTTTCTTCAGATACTCTTCAGTCCTTGTAATTCTCAAAGAAGTTCAGGTCAGGCTGATTCCTAATTGGCTTGGCGTGAGAGAATGTGGGGGTATAGATGAGTGTGGCCAACAATGCATTATTTCCTAGTGCAGCACAGTCTCCTGCTGGGATAAGCTCCAACTTCCTGAGATCCTGAATTAAAAAACTGGGGTTGAGAGCAGAATGTCTAATAGTTGAGTGTATGGCAAGAAATTAATAGGGTCAAGGGTATGACCAAGATGGCACTAGAGTCCTCTAGCAAAAACCAGAATTACATTGGCAAAACAAAGCAACTTGGTATGATATTTGGAAAGACCACAGCAATTTGAAAGAAACAATCCATGCAAAGTAAGATGCCCCAAAAGAATAGCAGGCAGGCTGACATATCTAAGAAACAATGATTGCCAATCAGGAAGGAATCTGAGGAGATTTCCAAAGTACCTTAGAGGACATTTGGTCTATCAAATGCCAGGAGTTGGCAAGACTCTATCAGGAGTGAACCAGAAAGGTTAGGGAGGTGGGATATATACCACAAGACTTGCGGACCAACAGAAGAAAGCCAAGGTAACTAAATGTTAAACCTATGGCCAGAATGTCCATTTAAGGGGAACTTATGGAGGCCTGACTACTAGTGGGCTGAGCACTAATTTAGCCTTTTGGCTTAGAGATACAGGGCAACAAAAGCAGCTTGAAAGAGCAAGATGTACCTGCATTAAAACAAAGCATCCTTGTGCATTAAAGTGATTCCAGTGTTTGGTCAAAATTGATCACAGGAGAGAGTCAAAATCAATACATGTCATGTTTCATCCAAAATGTTAATGTTTAATATTTTATTTTTATTTTCTATTGGTTGAACATCATTTTGTCATGTCTGTTGTTATGATAGCACATTAATGGAATGTCCCACATGCTTATAGCAGTCTTCTTATTTAAGAGTCAACCTCATGCTTAGTCACTGTCTAAAGTTTGTTTCAAAGGGAAGACTTTTTTTTTTGCTTGAGAAAACTAGTTGCACTGGTATAATTCCTTTATAGGTTTTTTGACTGCTGGATTTGAGTTTGTTTTGTATACTAATTCAAGCATTTCTAGTGCATTTGTTTTGGGTGGTAATTATTTAAATGTGAATCAAACCATCTTCTGTCCAGGATGCTGTCCATACCAGATCTCTGCCCCACTTAAACAAATATACTAACTGTTTTGTCCTACTTTGATGGAAAGATCCAATTGGTCACAATACTTTCAGCCACAGAACAGAATGAATCTTAAGATGAGGGGAAATGGATTAGGAAAGTGTTCACTGTCAGGATAAAAAGAGGTCAAGATTGTAAGAGACACTAATGACATAGAAGAAAGGGGCTGCTTGGTGGTCCTTTGGATACACCACTCCTACTTTATAAGACTTACAGTGAGATGGCAAGAGTAGCAGCAGAAGTTTTTTTGCCTTTAGTACTTTGTTTTCCCTCGCCTGTACTTTCATAATATTCTAAGCGTGGCGAGAACCAAAAATCCTGTCTTTCCAGGAATTTCTGCCTATATTACATTTTTATGATAATTTATAGTTTTCTGCTTGTCTATGTAGCACTCTAATGATACATGAAATATTGTGACATGCATGTCAAAAAATCACTATTGAAAGAGGATCAAGACTTTAACTTGCAAAATAAATTTTAATGATGGATTTGAAACATTATTTGTGAAATTAATTGATGTTCTTTGAAACTGACTATACAATGTTGATACTCTTTAATTAAAATATGATTCCATAAGAAAATAAATAAAAGCATGTGTGCAAATTTTCCATTTTCCTTTGCATGAACAGATTTGCGCATGTGTTGTGCGTTTAAAGGTGTTCACTAGTTTTAAATACATTTTCAGCACACCAATAAAGCTGTATTTTATAAAACCAGGAACTTCATACAAAATACCAAAGCAACCAGTATTTTGCCTACAGGTGCTCATCATTCAATTCAGCACATTTAAAAATTTGAAAATCAGCAAATGTCTTATTGCCACTCCAAAAAATAATTGTGGAGGAAAACTCTTTCCATGCAGGTTTGACCTGCAATTATAGCAAATGATTCATAGATTTATTCCTTGTTTTCTTTTGTCTCCCTGGAGAATGGCATCTTTCACTAACAATTTCGAGTCCACTGTGGACAAAATGCTCGCTCTGGTATTTTGCTTAAATTGTACATGTTTTTTTGAAGAGATAGCAAATTTTATTTGATGCAGAGAAAATATTACTCATACTTGGCTTCCCTTTGTGCCTCCTGTGCTATATTATTTACACGTACCTTCTTCTTGACGCAGAGTGTTTCATGACAAAGACACAAATTATGAACAACCTCTTCCAACTATAAGCCACTTTGAAAAATTCCTCACTCTTCTTTCCTCTTTCAGCCTTTCACAGCTATATATCCACCCCATCACAAAGTGAGTAAAATTATGGATTTTGTTTTCTCACAGTACTGCACACCAGGAAACACAACTGTCACATCTGACCAGTTTTTCATTTAGATCTCTCTTCTCCTTCCCTTTTTCCCCCCACTGCTGTTCCTCCCATAAGTCCTTCTATCATGATATTTGCTCCACCTCTCCCAAACGTTTCTCTTCCCTAGTCTCCTCTGCTCTCCCTCCATCTGACCACTTCTCCTATCTTGACCCCAATGCTGCCACCAAGACCCTAAGCTCTTGTTACCTTGATTCTGCTTGGCCTCTTTCCCCACTAGACCTGCATGGGAAAAACTCTCTTGCCCATGGGCCTACAGACAGCTAAAAGGAAATGGAGGAAGTTAAAGGCCCAGGCTGACCTGGGTAAGTATCAATCACTTCTACCTTCCTTCTCTGGCTATAACCAGTGCTAAGGTAAGTTTCATATAAAATAAGATTAGCAATACTTCTCACATTTGTGGCTTGTTATCTGCTTTTGCCTTTTTCCTTAACTCACCACTATCTTCACCCTCAACCTCCTTAACTGTTGAAGATTTTGCATCCTTTTTTCAGGAAAAGGTTTCTGTCATCAGCAGTAAATTCTTATCACCCCCTCCAGCCAGCCTGCTCCATACTGAACACACCACAACATTCTCCTCTTTCACTCCTCTCACCACTACTGATGTTTCCAACATCATTTCTAGCTGCCCCGATACCCGTCTCCTAAAAAGACCCCTTTTAAATTTATAAATGTGTGTTGTGCGTGCAGAGATCACATTGCATGTGTTAAAAATAAACATAACCTGTGCAAGGGAAAAACCTTTTGGTAAAATTAAATTATACATTGGCATTTGAAGACCTCAATGGACAAGTAGTACAAGTGAATGATACATGGATGCAGGTACCATGTGTGCTCTCTGTGGCTCAGTTAGGACAGGGGTGTAGGAGTTGATGTAAGACTGAAAGAAATGACAGCTACATTCATGAAAATATAAAAAGGTGAAAATATGAACTGCAATAAATGGTGTGTCACACCCCATCAAAAGCAGGTTAAAATGACTAGTGTTGAGAGAGCTGATAACGAAGTGCCTCAGGAAATGCAGATTTTAGTACTCAAAATACCCAAATCAGTAAATGTTCCTACAACACTGACGTCACTCCAGTAAGAGCTCAGATGAGGCTGTAGAGCATCCTCCCTCTGACTGCAGGTCTAAATGAACACCTCAAGTAAGTTGACATTACTGTCTAATTTGAAATTCAAATATGACATAGAGAATATAGCAGCAGCATTTTAACACAGTATATCCATACAGCGCATGGCTTGTGTAAAGTCTATTTGTTGTTGTAATTCCATATAGTGATGGCATTAATGAAAATGACAGAAACATACAGTACCAGAAAGAAGCACTTCTCATATGGCTGCAGTGGTCTACATGTGTGTCTCTCTCTTCAGTGGTGTGCTAAGTATAAAATACAAATTAATCATTAAGCTTAATTAATTAAGCTTTTAAAGCAAATTAAGCTAATTAATCATGAAGCACCTTGAACATGGGAAAGGTGCTAAATAACAATAATAATACATTTTGTTTATTATTATTATTATTATTATTATTATTATTATTATTATTATTACCTTATGCTACTGAGGTCCCAAACTGATAACAACAATTTTAGATTTTTATTATCTCTCAGCATCAAGGCTTTTGTTCAGGTTCTTTTGGTTGCTCCCTAACTTCTTATAGTTATATTTCAAACACAAGATTTTTTGTTTTTTTTGAGGAACAATGTAACACGCAGTCATTTAAAGTGTATAGACTAGAGGAAATTTGGGGCAGGTTTTTAGGAAGAAGCCCTCTGGGCAGAGCCTTTACAGTGGTGGACTTCTCTGCTATTCACAACAAACTTTTAAATGAGTAGTTCCCAGCCATATATTCTCATTTGAGAATCAAATCTGACCTTGAAAGATTACCTCCAGACTACATCTCCCTCACTCATTTCTACAATTACAATTATTGTCAACACCTCACTCAGCATAGACACTTGTTCTACATTGTTAAAACAGGCCCTTTTATCTCCTCTCCTCAAGAAACCCAATCTTGACCCATCTGAAGTAATTACAGATCTGTGCCTCTCCTTTCTATCTAAACACTGGAATGTGCTACCTCTAATCAAGTCTCTTCCTTTCTTCTACAGAAGAAACTGCTTGATCCTAATCCATCAGGATTTAACAAAAACCATTCCATTGAGATTGCTCTGCTTTCCAATGTTGACATGTTAGGACAGGCCAGACCTACAAAAATGCCATCTGTGCTTATGCTGCTAGATCTCTCCTCTACCATAGCCAATAGGTGTTCCTTGCCATCCTTGCTGACCTTGGCATTACTTTGACTGCCTACAGTTGGTTTGAGTCCTACCTCCTGGGCAGATCCTACCAGGTGTCTTGGCATGGAGGGATGTGTAAGGTGCACCAGGCTGGCTTCTCTCCTCTTGTCTCTGTCTGCACCTCCTTACTAAGTCCAATGGTCCAGTCTCATGGTTCTCCCTATCAATGCTATGCTGATGATACACAGCTATACCTGTCGTTCCTTACAGAGGACCACACAGTATCAACTATAATCTGTGCATGTCTTACTGATACTGCAAACTGGAACACCAACCCCAGCTCAAGTTGGCAAAGACAGACCTTCTTGTTATTCCAGCATGTCCATCTATTCAGTACTCCATCTCTGTTCAGCTTGACTCACTAACACCCACCAAATTGGTACGCAACCTTCAGTACCCCATCTCTTTTCAGCTTGATGCACTAACAGCCACCAAGTTGGTTATGCAACCTTGGGGTTGTGATTAATGACCAGGTGTACTTCAGGAACCATGTTGCTATGGTCTCTCAGTCTTGCAAATTTATTCTGTACAATATCCTCAAGATAAGACTGTATCTGACAGAGTATGCAGCACAACTCCGGGTCTAGGTTTTGTTCTTTTCCCATGTGAACAAATGTAACTGCTGGCAGAAGCACCAAGTCACTACAAACGAATCAAAATGCAGTTGAATATCTGGTGTTCAACCAGCCAAGGTGGGCACATGTCACTCCTCTCTTCAGATCACTAGACTGGCTTGCTGTAGCAGCATGTATTAGGTTCAAATACTTGATGATTGCCTTCAGAGTAGTCATTGGGTCACCACATATACTGCATGTATATAGAGACACTTGTGAGGTCCTATGTTCTTTCTCAAGTAATGCCAAATATTATTATTTCCTGAATTTAAAAGTTTAAATTTACCTGTACTGACTTCATCTGCCACATATACGCTCAAATCTGTTCCGTCAAGGTCCACCTGTAATCATTTTGCTGACCCTAAGAAATCCATTAATCCAGCCAATTTAGAGTCATCTAAAATGTAACCAGCTTTTAACTTATGGATTACTGTATGTTCATAAATTAAAATGAATAATGATCTCCAACCTTGAATCTCCTAATTGCAAAAAGTTCCTTACACCATAATCTATTACCTCCTGTGTCTCAGCCAATTTTGCATCAATTTTCACATGGTGCCATGAATATTTGCTTCCCCACTAGTATCTAATGTGGAATCATTTTAAAAGCCTTTTATAAATGAAAGATAAACAACACTGTACAACACCCCCGACCCCCAATCAAATGCTTTAGTTCTTTCCTCTTAAAATTCAAGCATGCTATTGAATCTACCCCATTTGAACCATTTTGGCTGTCCAGAAAGTACATCCACACTTGACAGGTATTACTATTGCAGCACTGCGCCATTCCAGCTTGAAAATATTAAGTAAATTGGAATTGGTAAAACAGGCACCATTGGCAAGTATCTGTTTCACTTCTTGCAACAGTGGACATACACTTCAGGAATGTCCACTTGGTGAACTCTACTTTACCATAAAAGCTCCTACAACAGCCGCCAGCAATTCTGGCACTGTGTTGGGGAAAGTCATCAAATACTCCTTCGTCCATAATAATTTGCATATGCCTTGATCTTCCGGATCCCAAGCAAAAAGATATAAGATGCCCTGCTGTTTCTCCTGGCAGGCAGCTAGAAGGAGACTTAGCCCAGAAATGTGCATATTGTTTGACAAATAGAATCCAAGCTTGGTGATTTTGTACTCAGGCAAAATGAGGAAAACAAAAATTCACACAAGCAATTTATGCCATTTTTTTTAACATTAATGAAGATATTTATTATTGCCCAATAGTCTGAGAAGTTGAATTTACATTGGTTTTCTTTTGAATGGCATTATACTGTCCCCAGAGGCATGCAATCAGAAGCTGTCTTTTCTGTTGTCCAAGGGAATGCAAGAATGAGGAAATTAAAAATTAAAAACATATGAATTTACTCTTTTTTAAATATTCAAAAGCTGTAAATTTGCAAAGCTGCCAGCTATGGCATTGTGCCGTTTAGGTTCTGACATTAAAGGCATACCCTTTGGCAACAAAGCATTGTAATTAAAATTTAATTGACTCTCTTTGAAGATTCACCTTATTCTACCCTCGGCTCACCAATAAACTGGAAAGTTAGAAGCAATTAGAGTCTTTACAGTGCAAAAGGCCACCATTTATGCAGTGCATGTGCTGACTGTGAGTCTGCTGAACGTCACAAATTAAAACAGTAATCCAATCTTTTTTTTCCTAATTGCATTAGCCTAAATGCCAAGAAGAAATATTTACAAACATTCAACCAAAAAGCAATGTGCCAGACATGCTCGACACAGTGCAAAGAAAAAATAACTGTTCAGGAGAACAACTCACAGTACAACAAATACAATAAATCAGAAACATTCTGAAAACAAATTATTTGAGGTTTGCTATGACACGGCTACTGCCCCTGAAATAAGTAAAGAATGAATTTTCATTCTAGAAAGTGACACGTACTTAACCACAGATCCTTTAGATCACCAAAACATTCTATTGGTGAAAATCAATGTCAAAGTAACAGAATTACAAACATGATAAAAATCTTTAAATTGTACAGAGCTCTTTGCATTACAGTGAAAGCACAATTTTAAACTCCCAATATCTATTGCACTGGGCAAACTACTGGTGACCTAGGTGGCATGGCTCAGTTTTAGCTCTTTACCACTTTAATCCAGGAGTCTTTTCTCATTGACTTGCATTGGTATGCCACCTTTTGAGTGATCATTGACCCCTCTATATGTTATCTGAGGTCCTCAGCTCATGCCCACACTGCAGAATTTCTAAAGCCAGATCTGTTTTTATATCTTTCTAAGATATAACATAGATAGGATTCAGCTATAGACTTGGGAAGTGATTTACTATGTAGCCCAGTGACCAATCCCTAAAACAATTCAATACAAAGTAACAACTGGTGTCCACAATACATGTAAGATAAGGCATGACACCCCAAGGAGGGTGCCAAATGGTTGTTGGTCCCATGTACACCTACACCTTGCTATCCCTTCATGAACATTATGTGATTAGTATTGTTTAAAGATTTTATTTCCCTTACACAAATTAAATTGCTTGAAAATGAATAAAAATAGAACTGCAAAGGGGGTGCCCCCCATTAACCTTTCTGTGTCAGTTGTTGCTCAACAATTTCCAGCCTTTTTAATGTATAATAACAGAGTCCAAGTGGAACGAGTCAGCTATAGAGAAAAGACACTCTCACAGTCAGAATACAGATTACACACTTGAACTGACGGAGCTCTCCTTTATTGTAAATGATTAAAATGACTGATTTCTGCTCTCTATGAAAATTTGGATCCAGAGTTCTCATCTTTGGTGCCCACACTTCCCAGTAGGAACGGTTTCTGACAGAAGCACCACCTGTGCAAAAAGAACCCAGTTATAAATACTTTAACACCGGCAATTCACCTCTGTAGCATTACTCAGGCACCTGGAGAGCCACAGTGGCTGTAAGTTCTCATTATTGCCACTCTCTTTCTCAAAGAACAGGTCCTGCTTTTATTATTTTTTATTTAGCTTCTATACTTTTTTACATTTATGCACTCATTCAAATTAATCAATTCAATTTTACAGGTATAAGTCAGAGTAACATAATTGCATTTTTAAGGAAAAAAATTTTAAGAGTGTGGTGTTACTTTATTCTGGAAAAATGTTAAACTGAAAGTAAAGATCAGGTGAAAATGGCAAAGCATGATCTGCTCCTCTGTAAAATGGTACCTATGATTTCATCCTTTCATCACTACCTATAACTGCTTACCAAAAATAGATATCTTTTTCAGAGCGACACAGAGAAAAAGTGAGATATTCACAATTACGTCAATCAAAGGAGCAGTAGTGAGCTTCTAAATGAACATAGGGGGGCGGTGCTGTGGAACAGCATATAAAAAGATTACAGAAAAGATTAATTAGGCGTATGCATAGGCAGAGAAATTGTAGTAAGGAGTCTACAACAGAATGTTTTTTTCTTTTTGCAAAGCAAAATATCTGGAGTTGGAGCTGAAATTTTTTACGGGGAAAATTTGCAAAGGGAGATCAGGCTTACAACAAGATGCAAGTAATTTTCTTTGGAAAAAGTAATGAAGGAGCAGCTTGGAAGAGTAACAGTAATGGCATCCTAGGCATGAGAGATGGGTTACTGTTAATGCATCCTTAATTTATCCAAATGAATAGCCTTTCACATTTTTATTTTTCCCTTTATTTATTTAGTAGGCACATTTATTCAAGGCAACTCAACAAAACAAATCAACAACCATATAACATACATACAGATACATTTTAGTATGTTGCATGAAAGAACCAGTGAACAAGCAACAAACAACAAACATGGAGCATATGAATATTAGCACCACACCTAGTCCTGGATCAAGGACTATAATACATAACAATTCCTAGATCATTGATGGTGGATATGGACAGAACTAGTTGTTGATTTCCATAAGACAGCACAGCAGTTGGAAGTATAAGTCATGTTAAAGTGTTAAGTAAACAAGAGCTATCTGAGTAATAGCCTGATAGTAGTTCAGATGTGTATGAAAAGCTCACTCCATCACCTGGGAGCAAGAACTAATAAATAGACGGCTAGTCTCGTATGAATGTTAGGCATGAATTCTAGAAGTAAACAACACCCTCAAAAAGATATATATCATTTTTTTTTATCTTTTCTTTTTGCTTTTGGGTATCCCACTCTTAGAAAAGTCTTTTACAGGATCCTATACATGACTGCCCTCCAGTCCAGAGATATCTTGAGGATAGGGTCATTCTGCCCATAAAAATAAATTAGTTTATTAATGGTTTACTAATGCTATGTTAATGTTATGTTGTATTGCATATCTGGAAAACCCTCCCAGTGATTTTGCCACGGTTATATTTCCATGATTTCTGCAATTACTGAGCCTGAAAAAAGTTGAACTTCTGCAAGTCTATCAAAAACACTATTTTTCAGTTTTCAGTTTAAAATCATAGAGAAAACAGCATCTTACAATTACATTTATTCGACTGAAAGTGATGACTGGAGATCAATAACATCTGTTTTAAACAATGGGAAAGATAGAAAATTCATCTTGCAGCCTGAATTAATGATGCATGAACAGCCATAATGTCATATACAGATAAGTATGGAACATTCTTTTTGAGATTGGAATAAAAAGGGAGGGATTTGTTTTTGGGGAGTTTTAGCTTTGACTGATTTACTATATTTGTTCTTTTTTGTGTAATTTTATTGCGGGTAAAATATTGCTGTTATCACAGACTGCTAAATATGTAATAGAGCTTGTGATATTGAATGAATCATATAATTTTTATTATTAAGAAAAAAATACTTTTGAGCTTTATAAGAATTTCATTTATTCATAGATGTGAGAAACTGTATAATAAGTGTTGTACATTTTAGCAATATTGGGGCTAATAATCTGGCTGATTTGGTTTTATTTTTATTACAAGGTTTCTAGACCATTATTTTTACTAATGTTGTGTACTATGGTTTTAGTATCAGTATATACAAGAACTACTGAGAATGCTTATACTTGAAACATTACTAATATTGAACTGCTACCATGGTGTAGCTTTTTAACTGACCTATGCTTCTTACTTATCAGAATAAGTAACTTTTCTCTTGTTTTTTTTTACCAGCTTTTCATTATTATGTTGTCAATGGGAGACTTTTTGTGTCTTGAAGTGTAGCATGTTATGGGCTAAGATTTCCAACTGTTTATTATTAGGCTTGATTGGGAAGGAAAATTGTGTTGGAGTAACAGCACAAGGGAATGTGGGCTATTCGCAATATCTTTTTTTAATCCACCTAATTATTTCAAGATGGTTGGTTTGGGAATGTAAAAGTTTTTCAAGAGTTAAATGTATGCAGCACAGAATAGGACTTTCTGAGGAAGACTCAAAACCTACAACTAAGGATAGGAAAAAAAAAACCAAAACTTTTTGTTACTGAAAATGTCAAATGTAAACCCCCAATAATAGATACCTGTGATCATTCATTAAATCTCATTAGCTGGAATGTTAAAGGTCTCAACCAAGAAATGAAAAGAAAAAAGTATTATATTGTCTAAGCTAATTAAAGATAGATATAGCCTTCTTGCTGTAGAAAGATTTAAATGCTAAAGATCAACCAAGGCTGAAGAATTAGGTTTGCAGTGATGGCAGTATAATAATTTAAGTGATAATTATTACCCTTCCATCCATTTCCTAAACCATCTTATCCAGAGCAGGGTTGCAAGAAAACTGGCACCTATCCCAACAAACATCAGGCAAAATGCAGGAACAAGCCCCAGACAGGGTGTCAGTCCATCACAGGGTGAAATTTGGTAGGCGGCTTCCCTGCGCTAACCGAAACCAATGTATGTACTTATTTCGGTGGTATGACGCCACTGTCGGCCACCATATTGAACTTTCCAACAGTCTTTCTTACTTATGGGCCAATCTTCTACAAATATGGTATGCGGGTTTCCAACGCTAACTGAATCCTACTTACGTACATATATACATCCATAGCCTGCAGCTCGGTCACTGTGTGAGGTGGCTTTGGGTCCCCCATCCCAACGCCTCCCACGTTGTTGGCCGCCTGCCCATATAAGGCCGTCCGTCGCTCCAGTCTCTACATTCCCTTCCTTGCTTCACGACGGTATTCACGTCTCCCTGCTGATAACTACAGCCTTTTTATTTAATCCATGGCTTCTCCGCTGTTTTATTGCTCGTTTATTACGATTGCAGTTATTGTGTAGGTATTTTAGACTTACTTTACATTGTTCAGGTTCCCATTTCCTTTATCGTTTCAACCGTACCCCCATTAACATGTCTATCGAGGTGATCACCATCGATCAAAAAACTGTCACTTACCGAGTGGTTTCCATGCCCGGAGATGGCACCTACCTTTTCCATTCTCTTTGTTACATATTGCACGGCCATATCAGGCTAACTCTTGATATCCGGAGGAACATTGTGTCTTATGTATTGAATGACTGGGACGGGTTCAAGGTGTGGACTGATGACGGTACAGGAGATAATTATACTACACAGGAGCACTATAAGAGTGAAATGCTTAAGCCCTTCACCTATGGTTCTGCATGTGAGTTGATGGCTGCTGCTGAATTGTTCGGTTGTCGCTTTCAAGTGTACCGAAATGGCCAAATATTTTACACCTTTCGACAACCGCCAATGCCTCTTAAACATCTTAGATTTACAAGTGAGGATTTCAGTAGTGGACACGTTGATGTTTATGAATGTTTAAACTCTCAAAAGCTGGATGTGAAGTTATCGATGAAACCGGTTGTGTGCTTACAACGCTTGACAGATGCCGAATGTCACTTCAACACAAGTCCTGCAAATACTAACGTAATTGAAACAAACCATGAAACTCAAACCGATTATGACAGCAGCAATCCAAGCTGTGAGATTTGAGACAAGATTACTTTTCACATGGCCAACTGTACGTTGCATGCTCAAGAGTAAGCTCAGTGCACAGCTTGGTCATATTACATCCAATAATTATTGTTACATTTTCCCTCAGTTTAAAAAGGTGTAATTTTCTTCTTAATAAAAATTTTAAGGCAGTACTTCACCGCTGCGAAGCGCAGGTATTTTGCTAGTGGGATTATAAATCCCATGCCACCCTGAGGACATTTATACTGGGGCTAGCCAAACAGGATGCTGATGCCCAGAGAACAGAGGAACAATCTGCCAATAGCAGGCTGTAACCAACTGTCCTGTTCCCCCGGCTCCCAACCCTATCCAATGTGTCCTTCTGTGGCTGATGCAAGGCCAGCCCTGGTGTTGCTGTTACTGCAGTGTCCATCCATAGCCACTTTGTGTATCACAGCACCCTTCCTTGACTTTCCTTTATCAAGTCCTCCAGGCCAGGAAAGGGAGAAGTGCCCATTCCTCACACTGTATATTGAATCCTGTTTAGGATTTCTTATCTTCAAGCACAAAAACATTATCTAAAAGTACCTTAACAATTTTAGATTTTCCAAAGAATTATAAACTTTTGGACTCATGGCATTAACAACACAAAGACAGACGAACAAGCATGTGTTTCTGCTCTTCCATCCATGTGACCTGCCAGCACTTCTGGGTCAGATGTAGAATTACAGTTCTTAATCAGCCTGGAAGTACTTCAGGGCTTCTGTCCTCGTGATCCATTAGTACTACCGGGCTAGGTGAGAATTTATTTTCCCACCATCTTTACACAGCATCCCCTGGCAGTACCCATGGTACCCAGCAGGGCTGTGTTGCTGAACTCTATGCCCCATAGTGCTGCTGCAGTCCGGGGGGTTGCCATTTAGCGTCTTGAGGGAGGCAGTGTCCTTCAAAAGCTGCCTTCCCCCATCCTTCCATCTCAGGGGCATCCCGGCTGGGTTGAGAAGCCAGCTGTCCCTTACAACGGTTTTCTTCGCCATCATTTGGTGATAGCATTAACCATGTTGTATATGACATTCACTGCCAGTTATAACATATAACTTCACATGGGTATAATTTAAAATTTCACTACTCCACTCTGTAACGCCACTCTGTCTAAGATGGTAGCATGCAGTATTAACTTAACTGTACACTGGATTAAAGATAAACCAAAAAATGTGGGATAGTCTGTTAACAGAAATAAATTCAGTGTAGTTTTAGAACATTAACTTTGATTAATTTTGACTAAGATATTTATTTTGGTGTTTTTGTTTTGATGTTTGATATGGAAACATCTGGTATTATTGACCCCAGCCTACTTAAAAACAACTCATTTGCCTGCACCCTTTTTTCCCCACTCAATGGTTAAATTACATCTGTTTTCTAAGGAAGAAGAACTCCAGCGATCTGCTTATTCTGTTCAGCAGTCATGACAGCAGAATTTTACAAAAACTCTATGTTAAATTACAGTAGGTCTGATAAAGTGTCTCTTGCAGATTGCTTCAGGTTTTCTTTTAGGATTCATTTCTATTTTGCTGAATTCATTCTACCTTCTACCCTAACATGCCTTCCACTACCACCATGCTGCAGAGACACATCTCTCAGAGGGCTGATGTGTTTTTTTTTATGTGCAGTGTTTGGCTTGCACCAAACTTAGCATTTGCTCTAATGGCCAAAAACCTGAAATTTTCCTCTCATCAGAACAAATAGCTCCCGCCGAGATGTCATGTGCATTTTTTAAGCAATGTCTTTCTCTTAACAACTCTCCATTAAACTCTCCATATGATGGGCAACAGTTGTATGCACAGCCTCTCCAATTTCAGCCACTGTAGCTTGCAATTTCTTCAGATTTATCACAGGTCTCTTGGCGGCCTCCTATCGCAAGTCTTCTTCTTGCAAGTTCACTCAACGTTTCTGGAAGGCCTGCTCTATGCAGATTTACAGCTGTGCCATACTCTTCCTAGTTCTTAATGACTGATTTAACAGGACTTCACGAGATATTCAGTGACTTGGATATTTCCTTACATCCATCCCCTTGTGCTTTTCAATCACCTTTTAACAGAGTTGCTTGGGATGTTATTTTCTCTTCACTGTGTACTGACTCACCACAACATTTTCCAGATGAGATGCATTCATACTACAATCAAATGAAACTCCTTGACTACAGATAGGTGATCGCCAATGAACTAATTATGGGACTTCTAAAACTAATTGGCTGCACCAGTGGTGCATATTTATCATATTTATATTATATATGCACAATTAATTATTTTGTGTTTTACATTTGTAAATAGTTTAGTCTACTTTTTTTTTTTTACTTTTACATTAAAAAGTATTTCTGTTTATCAGCATCAAAAAAGTCAAATGAAATCAACTATGATTCAATTATGTATAATAAACCAACTGGAAAAATTCCAAATGGGTGAATTATTTTTTACTAGCAAAATACCCGCGCTTCGCAGCGGAGAAGTAGTGTGTTAAAGAAGGAAAGAAAACTCTCAAAACTCTCGTTTATATCCTGCGTCCTCTCATTAAACTTGTATCCCGCATTACCCGTGGGCATGAAAAACGCCAGCGGCAGCCTGTCTATTAAGTTAATTTAAAGTGTAGGTTTATACCTTGCTTTGTTTCCGAAGTAGCTGTACTGATGAATATGGTAGTATATGTCACTCGCTCGCTTCTTATTGTTTCGCTGCCCCGCTAACTTAAAAGCCTTGTGCAGCGCCTGTCAGTTGAAAATTGATTGTTTGCTTGCTTTTATGGCTCTCTCTCTCTGCTCCTAGTGGAACTAGGACTTGTCATGGAGCACGTTTAAGCTCATGTGTTTGCAGTGTTTGAATAAAAATCCTTCTTGTTTCTACGACCTCCTGTGTCTCTGTGCAAATCTGTGACCCAAGCGTGACAATATATTCCGACGCTGACTTTATATATTCCAGCGCTGAGTTTATATATTCCGACGCTGACTTTATATATTTAAGTTTTGACTTTAGGTGGCAGTGTGACGAAGTTGCTTCGGAAGACTGCGTTAGCCGCGGAGCTCAGCTCAGAGCGAAATGAGGTAAATGGGAGGGGATATGATGACGTGACTCCTCCACCCGCCTTAACTGTCAATCCCCCAAAAACACAGTCTCTCGGAATTTGCATAAGCACACCCCTTCACCTGCAATTTTAACTTAGTTACAAAGTGATCAAAACTCTCGTTTATATCCTGCGTTCTCTCATTAAACTTGTATCC
The DNA here is from genome assembly GCA_026402145.1 of Polypterus bichir lapradei. NCBI lineage: Eukaryota > Metazoa > Chordata > Cladistia > Polypteriformes > Polypteridae > Polypterus > Polypterus bichir. The sequence goes on along the minus strand of JANRMT010062854.1, from coordinate 69,269,891 downwards.
CGCATTACCCGTGGGCATGAAAAATGCCAGCGGCAGCCTGTCTATTAAGTTAATTTAAAGTGTAGGTTTATACCTTGCTTTGTTTCCGAAGTAGCTGTACTGATGAATATGGTAGTATATGTCACTCGCTCGCTTCTTATTGTTTCGCTGCCTTCTCAATTATATAATGCATGTTTTCTTCAGCGTATTTTGGAGCTCTTCCTGGTTTTCTACATAGTGCGTTGACAGTCAGTTCACGTGATTACGTGGGCGGCGTGATGATGTCACACGAAACTCCGCCCCCACGGCTTTCAAGCTCAACTCCATTACAGTAAATGGAGAAAAATACCTTCCAGTTATGACCATTACGCGTAGAATTTCGAAATGAAACCTGCCCAACTTTTGTAAGGAAGCTGTAAGGAATGAGCCTGCCAAATTTCAGCCTTCTACCTACACGGGAAGTTGGAGAATTAGTGATGAGTCAGTCAGTCAGTCAGTGAGTGAGTGAGTCAGTGAGGGCTTTGCCTTTTATTAGTATAGATAAGCACCAGTCTCTCTGCCCAAAGAGAAAAAGCTCCTACATAAAGTACCATACTAAGCTTCAATTTTTGTTTTTCCCAAGAAAATAAAAATTAGAATTTCAATTTTATATACCAGTTTCCTTGCTAAACACCTGTATCAATATTCTGGTCAAAGTTACTGCAAACAGAATAGAAAAGATTATTTCAAAAGATCAAGTATTATTTGATTAAGGCAGACAATTACACTCTAATCTCTGGATTAGTTTATATGCAATATATGTACTTCAGCACCTACAGAGTTCCCCAAGGTTTTGAGATCTCTGAATGAAAGAAAATGGCCTTTTTCAAAGCCAAACAGTGGACGGTTGTTTACTTCATCATGTGAACTGGGTTTGGTTTCAATATTTAATTATAGATTAAATTATACATCAGCCCAGAAGTTTACATTTCTATAATGCAAGTTCTGATTTGGAATGTGGAAGCAAACAAGTATATACTTTATAATCTCTTCTGTTTGCTAATGCCATCAAACATCTTGCCATTTACGTGTGTAAATAATCAGAGATTTGAAAAATGGCAAGAGAAATCTTGAACAAAAGTATCGTTATGTGCAGACAACTTGGTGCTCTTTACTACTAAATCATATTTATGGCATCTAGATGTATAAAATGTATTGAAAGAGTTGTACAAAATTAAATTTGAATAAAAGTTTATTATGTTTGGTGAATAGCCTTGCTAGAAATAAATGAACTCCCATATGCTTTGTTAACCACAGAAATGTAATCCTTCTCAGAAAAACTTCCTTAATGTTTCGTTCTACACAATATTTCCCATTAATTAGTACAAAGTAAAGATCTAGTAGTTCAACACACATTTAGAACATAATACCAGTGCAGAAGAAATTTAAAAACTATGGTATTACAATCAAATATTTTCCACCATCCCTAAGGTAATGTACACAATATTTAACAAGAAATACACTCAGACATGTGCATATTAATATATTTATATCCTTTGGACAACCAAGCTTCAAATATAACCTTTCATCAAAAAAGTTCTTACATGTAAGTTAGCTTTTACTAAAATAAATTTACTAAACTTTCCTAAACTTCCATCACTACCTAATGTGGTTTTTCCTTGATGTAAAAATACTGTAATACAGGTAATATTTCCAAACAATACCAGAGATATGAAAGAAATATTCCTTTAGATAATCAAATCCCAAGTTTGGGGTATGGCTTTCCAATTACATTTTGTCATAGTGAATGGAAGTTTCCACAAGACAAAATACACCGTTCCCCAATCTGTGTGAAACATACTCTAATTCACCATAAAATGCTCCATCTCTCTTGACTTAGGCTATCAAAAATGGATCTTGACAAGCCAGTACTTGCGAGAGATATGTTAAAACACCTGCCTTACTGTTACATGTTTTATAAATATTGCCTTAACTAATCCTTTGGAATAAAATCTTTGTTATTTACAAATTTCCCCAGGTCTACAATTATCCCAAATCCTCAAACAGGACAATTTTCGGCATCATTCAACGGGATATTATAGTCTAATGAAAGTCTGTTGAGGTAATTTACACTACATTGCCAGCACACTGTCTTATCTTGCTGAACTAGAAGAATTCTAATTCAGTTACCTTAACACAATGGGAAAATGTTACTTAAACAAGGAAATATTAAATATGCTTTGAGGTGCTGTTCAAAAGGTGTTTTTTTAGAATCTGGCAGGCATTTGTTAACAATGTCATCAATTCTGTTATATGTTTGAATTTTACTTCTTCTGGTGGCACTCATGTGCCTTCAGTGCACTGCAGTTTGCTTCAGTTGCCAAGCTATCATTTCCCTTCGTTGGGGGTTGTGGCCCCAAGGTTCATCATCTGTTGGCAATTGCAGCAGAGAGTTTAAATAGCCACCCACTTCTCTGTGTCTATGTCTCTGTGTATATGTGAGTCAGTCCTGCAATGGCCTGCTGTCCTTTCAAGGTTGTTTCATGTCTACTGTTAAATGCTGGGACAGACTTCATTACTAAACTGGATTAAACAATTTTGATAAAATGTTAAAAAAGTACTGTAAATAATTTCCACAAAAGGTTCCCTCTATATTACATAAAGCAAGTTAAACAGATATGGCTATTATGTAAGTTGTCCTTCAATTACTTGTTTCTGAGTTTGCTTCTTTCATGACATGGTTACAAGATGTCACAGCCTAGTCTGGAACAGCTTAGGTATAAACCATCCTGTGATTCACATCATTATAATTTAGAATTGATCAGTCACCAAAATTGCAGGACTTAAGTATATGAAGGAATAATGATAGGAATTCGCCAGGCTAATACAGTGGAGCACTTTAAAACACTGCTGAAAACACATTACTTTAACATGGCCTTTTCATAACTTCACTTTATCTTAATCCTGATACTCTGTATGTTCAATTCATTATAATAACTATTCATGGTGGCACTAAAATCCGTACTGACCCCTACTCTCTCTTCTGTTTCTTTTTCCGGTTTCTCTGTGGTGGCGGCCTGCGCCACCACCAACTTACTCAAAGCACCATGATGCCCCAGCATTGATGGACTAAAAGCCAGAAGTCCACGTGATCATCATCATCATCATCAAGTCCTTCCGTGAAAACCATAAATACAAAGAGGACTGTTTCATTTATGTTAGGTAGATTGCCCAGAGGGGACTGGGCGGTCTCATGGCCTGGAATCCCTGCAGATTTTATTTTTTTTTCTCCGGCCGTCTGGAGTTTTTTTTTTTGTTTTTTCTGTCCCCCCTGGCCATTGGACCTTACACTTATTCTATGTTAATTAATGTTGACTTATTTTATTTTCTTACTGTGTCTCTTATTTTTCTATTCTTCATTATGTAAAGCACTTTGAGCTACATTTTTTTGTATGAAAATGTGCTATATAAATAAATGTTGTTGTTGTTGTTGTTGAAGAAAAATCTCTCTTAGATAAGGGGAGTATGAGCAATCTGTAGGCTAGGAACTGAACGAATGTCCCTGAAGCTGTGAGCCAGCGGTGTAACCAGTGCACAATGGATAATAAAAAACTATTGAACCTTGTGAAATGAATAATATTTTTGTAGTATATCACTATTGATAAAATGTGTATTCATTGTTGCAAATTTAGTTTTTTTTTAATTCATTTGAGACCAGCATAGTGACACAGTAATTGGATATGAATCTTAGTCCATGAGGAACTTATATGTTGCCATGTGCTAGTGTAGTGAAATTTTTCTTTGGTTTAATTCCTACATCCCAACAAAATAGGGTAAGGCTGATTGCTAACTCTTAGTTGTCCCAATCGGTATGGCCAAGATAGACGAATGTCCCTTCCAGGGCTTGTTCCAACCTTGCACATAATGCTACTTGCACCCTTGAAAAAGTGGATTCAGAGAGGAAATGAACTATTAATTTGCGTTCTTTATAAATGTTTACAGCTATGGCAAATTACTTCACAGTAAGTTGTTACAAAGGATTATTCCTGCCTGATTTTGGTTTATTTCTTATTGGCACCTTGGGCAAACATTATATGTGTACACTCAATCCCATAACTGGGTGGTACTTATGGAAAATGCAGATGGGCATGACATATTTTGTGATTTTCCTGTACTGCTTGCCATTTGAGAACTGCAACATTTGAGAATTGCATTAAACTGTAGAAAGCTATTCCGTCAGTATCTGGCTATTTCTTTATAATTTTCAGAAATAAGGATTTGGGGAGCAATCAGACCTCAGTGTCATCACAACCATCTATCACTCCTTTCCAGATTCTCTTCTCTTCTTTTTGCTTGTCATTTACATATAGTACCGATGCAGGTGCACTGAATAATCACCAGCAATCTAACCTCCCCAAGGAGAAGAGAAAAGAAATTGCAAAATGTGCCACCTGGAATGCATATAGAGAAACAGTAGAGGTGCCCAGTCAGTTTGACCTGTAAGATAACCTTTGCTTTAAGCTTTCCGTTAGTTGTTAAAGAAGAACTAGTGCTCAGGTCTAATAAAAAAGATAATGAAGGAGAGAAATCTGATTTTTATGCTATTAAATAAAAATACCACCAAAATGGTCCCTGTAGGTATCTATTTCAGTTCACATCTACAGCTGACAAGAAAAATAAACAGCCCTAGATCCCTTAGAGACACAATGACATCTTTACACTTAATTGGCAGCAACTGAAAAGCAAGCTGAATCTTCTAAGCTACAGCAGGTATACAAAGCCATTTTCTAATCAAATGATGAATTAAAATACCACCATAATAAATAAATTAGCAAAGAAAAACATTAATAAAAGCCCAGTTCTATATTACCAGATGCATGTTGCAGCTTCTCGGTCACCTGCAGAGCCTGCAAAAAAAAAAAATCTTCAGGCGTGTGATGTTAGTATTCCTTGCCGTCTGCCTGATGTTTTCTAGACCAGAGGGTGTGTGAAATCTCCGGCAAATCTGAGGGCTGGAAACCTTTTTGATTTCAACGCGCTGTGAACATCAGGAAGCCCAAAGCAAAAAAAAAAAGACAGCCCAGAGAAAAGCAAGATGAGAAACTTCTGGCGCTTCTCCAGCACAGCACTGAACTCATTGTGATTTGGAAACGAAGAGCAATAGAAGTGAGCAGAAATCCGCAATCTGGAAAAAATTAATTTCATCAAGGTTTAGTCAATTGGAAATAGGCATGTTGTTGCTTTGTGCCTGCTGCCCTTTAGACTGTTGTGAAATGGAGTAACAATCATTTTGTGCAGTATGATGCTGTGGTGTGTGTGTGAATGGGTGGGTGTGTATGTGTTGGTGTAACCCTGTAGTCTTCTGTTAGTGTGCCTTGCCAGCTGTTATCTAGATATTGTCATTGCCTTGTAGTATAGTCTTAAAGAATGAAGGCTGAGTGGGACTACTGTATGGAATACCAGCTAACTTCAGTATACACTCCAGCTACCAGTCCCGGCTGCATGTTTGAAAAGTACCACTAACACTGAGGCTGGTAATCAGAACAGGATTTAATGGAAAGCTGGGTATGGTCAGCCAGAAAACAATTTTACATCAGAATGTTCTGTTACACTTTTATGCAAATAACAATATGGCCCTTAATAAGACACTGAATATTCTTTTTCATAAAATTGAATAAGGTTTTTTATGTTTTTTTTCACCTTTCACCTACAGTATATTTATTGGTCATAGTTAAAGGAAGATCAGGCATAACTAGCAGGACAAGGCAGAATTGTGCCCTGTAGAAAGTACAAATTCATCACACGGTACACTTTAATAATTGTCAATCAACAAGACAATACATCTTTGGAATGTGGGTTCATACCCCAACACTTTTAAGAAAAGCCATAAGAACATGTAGAGAGCATGCAAATTTCGAACAGCTTGCAATTAAGCTAGAAATCAAACCAACAGAAAACGTCCATAAGGAATGCTATGTATTTTAATAATTTTCCATTTTCTGAAGTCACTTAATTCAATACAGGGTTACAAGGAGCAATGATATACTCACATCACCAGATCTTTATACCTGGCAAATTTAAAGACAACAGTCAATTAAACTTGCCCCTCTTTAGAAAAAAAAAAATACTGGTGTACCCTGGGAACACACATATGGCAAAAGGAAATCCTACAGACTCAATCCAGTGCCCATCCAATGAGATGAATCCAGGACTTAACAAATTACCTATTTGTTAGCAGTGTCACTTTTTTTAATTGCTAAGCGGTATATTGTTTCCAAAAAATGAAAACAGTGCAACAGCACAAACAATACTATAGTCTAAAAATCATTGACTTCCCACAATTCGTTAGAATTATTTAGTGTAGGAAGGTTCAGATGGCATCAATATGTAAAGGGGTCTGGAAAAAGGCAAGTTAACAGAGAATACTTAAAAAAAAAACAATAAATGGAGACACTGGACACTATTTGTTTTTGGTGTAAAAATGTTACAAAATATCAGGAAAATGCATGCAAAAAACTAGATTTCTAGGTGTGAAGAAGAACATAGCACAGAAAATTGCAATGACTACAGCAACTGCTTAAGATAATTTCTAGTCAATTATGGCAGTAATTAACATGAGATGTACATGTCCACATCCCCAAAACCACAAATAGAGGAATGATTAAAGAGATCCAGAAGAAAAAAAAATACCTTTAAGACCTGTAATGCAATGAACAGCAGTTGGTGGCTTTTAAATCTGGACTTCCTCAGCCTGGCGTTCTCCAGTAGCAATGGCTTTTAATGATTTTTAAAAAAGAATGTCACAATAAAGAGCAGATAATATGATAAGCAAGAGTTCAGTAAATGTAAACAGAGAAACGTTGCTTTGAATGTGGTGTGTCTTACAGACAGAATACAGAGCTCAATAACACAAATTTCAAGCACACAGGACTGAAGAACTGCCAGACTGATCCAAACTTTTTTTAGTTGTAACTATTCCAAACATTTCAAAAATCTATTCTCCTCAGGCATCATCAGAACCACTGGAAATAAAAACAGTCAGAAACTGAACTGTCACTTGGGCTAATGTAAAGTGTAGAGAGCATTGCTGCGGTGTTTGTGCCTAATCAGGGACCTAAGATTTAACCTAGCAGACTTCAGCACTTTTTGGACTGTGTGTTGTCCTGGCAGTTCCTGCAAATTATTTTTAAATCCTTTCTTTATGATACCAGAGGCACAGTTCTAGTTATGGTACCCCACACCCTGCTGATCTTGAACCACAGATCTTTATATTTGGTCAGCTTCTTTGAGCAAGACGTTGTTGTCTTTATTATTACTACAACTGTGATTCAGCTGTCAAAACTAACTAACTAACATAACTAACTATCTGCTTAATTTAATTCTGGTTTACTGGGAGACAGAGATTATCATATCCACAGTGTAAAGATGGAAACAAAGCTCTGAATAATATTTACACTCCTTATTCTTTGGAATGCCTGGTCTCTTATATTCCCAGTCATAACCTTGGATCCTCAAACACTGGTTTGCATAATAGAAGTGGTATAGCAGACTTTTGCTGTGATACGCCAAAAATTCTAAATGTTTTACCAATGCCAGGCTAATATTCTAAATGTTTTACCAATCATGCCAGGCTAATATCGTGGAACATTTATAAAAAACAATCCTAAAGCCCACTTTTTTAAGTTATGTTTTTCATAGTTGTGTTTTTTATTATTATGCACCAGTTCTAATAGAATGCAAAAGGAATTGCAATGTCATATAAATGTAAATATACTTTAGAGATCTGCAATCATTCTAAATTCTGCTTTCTGTCTTCTTTTCTGCTGTGGTCTTTTGTGCCACTGCCATTTGATCTGCAACAGCTTGTGATGTTAGAAGGAATGTGGATGCTCCAGTCTTCTAGGACAGATGAACTACTTTAGCATATTTATGTTTTATACAATGCCCTGGGGTTGTGGGGGCTGCGAGTCTTTTGGCTATGAAACCTGCACAGATTTATTTTCTCCAGCATCTCACCGGCTGAAGTTTATGTTTTAAGGTCCTCCCTGGCTATCTGACAATAGCACCTGTCTTATCCTTTAGCTCTCTTTTTTATCTTTTACTGAATTTATTAAAAGCATGTAACATTCCATATAATCAAGTCAAACTTAACAAAACAGAATTCAATTCAGCCCCCACACATGAGAAAGAGAAGAAGGTCAACAGCCAGAGTAAAAATTTGAAAGTAGTAAAGAGGGAGAGTCCTTCTCCCCATATATAAACGCTTATTCTAAAATGTTATTGAATAGATCCTGCCAAGTTTTTAAAAAGTTTTGAACAGATCCTCTAAGTGAGAATTTCATTTTTTACAATTTCAAATAATATATAACATCATTTACCCAATGACTTAAAAGAGTTGGGCTAAAATTCTTCCCATTAAGCAAGAAAATTCTATGTGCTAATAGTGAAGTAAAGGCAATTACAGTTTGTCCTTCTCCACTTTAAGTCCATCTGGGAGTACACACAGCTATAAATGGATTAAGAGTGATTGTGACACAAAGGCTGTCTAACAGGCATTTAAACTTTTTTGTCCAGAATGATGTTAATTTGGCGCAGGCCCAACAACATGTGGCCCAGTGAGGCTGGAGCTCGATTACAACGCTCACAGGTAGGATCTTGCCCTGGAAACATTTTGGATAATTTTAAATGGGACAGATGTGATCAATAAAAGATTTTAAGGTGAATAATTGAATGCTTTGTGCGTATGGAGCTCAAGCGGATTCTGTGCATGGGTGCCTTCAACTCCTTTTCTGAAATACTGAGTAAGAGATCCTTTTCCCACTGTACTCTTTCATGTTTAAAAGGAAGGGACTTTAAAATGTTTTTATATATTATAGAAATGCTATCTGAGTATTGAGACTGATCAATTCTTATTCTGGAATAGAAATAGGTAGAAAATTGGGCAGATTTAATTTAGCAAAGTTTCTAATTTGAAGATGGAGTGGAAAAATTGTTTTGAAGGGAAGATAAATTTGTAGTATAATTGTTTATAGGATGCAAAGACATTATTTATATATAAATCTCTAAATGATTTAATCTGATACGTTTTCCAAACATTAAAAACTGTGAACATTTGAGAGGATGGAAAAAGGTGGTTTTCGTGTAGAGGTACCACAGATAAAATATTCTCTAACTTGAAGTGTTTCCTGTATTGGTTCCATATTCTGAGTGAATGAAGGACAATTGGGTTGTTAGTATATTGACTTTTATTTCTTCCTTAAACTGGGGTGGTTGTAATTAATGGATAGAAGGTGACAATACTTATAGATTTCTTGCAGCAACATTTCTGTGGTTGCATGCATTTATGATCTTCCATGACAGTGGGAATCTGATTCGACCAGACTAACTTGTATTGACAGAGAAACCCAATTATACAGGTCTTCCTCCTGCATAATCACATATCAAGGGCTCACTCGAAAGATCAGAGTGGCTGTCATGTACAGTCCCCCTTAATCAATGATTTTTGGGCCAGGACTGGTCAGAAAATAACAGAGGAGAAGCACAAACCACCCCAGTACTGAGTCTTGCTGTGGATGGTGAAAACCAGTCTCAAGTTGTGTCCACACCCTGCTGTCAGCCAGCCAAAGTAAGCAACTCTGTGTCTATCTAGTATGATATGAGTGATATAACGCCATCTCGTACAGATGTCTCGATAGAGACAGACAGTGAGTCATTGCAGACCATCTCTTCCCCAAGTTATCTGATGCTACCTGGTCCACACATATTGTATCGTGTAGCTAAGCATGAGGTTGAGGTGAGGTAATTGTTGTTGGTCCAGCAAACTTACCAGGTGACATACCCACCCTCCCAGGAGCCCACTTGGGAACCAAGAAGACATTGAAATGGATTAAACTCTGTTTTTATTGGCCGGGGATTAATGAGCAAGTCTTTTCTGCTTCCTAGAGTGTCAGTTGAGGCAGATTCCTCTGAAGGACCACGCTCCTGTCATTCCCATACCACTCACTGATATTCCATTTGACCTCATAGGGTTAGACATTATAGGACCCCTTGAAACCTCTGCATGTGGTCATAAATATACTTTGGTTATAGTAGACTATGCTACACAATATCCACAAGCTATTCTCCTAAGACAAGCCAATTCCAAAAATATCACAAATGACCTGGAAGGGGTCTTTGCATGTGTCACAATCCCTAAAGAAGTACTAATGGACCAAAGGATAGCATTCACTTCAGAAACATTCAGGGAAGTTCCAAAGTTACTAAGAACTAGCACTTACAATGCTTCAGTATATAATCCTCAAACTGATGGTTTAGTTGAATGATTTAGTCAGATGCTCAAACAGATGCTGTGCAAGGTGGTCAGTGAGGATGGGAGGAAATGGTATCAGTTACTTCCCCTCATACTGTTTGCCTTCCAGAAGGTGCCACAAGCCTCCACAGGCTTCTCAAGTTCTGAATTGTTGAATGGACAACAACCAGGGGGATTACTGGATATATTAAAAGAAGGTACTACCTTCCACCAATATCCTTGAGTATACCACTAGGATAAATGATAGAACTGCAAAAATTCGGCCAATTCTAAAAGAGAATATGGAGCATCAGCTATTATGACTGTTGCTCGATGCTCCATGAGTGCCAGCTCAGAAACAGAGTCATGGTTCTCATTCCCCACTTCCCACTCCAAATTACTGGTGCATTGGCAAGGCCCTTAAGAAATTAAAGAGAGGAAGGGGCTGGTTGATTATTTGGTTAAACAACCGAACTGTTGACCAGCAGAACAAGTGTATTACGTTAACTTGTTGAAACCATGGAAGGGCAGGGAACCTGATCCCTACTCTGGACAACCTTGTTCCTACTTCACTCTGAAGACAACCCTTAATTTCGGTACAAATCTGATGCCCAAACAACGATAAGAGCTCAAAGCAGCCATCTTGTTTGTCTCAAAAGTAGTAAATGAGCAACCCGGAAAGAACATCCCTGGCTGCACATGATATCATCACTAAACCAGGGGTTATCGACTGAGAACGCCCGTATCGCCTCCTTGAGGCCAAATGAGCGGAAGTGGAACTTGAGATAAGGAGAATACTAGATCTTGGTATAACAGAAAGTTTTAGTCCCTTGTCTAGCCTCATCATATTAGTCCTAAAGCCAGATGGATGTTGGCGCTTCTGGAATGACCTTCACTGAGTTAATCAGCTTTCCCAATTTGATACTTATGCAATGCTGCAAGTGGAAGAACTCTTGACGTGACACAATACCTATAGTGAGAGCTATGTAGATGCTGTGGGAGAAATATGTGCAGCAGGTACTGTATGTGCTATGTTCCTGGCACTGAGAAAAGCCAGGATCTGGGTCAACCTAATACAATACAATACAATACAATTCATTTTTTGTATAGCCCAAAATCACACAAGTGCCGTGATGGGCTTTAACAGGCCCTGCCTCTTGACATCCCCCCTCTCTAAGAAGACAAGAAAAAACTCCCAAAAAAACCCTTGTAGGGAAGACATGGAAGAAACCTTGGGAAAGGCAATTCAAGAGAGACCCCTTTCCAGGTAGGCTGGGCGTGCAGTGGGTCTCAAAAAAGGGGGTCAATGCAATACAGTACAATACACAGAACAGAACAAATCCTCAATACAGTATAAAAATAAAAATTTTAGAAGTACGGAGTAGAATTTAACAGTAGATGATATCACATATGATTTGGATTCATAAAACCTAAAAAAATGTTACTTTGAGCTGACCCAGCCCAGATATATCCAGGGGAAGGCGCAATGTAATAATGTCTCTTCTCTTCCTCAATCTGCAAACTGGGAGACTGATAGCTTTACCACCTCTGAAGTCACTGGTGTCCATCCATATGGACCTGCATGTACCTGCTGGAAGTCCTCAAAGAAGGAGAATCTGCCATCTTAATTGAAATCACTTTGAGAATTTGTGTCTGAAAAAGATGTTTACACATTTACTGTGTCATTTCTTGCCTATTTTTGTTCTCAGTTACCAGGGTGTTGCTCAGAACTCTTTACTGTTGTCTGTCAGATCTCTTACTCTGCATTACATATATAAATAGAAATTTATGGGAGGGCAGGGAGTACCTGTATAGGACAGGCCAGCTTTAGAATTCTACATGAAGGAACAAACAATAGTGTAAAAATAAAAATGCACAGTAAATGAATTCTAACCCAATGTTTAAATGCAAAACTAAAAAAGTGACACAGTAAAAAAGCTTGCCCTAATGCTATAAGTATTTAAAATAAAACAAGTGAGTTGTATGTAGCAAGTATATATGCAAGTATGTAATTATGCCTAATTATGATATTATAGCAATAACAGAAACCTGGCTGAATAACAAACATGGGTGATAACATAGAGGGGTACACATTTTTTAGGTGGATAGAGAGAACATAAAAGAAGGTGGAGTTGTTGTTAAAGTCAAACATAATTTAAACGGAAGTCCTCTTCAGTTGAACGATGAGACCTTAGTGTGGACATGTGAATACGTCTGGAAAGCCTTTGCGAAAGAAGTATTATTTTAGGAGTGTGTTATAGACCGCTCAATGCAGACAGTAATTTTAATGGACATATTTTAATAATATTAAAAAAAGAAAGTTTACAGGGGAGATGTAATAGTCATGGGGGAACTTGAACTACCTGAACATTAATTGGGATAACCTTGCAAATATTAGAGAAAAATAGCAGGAGTTTTTAGAATTAATCAGTGACTGTTGACACAGTATGTTAAAGCACCAACTTGGGAAGAAGCCTTTCTGGGTTTAGTATTTTGTAAAAATCATGATAGAAGTAAGGTTGCAGAGGTGATTGAACCATTAGGGTCAAGTGACTATAATATAACACTGTTCTTAGTCTTTGTAAGAGTATAGAGCCAAAGACTAAAACTGTCAAGTTTAACATTGGTAGGGCAAATTTTCAGCAGATGCAGCAAAGTCTAAGTAGGATAGACTGTGATAAGATTTTACAGTAAGTGTCGAGAAGCAGCAGTGGAACAGATTAAAAAATGTTTTACATATTGTATAATGCAGGACAGGTACATACAGTACCTGAATTTGTAAGACATTAAAAAAATCGTCAGTGGGTTAATAAAGAGTTGAGAAAGAAGCTGCAAAGAAAACATAGCTGTATAAAGTATATAATATTAGTAACCCCAATGTGAATCATTGGGTGTATAAGAACATGAGGGCAAACATTAAGAAGGATATTAAGGAAGCTAAAAGGCAGTTAGAGAGGAACATAGCAGATAAGAGCAACCAACATCTAATGCAAGTGCTGACACTCAGGGTATCAAGCAGGATTTGTGGGATACCTTCAGCTCATGCAGAAGCAAATCGAAAGTCAGAAGGTAGTCACTGAAGTTCAGAAGGCAGTCGCTGAAGTCACTAAAATGTTAACCAGCAATGAAATAAGCAAAATGAATCTTGTGCATCGCGTTGTGAAGTGCTACACAGACAGATACCTTTATTTTCAAGTGACCCATTAGCCTACTCAGAATTCGTCAGGGCTTATGATCACGCTGTAGGCAATGCGTTGAAGAACCCTTAAAATAAAATAGATTACTTAATACAGTATACCAGAGGTTCATCAAGATATGGTTAAGGGCTGCAAGCACACATCTGGACAAAGCATTGAAATGGCCTCAAATAAAGGAGAATGATGGAGCGGCTCTGATAGATTATGCAACATTTCTTACTAGTTGTATGAACACTATGTCTAATGTAAAGAATGGAAAGGAATTCATCAGTAATTCAAATATTCATACTGTACTATCCAAGTTCCTTTTTCTTTTATAAGACAAATGGGTAGGGTTTGCCTATGAACTTCAAGAAAGGGGCAGGCATAGCTGAGCTAATTACCTTTCTGCATCAGCATGATAAAATACTGCTGCATCCTGTGGATGAAAGTATATCGCAAAACCACATATACACAGAGAAAAAAAGAAAAGACTGACAAGGGAAAGTTTCCCTTAAAGAGAGGCCAGAGAATAAGCACTTTTCGCTATGAGTATCACCGACACCACTGAAAAGGGGACTCAAGATAAGTCAGTCAAAAAGTTTGCAATAGCTGTCTGCATTTAAAAAACCTTGTGTATTTTGCAGTGACAAGCATATTCTTGCAGAATGTAGTAAAATCAAAAAATGGCCACAAAAAGACACAATTGACATTTTAAAATCTAAAGGTTTATGTTTTCGTTGTCTCAAACAGAGGCAGCTTCATAAGAATTATATAGACATTGTGTGTCCTCAACAAAGAGAATGGAGCAACATCCAATAAAGCTACATCCAGCGAGGCAACATCTACTATTGAGGAAACTGAGAAGGGAATTTGAGCTGTTACTAAGCCAGAGTAGAATATGCACTATACAGTATGTGGTCTCCATTAAGGTAAGGTCTAAGAAGAGTGAAAGCTATGTAGAAACGTGCGCCTTTATAGACCCTGGTAGTATAGTAACAATTTGTGCTGAAAATCTTCAGAGACAGTTAAACGTTCAAGGTAAAAGAACCCAAGAATTCCTCAAAATAATAAGTAATTGAGATACTGATTCAAGAAACTAAGAATATAATTTCATCAAATTTGTGAAATTAATAATAATGTATATTGCCAAAAATGCATACACTGGTCACTATACCAGTAGACAGAGAAAATATTCCATGACAGGAAGACATTGATAAGTGGACATATCTTGAGTAGGTATGTCTACCGATCATAGATTCTGAAGATTATTTTTAATAGGTATCAACAAACCCCAAAGTCTTTGAAATGTAGCAAATCATACCTAGCAGAGGAAGTGGACCTCATGCTGTGAAGACCGCAGTTGGATGGATGGTCGGTGGACCATCCAAGGAAATAGGTGACTTCACAAAGCACAGTTGTAAGCTGCCTCAACATTCAATCAATCATGTATCAATAGCAGAAATAGAAAAAATGTTACACCAACAGTACAATTCAGATTTTCCAGAGTACACCTTTGAAGAGAAAGATGTAATGTCGCAGAAGAACATCAAGTTCATGTGCATAGCCTCAGAATCTGCAAAACTGTTAGGTGCACACTACTGCTTAAATTTGCCTTTAAAAGATGAATCACTTAAAATGCCAAACAATCGCTGTATTGAAGTACAGAATGCTATTGGAAGCATGAAGCAAAAATTCAGGTTCCCATGAAAACTTTAAAGCCTTCATGAGAGACAGTATAGAGAATGCCCATTGCTGTCAAGTTACCCAAGAAAAGCCTGAATGGCAGTGAAGGCAGGGTGTGGTATATTTTACATCACTGTATCATCCAAAGAAAAATAAGATTCAAGTGGTTTTTGATTGTACAGCCACCTACCAAGGGAGTGGACTTCACTTAATAAACAACCACTGAAAGGTCCCAACTTAACTAACGCACTCATTGGAGCCCTTACAAGATTCACAGAGGAGCTAGTGGCATTGATGGTAGACATTAAAGCAATGTCCTACCAAGTTAAAATCCCAGACAATGGCACTGATCTTCATTTTTTTGTTGACCTGAAGGTAATTTAAGTAAAGACTTGGAAGAATTTAAAATGACAGTACATCTATTTGGTGCTAATTCTTCACCCAGTTGTGCTACTTGTGCTTTGCGTAAAATAGACAAAGATGGAAGAGAAACATTTCCAGAGGAAGCCATTAACACCGTGCTTAATAATTTCTGTGTAGATAACTGTTTAAAATCAGTGTCTACTGAAAAACGAGCTATAAAGTTGGCGAAAGATCTCCAAGCTCTATGCTTCAGTGGGGGATTTCACCTGACCAAATAAATGGGTAACAGCAGAACAGTCTTATTGTCCATTCCCGAAGAAGACAGACTCACAAACAAAAGGATTTAGACTTGAGCCATAGTTTGCTCCTAACAGAACGTGCCCAGGGCATCCAGTGGAGCACTGAAAAACAGACAGTTTCAAATTTCAGTTAAAGTTCTAAGACAAGCCCCCTGCAATGTGTGGTATTCTGCCTGTTGTCAGTTCAGTTTATGACCCTCTCAGATTTCTAACACAAGTTATACTGCCAGCAATGCTTATCTTAAGGGACTTGTGCAAAAAGAAATGTGGATGGGATGAAGAATTGGAAGTCAAGCAAATCAGAAATGGAAAAAATGGATGGATGACTTACAGCTACTGGTGAACTACAAAGTAAGTAGATACATCAAACTTGCATGGTTTGGAACCATAAAATCAGCAGAAATACACAATTTTGCAGATACTAGTAAAAATGGATATGGCACTGTCACATATCTTCTCTGGACTAATGAAAAAAGCAAACAAAAAATTGGTTCATTCTTAGTGGGGAAATTAAGAGCAACACCTTTGAAGAATGTCACAAAATTCCAAGACTGGAGATAACAGCAACTGTTTTAGTGTTCAAAATGGATAAGATACTAAAAAGTGAACTATTGTCCCATTGCACTCACAGCTATTGTGATGAAATGCTTTGAGAGACTAGTCATGGTACACATTCAGAAGTCAATTCCAGCAACCCTCGACCCCCTATAGTATGCTTACCGCTGCAATCGGTCCACTGATGATACAGTCAATGCTGCCATCCACACAATCCTCACACACCTGGAGAAAAGGGACACATATGTAAGAATGCTGTTTATTGACTATAGCTCAGTGTTCAATAAAGTTGTCCCATGGAAACTGTACAATAAATGTGTCTCCCTTGGACTGACATCATCCCTCTGCAGCTGGGTGCTGAATTTCCTTACAGACAGACCCCAGTCAGTCAGAGTGAGAAACCAGACATCAGGCACAAGAACAATCAGCACCGGCTGCCCACAAGGATGTGTACTGAGTCTGCTGCTCTACACCCTGTTTACCTATGACTGTGTGGCATCTCAGAACAACACCAGCATCATTAAATTTGCTGATGACATTACAGTCATAAGGTTGATTACTGGGGGGATGGAGGCAGAATATAGGACAGAGGTGGCAGGACTCGTGGCCTGGTGTCAGGAAAACAACCTCTCCCTGAATACAGATAAAACCAAGGAGATGATTATCGACCCAAGGAAGAGAAAGCTGCAGCACACTCCCATTTACATTGGTGAGGCTGAGGTAGAGAGAGTAAAAATCTTCAATTTCCTTGGAACCCACATTAGCGAGGACCTGACTTGGTCTCACAATACACAACAACTCATTAACCGTGCGCACAAAAGACTGTTCTTTCTGAGGAAGTTGAAGAAATTTGGCATGCCCACCAAAATTCTCACCAATTTCTACAGGGGTACAATAGAGAGTGTTATCACCTGCTGTATTATTGTAGGGCACGGTAACTGCTCCTTGCAGGAAAAGAAGGGACTCCAGCGTGTAATTAAAACTGCACTGCACATCTCTGGAGCAACCTTCTCCTCCCTACTGGACATCTACACCAGTAGGGTATCAGGAGTGTGCGCAGCATAATTAAAAAAAATACTCATCCTCAACACATGCTTTTCACACTGCTTCCCTCAGGGAGGCACTACAGGAGTGTGAAATCACACACCACAAGACTGACGCATAGTTTTTTTTCCCACAAGCAATCAGACTTCTCAATAATGCTAAAAGTTAAAGTCAATCCAAACCATAACTCATAGCCTCATAAATAGTACTGACTGCTGCGGTATGTCATCAGGCACTGTGCACCTTATTTTGTAATCTTATAATTGTAATTCTATTTGTTTTTATACTTCTTTTGTCTTTCTGCCTTTGTATATGAAGGTGAGCAAGCAAAGAAAGAATTTGATTATATGGTTTTAACATGTTTTTACTGTATATATGACAATAAACTTCTTGTATCTTATATCTTGTAAATACCCTTGCTAGAATCTACATTTTGGACTGACAGCACCACAGTGCTAAAATACATTTCAAATGAAAATGCACAATTGAAGACCTCTATTATCAACTGAATCACAATGATCATTCACAACCTTCACAATGGAAGTATTTCACCCTAAATTCCAGCACATGAAGCATCAAGAGGATTAAGCATAGAAAGTGTTCTCAAAAGCACAACATGGTCACAAGGCCCAATTTTCTTGTTAATACCAGAAAATGACTGGCCACAAACACCAGATCAACTGAATGATTCACTTATTGATGATGATCCAGAGATGAAAATCTATGCAGTCAACATGACAAGTGTAGTTCAGATTACTGAACCTGTAAATAAACTCATCATCTACTTCTCAGAATGAATATGCATAAAAAAATCTGTGGCATGGTTTCTCTGGTAAAACAAATGCTGTTGCACTTAAAGGATAAAGAAAGAGATTTCAACTTAAATAAAAATAATAATTCTTTATATTTATATAGCACTATTCTCACTACTCAAAGCGCTCTCCACACAGGGAGGACCAAGGAAGCAAACCCACAGTCTCCTTACTGCAAAGCAGCAGCACTACCACTGCGCCAGACAGTCAATCTGAAAATAACACAGAGAAACAAAAAGCACGCATTTCAGACCTTATGAAAAAAGTATAAACATTGAAGCCAAGCCCAATTTCTTCAAAAGATTTGGTTAAAGCAGAAGCAGAGCTTATCTGCCTCAGTCAGCTACAAGAATATCTAGAAGAAATAATGACTTTAACGAAAAATGTCTGTTTAAAAAAGAACAGAAAAATCTTTATAGAGATTTGGACCCAGTCATACAAGATGGAATGCTGAGAGTCAGAGGCAGACCTAACAAAGCTGCTATGCCAGAAGAAGCTAAACATTCTGACTTTCTTATATTGCTTCACATCCACAAAGAAATAAGACATTGTGGGTATAATTATATGCTTGTACAGTTGCGGCAGAAATATTGGATACCTCAAGCTAGCTCAACTATCAGAAAAGCCACTTCAAATTGTACAACAAAATGTACAGCATGCAGAAGATACAATGCAAAAGCAGGTGAGCAAAAAATGGCGGAGTTCCCAGAAGATCATTTGTTACCTGGCCAACCACCTTTCTCCAAAGTTAGAGTTAATTATTTTGGATCATTTCAGGTTAAAAGAGGACAAATTCTAGTCAAGAGATATGGAGTAATTTTCACCTAAGAATCAGAGCAGTACACATAGAGATCACACATAGCCTGGACACTGATTCTTGAATCAATGCCATATGTTAATTAATTTGCAGAAGAGGACAAGTTAAAATCATGCATTCATATAATGGAACAAACTTTATTGGGGCAGAAAGAGAGGTATGTGAAGCAATTAAAAACCTTGAGCAAGAAAAAATTTGCAATACCATGATAAAGAAAGAAATCAAATGGATTTTCAATTCACCATCAGCCTCTCACCAAGATGATGTATGGGAAAGACAAATCAGAAGCATAAGAAAAATTCTAAACTCAATACTTAACCAACAAACACTCAAGGATGAAAGTCTTGAAACAGTAATATGTGAAATTGAATCAATCATCAATAAAAGATCCCTCACAAGGGCATCTAATGACCCTAAATATTTAGAGGTTCTGACACCCAACCACTTACTCTTACTGAAACACCAGCCCAAAATGCCTTTTGGGCTCTTTTCTAAAATGACCAGTACTGTACACTCAAAGATGCTGAAAACAAGTCCAATACATTGCCGATTTGCTCTGGAAAAGGTGGTCTAAAGACTACTTGCCAACACTTCAAGAACATAAAGAACAGCTTACATCAAGAAGAAATTTTGAATCAGGAGACATTGTTCTGATAAAAGTTGACGCTGCAACCTGAATCTCTTAGGTAAAGGGAAGATTCATCAAAACAATGCCAGATGCCAACGGTGCAGTCAGAAGTGTTTGTGTGCAGACCAAAACCAGCACTCTAGACAAACCCATGAATAAACTGTGCCTGCTACAAGAAACAGCTAATAATTGAAATTAGAAATTCTTAAATGTTTGCAGTTATTTTCTTATTATTTAAAAACTATATTTAGAGTATAAGAATAGTTTCTGGCTCTTTTTGAAGTGAAACATAGTAATTGTCTCTGCTCCCAAATAAACACAATGGTAGGTATGAAAATCAAAATTACACCTTATGAGACTGCCAGTGTTCAGACGCCATTAAGAAGGCTAACAGAGTGTTAGGTTATATAGAACCCTGGTGTGTAGAGTACAAATCCAAGGAGGTTATGCCCAAGATTTGTAATGCACTGACGAGGCCTCATTTGGATTACTGTGTACAGTTTTAGTCTCCACACTACAAAAAGGATATAACAGCTCTAGGAATAAGTCCAGAGAAGAGCAACTAGGCTGATTCCATGGATACAGGGGAAGCATTATGAGGAAAGATTAAAAAAGCTGAGCCTTTTCAGTTTAAGCAAAAGAAGATTAAAAAGAGACATGATTAAAGTGTTTAAAATTATGATGGGAATTAGTACAATTGAATGAGACTGTTATTTTAAAATTAGTTCATCAAGAACATGGGAAGACATTTGGAAACTTCTTAAGGGTAAATTTTGCACAAACATGTGTATGTGAGGTGTATGGTGGACACAGCTTGCTGGAGGAGAAGAAAGAGAGAAGAGAATGGAAAAGAAAGAACTGTGCTGTGTGCAAAGTTCTGTGCTGTGCTTTAACTGTTTTGAGCAGGTGGGAAACAGGGGAAGGTGTTTCCCACATGGAAAAAGAAAAAAGATAAAAGCTTGTGTGCTGAACTTGTGTCCTGCATCCATCTGTGCCAGGTATGGGTGGCAGGAGAGCCATCTGCAGTCCACAAGTGGCATAGTAGGTAGGATCCCTGGCTGTCTTGCAAGGTAGGGACCTTCATTTTCATTAATGTGGCATCTCGACACAGCAGCGCAACATGTGCACATGCGGCGGCACACTCTGAAACCACTGATAAAAAAAAAGAGAGAGGCTCACTGAAGCACTGTTCCCACCCCAGTGGGGAGAAGGAAGACCTGGTGAGGCCCAAAGGCAAAGGGTGGCCAAGCGCATGCTGTCGCCGATGACGCTTGGATCAGCACGCTGGGGAGAGAGGCCACCTGGAAGAAAGAAGGTCCAGAGGACGGGATCCACAATGAGATAGGTGCTGGCCCCAGGGATGATTTACCCTGGAAGTGGTCCAGATCTAATTATGCAATTTTCATTATGCTATAACTTATTAAGTTTATTACATAGAAAAATCACCCAAAAAATCCCGGACCATCGAGAAGTGTGCAAACTGATGACATGAAGAGTCATCTTCGCGCCGAACTGGAATCGTCCCTGCATAAATCAAAGTCATCCAGATGATCTGGATCTGCATAATTAGTTCTGGACCACCCTGTATTCTGTGTGCCTACCTCCAAGATTGTGATTGTCTGAATCAGCATTTGTGGCCAAAGCAAATTGATCCATGGGATGGCGGCAGGGGAAGCACAAGTGAGGAGAGAGACCTCGATCTGGGTCTGCTGCTCGCCGAAACACAAAGGCTGGAGAAGGATCGCCCAGAGGGTTCAGAATTTCACTGAACACTGATAATCAGACTGATTCTAAAACACAATAAACAGTAAACTGAAACTGGCTGTTTTCAGTGCTTTTTTTTACTCAATTTACATTATGAGGCACTTGTCTAATTAAGCAGTCATTTACTGTTAACAGGACATTATATGAGTTAAAAGACATTGTAAGTAATCTCAACTGTAAATAATAATGAAACAGATTTAATATTAGGGATGCTCCAATCAGGACTTTTAAGGCCGATACCAGTCACCAGTTTCATGTTACTTGATCAGCCAATTCCAACACTAATTCCAATGTTTTTTTTCTTTATCTCTTTAAAAAAAACTTTTTACACTAAGATCCTACATAACCAGACACATAGAAGCATTATGTCCTATATTAAAGTGTATTTTTATAACTCAACTGCAGTATAGACCATGGGTGTTAACTGCTCATTGTTTATTGACCAGAAAAATACTAAAATAACCCTTCCTTAAATTACATAATAAAATATGTAAAAAATATGTATCCCTAATGCATATGTCATAAAATAAAATGCTTCTCATTAGTTACAAGCTGTCATATTGTTTAATTGTTTTCTGGAATGTACCTATGTGAAGCAAAGGTTAATTTAAAGAATTAGCTTTCACCATTTTTCTCTCATATTATATATATATATATATATATATATATATATACATATACACAATATTTACATTTAAGAAGTGTTTAATTGCCAATGTCAATATACATGCACTTACAGGATTTAATCATTTTAAATCATTTATTGCACTACATTTTTTTGCTGTTAAAATATACATTAACTATATTTATACGGGGTGTTTTTTTCATTGTTGTATCAGCTAGACATTCGTAATTCTTGAGGTGTTATTATATGGATTACCATTTTAATTATGTAATAATGTAGTTATTTACTTTCCAAAACTTATACTGTATGACACACAGCAACAAATAATAAACACAATACAAATCTTTAAAAAGGTCATAAATGTATCAAATGTTCATAAGTTGTTCATCAAGAAGACACAAGACTAACATGTTTAATAGGTTTATAAGTAAAAGATACATTTGTTGTTAAGCTAACAAGCCTATTGTTTACTATGCAGCAATTTCTTCTTTATCTAGTTCATTTTCCAATTAAAAATGTAAGCTGATGCAATTAAAACAAGCATGCAGTCCAAACTGAGTTAGCTTTTCTTGCAGTTTGTCTAACTGCACAGGATGACGATTCCTCCTATTCCTTTTTCATAGTTGAGTTTATTACTCTACTTTTTTTAATGTAAATGCTAATATTCCATTCTCATCTTGCTCTCTGCTATATGGAAGAGTCTGCACTGCTAAAACAAGCACTGACTTGCTGTTGTTTATTTATGCAGTAGGAAGTTTGCTGCAAAAAACCTACCATAATATCTTGTGTAAAGGAGCACTAAAACTAAATTACCACAAAACTTAGAAAAGCTGGGGCTGAAATGTGATTGGCCAATTTACTGGTCACCAATCGAGTCTTTTGTAGTGAAAATTGGCCAATTTAGACTTTAATAAAGACAATAAAGACTTTAAAAAATAAGCAATGCAGGGTTTGTTTCCTGCCTTAAGCCCTGTGTTGGCTGGGATTGGTTCCAGCAGACCCCCGTGACCCTGTAGTTAGGATATAGCAGGTTGGATGATGGATGGAAGATTACTTTAAACAGATGACCTAAAACAGGAGTTCAGCTCGTAAGATAAGAATTACTAAGGTGGAAATGCAATTTTAAAGTATCCTGAGGGAACTAATTTAAGTGCAATCTGAACATACTAGCTCAATGCAACCAACATCTGAAGCTAGAGTCACTAGAAGAAGACTACACACACTATCACACTAGTAATACCACTATATTGAGAGAACAATCAATATTTTCATTCAGGAAATCATTCACCTTTCTTCATATTATACACACTCTTATTGGCAGCACAGTGATGCTCCACTGTCCAAATTTGTAAAACGTACTATGTAAGTGACTCTACTAATAGGAGGTGTAATGTGTGCCTTAAAACACTTTACCACAACATTTAAGTGTCAACACCAGCCTGTTAACACAAGGCGGAATTTGGCTGTTTAGGCCAGATTCTGACCTTACAGTCCTCTGCACATTTCACAGCAGAAAATTAAATAATATGTCTAGGTGATGTTTTTTCCCCGTCTTCAGTCTGTTTTGGGGATCCCATGCGTATTGTTGCATTATTTTTTCTGTTCTCAGCTTGCAGGAATGGAACTCAACATGGTCTTTTGCTAGTGTGGTCTACAGATTTCAAGGTGTGCCATATTGTACATTTAGACTCACCATTCTTCCCATAACTCTTGCAAAGAGCTATTTCTAGAGTATTTCTGGCTTTTCATCTAACATGGCCATTCTCCCTTGATCTTATTCTTTAACAACATATTTTTGCACACAGAACTGCAGCTTACTGGATGTTTTGGTTATCACACTATTCTCTACAAACCTCAAAAGCTGCACAGCATGGCAATCCCAGTAAGGCAACTGTTTATAAGAGTGTAGAGTCTGAATGTGTGGCAACAGCAATTGTACTATTGTCAAAATCACTTGCGTGTCTTACCCATGTTGTTTACCATGTCTGTATACTCTTTGTATTGAAATGGAGCAACATGAGGCAGATTATTTCCATTTTTAATAAAAAGGTGAACCTAATAAAGTGGAAAACATTAGTCAGTGTGGCCAGGAAAGTGAATCCTGAACAACTTTTCTGAATTAAAGAGTCACTAGCATTCGAATTTCTCTTTAGAGTGCTTGATGGCATGGAATTCTTAGGATATCTACATCTGTGTATTTAGTTAGTGCTTGTTTCAGTTGTGTCACAAGTAAAATCTGTTTGATTCCACTGCATGTTGTGGTACATTAAAGCCTTTTATCAAGTCTAAATTGCTCTGGTATAAGCTTTCACTAGGTGTAATACACTGGTGCCACATTAAGAATTGGCCCACCTTATGCTTAAAAAGATTGTTTTTTGCGAAACTTCTCCCCAGCAACCTACCAATGCTACATAATGGTATGGAATATGAATCAGTGATACCTGAAACACACTGTTAATGCACATGCTGTTATGTGTGCATATTATGTACTATTTGTGGGAACCTATTTAAGGAAAATTAACATGCACTGTGTAATTTATTTATTTATTTAAGGTGTCCATCAGTTGCTACAAATGCAAGAGGTGCAATTTCTGCTGCTGATGTTGATTGATTTTGCACATTTACATGCAAGGGATTGTTATGCTATTAAGAATCTAGCTCCTTTACTTGCTACTCAATCACTGCTATGGCTGACAGACACCCCCTTCCCCTCAACTCCTCTCATAATGTGTCATATTTTACTGTAGCAGACAGAGTAATGAACAATGTACCCAAATTAACAGGCAGTCCATTCCTGGGAATTTATGAATGCTGAAGCAGTACATTGAGGGAAGATGTAAATGAGATATGGGAAGACCAGAGCTAACTGCTCGGAGAATATTTATGCATACAGTGATTCCCACCACACTGTACACACATCACCTGTACAGTATTATAATGCTTAATTTATTAATGACAGTCTTCTAAAGTCATAAAATTCATTACTGGCTTATGAAAGCAGTGAAGCTTCTCCTTCCTCTGATGGGTATTGATTGCATGTTGTAATCCATTACAGTAATTACAGCCCAAGGCACTGAACTGCTGGGATTTAGTATGAGTTCTTCCACATTTCAAACATACAAGAATAGTTACAGAACAGTAAATCAACCACTTATAAACATTCTCCTGAAACATGTCTTTTTTAAGTGGGGAAGAGAGCCACAGGTCATTTTACTTATTATAATTTTTAGTGACAGGATAAGGATTTTTAGGTGTGTTCACAACATCTGTCTGTCTGGCCACAAAAAAAAAAAACCAAATAGGCTTGTGGTGAACTGATTTTTTAAAATTTGTCTCTCTCTCTTATTCTTCAAGGAAATTTGTCAGGAAAGTTAACTTTTCATTGAGAAATCTCAAATATGAAAAGCACTGGTAAAGATGTCTTCAATTATGGATTTCTTTACTGCTCCAAACTTACTTTAAGAAAGGTGACTTCAACTTGCATATTTGTAAACTTTTCTCTTTTACTTATTACTTTTACAACCACTCATTATAGCAAAACAGATTCCCAATACAAGTTAGTCAGGCCACTTGTACACTAGCTTACTTCTCCAAATGCCTGAGGTAAGATAACCATCTTCTTTTTCTTCTTCTTCCCGCTGCTCCTGTTAGGGGTCGCCACAGTGGATCATCCTCTTCCATATCTTTCTGTCCTCTACATCTTGTTCTGTCACACGTCCTCTCTGCATGTCCTCTCTCACTACATCCATAAACCTTCGCTTAGGCCTTCCTCTTTTCCTCTTCCCTGGCAGCTCTATCCTTAGCATCCTTCTCCCAATATACCCAGCATCTTTCCTCTGCACATGTCCAAACCAATGCAATCTCGCCTCTCTGACTTTGTCTCCCAACCATCCAACTTGAGTTGACCCCATTTCTAATCCTATCCACCCTTGTCACACCCAGTGCAAATCTCAGCATCTTTAACTCTGCCACCTCCAGCTCTGTCTCCTGCTTTCTGGTAAGTGTCACCGTCTTCAACCCATATAACATAGCTGGTCTCACTACCATCCTGTAGACCTTCCCTTTCACTCTTGCTGATACCCGTCTGTCACAAATTACTCCTGACACTCTTCTCCACCCATTCCACCCTGCCTGCACTCTCTTTTTCACCTCTCTTCCACAATTCCCATTACTTTGTACTGTTGATCCCAAGTACTTAAACTCATCCACCTTTGCCAACTCTACTCCCTGCATGTCACCATTCCACTGACCTCCCTCTCATTTACACACATGTATTCTGTCTTGTTCCTACCGACCTTCATTCCTCTCCTCTCTAGAGTATATCTCCACCTCTCCAGGGTCTCCTCAACCTGCTCCCAACTGTTGCTACCCTTCACAATGTCTTCAGCAAATATCATAGTCCATGGGGACTCCTGCCTAATCTCGTCTTTCAACCTGTTCATCACCATTGCAAATAAGAAAGGGCTCAGAGCCGATCCCTGATGTAATCCCACCTCCAACTGGAATGCATCCGCCACTCCTACCGCAGAGCTCACAACTGTCACACTTCCCTTGTACATATCCTATACAACTGTTATGTACTTCTCTGCCACTCCCAACTTCCTCATACAATACCACAGCTCCTCTTGAGGCACCCTGTCATATGCTTTCTCCAGGTCCACAAAGACGCAATGCAACTCCTTCTGGCCTTCTCTAAACTTCTCCATTAACATCCTCAGGGCAAACATTGTATCTGTGGTGCTCTTTCTTGGCATGAAACCATACTGCTGCTCACTAGTCATCACCTCACTTCTTAACCTAGCTTCCACTTCTCTTTCCCATAACTTCATGCTGTGGCTCATCAATTTTATTCCCCTGTAGTTACTGCAGTTCTGCACATTGCCCTTATTCTTAAATATCGGCACCAGTACACTTCTCCACTCCTCAGGCATCCTCTCACTTTCCAAGATTCAATTAAACAATCTGGTTAAAAACGCCACTGCCATCTCTCCTAAACACATCCATGCTTCCATAGGTGTGTCATCTGGACCAACGGCCTTTCCATTTTTCATCCTCTTCATAGCTGTCCTTACTTCCTCCTTGCTAATCTGTTGCACTTTCTGATTCACTATCTCCACATCATCCAACCTCTTCTCTCTCTTGTTCTCTTCATTCATCAACCTCTCAAAGTACTCTTTCCATCTGCTCAACACACTCTCCTTGCTTGTGAGTACATTTCCATCTTTATCCTTTATCACCCTAACCTGCTGCACATCTTTCCCAGCTTGGTCCCTCTGTCTAGCCAATCGGTAAAGGTCCTTTTCTCCCTCCTTAGTCTCCAACCTGTCATACAACTCATCATACACCTTTTCTTTAGCCTTCGCCAACTCTCTCTTCACCTTGCTCCTTATCTCCTTGTACTCTTGTCTACTTTCTGCATCTCTCTGACTGTCCCACTTCTTCTTTGCCATCCTCTTCCTCTGTATACTCTCCATAAAAGTAAAAAAAAAAATGGAAATATTGTGAACAAATATGTACTCAGTATTTAAGTTATACTAAAAATACCATACTCTAGGACCATACTCTAGGCAGAATGCAATAAGGTCACAACTGCAAAAATGTAACAATTGCAGACAAATCTCTAAATATTTAAAATAATAAGCTTCAGATTGTATCTCTTATTGTGTGAGTCCTGAGCAATATAAAATAAGAATGAAGATAAGGTGACAACAACGCTGAAAAGCCTCCTCAGAAGCATACTAAATTGAATATTTATAGTACAGTGGTGGGGAATTGCAGAATTCCCACACCAATGTCCTTTGATCCTGGTTTGACTCCTCACTGAAGTGCCTTTGGTAAGGAGTTTGCACCTTTCCTCTGTGTTCAGGGTGATTTCCTCCAGGCATTCCAAATCACATTGTCAGGTCAAGAGATGACCCTAAATTGGCTTACTGTGAGCAAGTGTGAGAGTGCTCCCATGGATGGACTATCCTCGCAAGAGTTTCTAGGATTCTTTCTTGGGTTTGATGATACCTGGATAATCCCAGAAGCTCCAAAGCATAATCAGGTTCAGAAAGATAATGAATGAATGTAATAAAAGAAAATGAAAATGAATATTTTAAATAGGAAAGGAAATTTATTTGTGAACCAAGACCATCTTGCAAGGAAGAGCCACTTTTATCGCCAGCCACTATGGGTATCTAATTCAAAGTGCTTCATTCGTTCTTGTTAACTAATCAGCTTTTCTTTTATTATGTCATAAATATTCCTTTGTTTATTGCTTCCTCATTTCACAAACCTAACAGCAGAGTTTAAAGTATTCTCAGAGCCAAGTTTAACGACCAAATTAGATTTCGTACATACTTCAAATGCTCCAATAAATTGAGCAAAAAAGTCCAAAGGGAGAATAAAATGTTCTGAGTTTATTTTTTGTGCTCGGAGAGGTAACTTAGTTCTCATTTGGGGTGTTTAACCAGTTTTACATTCATAATTATATAACTGTGCCTCACTGCACACTATACCAGTGCACCAGCAGGAATTGGACAACAGGGACAATCACAAGAATCGGTGTCTGCCAATGTCTGTCAGCAACTCTGCAACATGAAAATGTTTTATGCTCACCCACCTCTCCTGGCTTATTGGGAGAGTTAGAATGAATAAAACACAGAGACAGTTGCAATAATGTGAGGAAGAGCATTATATTCAGTTATACTGAGGGGAAAATAAGTATTAAACGTTTTAACATTGTTCTCAGTAAATATATTTCTAATGGGGCTATTGACATTAAATTTTCACCCGATGTCGGTAACAACCCAAGTAATCCACACATAAAAAGAAATCAAAACAAATAAGTCCATAAATTATGTGTAATAAAGTGTAATGACACAAATAAAAAGTATTGAACACATGAAGAAAAGGAGGAAAAAAGGCATTGAAAGCCAAGAAAAAGTCTAAAAATCAGTCAGTATATAGAAAGCAATCCTGACCCCTATCGATGTAAATTAATATCAGTTAGTTTAGTCCTAACTGAGAGCCTATGAAAAGGTTGCTATTTACCAAGGTGTCACACAAGATGCATCTCATGATGGGTAAAAGTAAAGAGCTCTCTCAAGACCTTCACAACCTTACTGTTGCAAAACATACTGATGGCATTGGTTACATACGTATTTCTAAACGTCTGAATGTTCCAGTGAGCATCGTTGGGGCCATAATCCAGAAGTGGAAAGAACATCATTTCACCATACACTGGCCACAATCAGGTGCTCCTCACAAGATTTCTGACAGAGGAGTCAAAAGAAAAATTAGAAACGTTGTCCAAGAGCCAAGAACCACTCATGGAGAGCTTCAGAAAGTTCTGGAATTAGCAGGTTCAGTTGGTTCAAAGGAAACAATAAGTAATGCACTCAACTGCCATGGCCTCTATGCATGTTCACTGCACAAGACTCCACTGCTGAAGAAAAAGCATGTTGAAGCTAGTTTAACGTTTGCTGCACAACATTTGGACAAGCCAGTGAAATACTGGGAGAGTATAATTTGGTCATATGAGACCAAAATTGAACTCTTCGGATGTCATTGCACTTACCATGCTTGGAGGAGAAATGGCACTGCACATCATCATGGTGTGGGGCTTTTTTCAGCATATGGTACTGGCAGACTTCATATAATTGAAGGAAGGATGAATGGAGAAATGTACCGGGACATAAGAATCTGCTGCCATGTTCTAGGATGCTGAAGATGGACATTTC
This sequence comes from Polypterus bichir lapradei, assembly GCA_026402145.1. NCBI lineage: Eukaryota > Metazoa > Chordata > Cladistia > Polypteriformes > Polypteridae > Polypterus > Polypterus bichir. The sequence goes on along the minus strand of JANRMT010062854.1, from coordinate 69,240,152 downwards.
AGCAAGACAATGATCCTAAACAAACAGCTAAGGAAGCTCTCAACTGGTTTCAGAGAAAGAAAATAAAGCTGCTAGAATGGCCCAGTCAATCACCTAAATTGAATCCAATTGAAAATCTATGGAAAGAACAGAAGAACAGAGTTCATAGAAGATGCCGCTGGAAACTTCAAGATTTGAAGACAGTTTGTGTGGAAGAATGGGCCACAAATCCCACCTGAGCAATGCGTGTGATTAGTTTTGCATACAGGAGGCATCTTAAAACTGTCATTACCAACAAAGACTTTTCTACTAAGTACTAAATAAATTTCAGTAAGTGTGTTCAATACTTATTCCCTGTGTCATTCCACTTTATTACACATAGCTTAATTTATGGACATATTTGTTTTGATTTCTTTGTATGTGTTGATTACTTAGGTTGTTATCGACATCTGGTGAAAATTTCATGCTAATAGCCCCATTAGAAATGTATTTACAGAGAAATGTAGATGTCAGCAAAAAAGTAAAAAATCCAAAGTTATCATATCTCAGTTTTGTAAAGGTCCAGATATTAGATAAGAGGTTCTGTTGTCCAGTTGGAAGTAATTAAATAAGTGATATTAAAGAATTAAAAAGGTGATATCTCACATCAGAGAAAGGAATTATATGATATCCACTGTGATTAAGTTTTAGGCAAGGTAGAAAAAAGGAGCTGAATATCTGAACCAAAACTCAGATACCATCTTGTGTGTAATATTTATGTAAGATTCTACTGAAATAGCCAGGAAGTTACTTGTTAAGTTAGTGCATTCTGAAACAGGCATCAAATAAATATACTGACTTCCAATCTGAAAAAGAAAAAAAAACAAAAAACAGTGGGAGAGCACAATGGTGCTTGATTAGCAATGCTGCCGCACAATTTCAGAGTTCAAATGCAGTCTTTGTCTGTGCATTCTCCCTATACCAAGTGTATTTAATATCAGAACTCTAGTTTCCTTCTGCATTTCAAGGATATGCAGGTTTAGTAATTAGATATCCTTAAGTGCCATGTTTTGCATGTATGAGGTTATCTGGAGAGTCTAAACTGGCCTTGTATGGTTGTATTAGAGTGTGCCCTGGCCCAGGATTAGTTCCTGTCTTGTGCCTGCTGTTGCTAGGATAGGCTCCTGCAATCCTCCACTAATTATCTACTGTTATTAGTATAACAAACAGCTTTATATATTTTGCAGTACTTGTACATCAATAACCCATGACAAACAGAGAAAACTTATCTTGCCTTTAACAATGAATTCTATTTGCAACTGTAAATTATACAAAACGTCTATATTATAAAAATCTAAAGTTTTGATACAACATAAAAGTAGTACAAAATTAACACACATTTTAAGATTAAAAACATTTAGATCACCATCATTTGAGTGGTGCAAATGATGACATTAAAAAAAAAGAAAACGAGTTAAGTCTTAAAAAATGAAATCAAGAAGTAACATTAATTAATTAGTAAACATTAATTCTTAACTGAGTTACAGAAGAAGAAATTATAATTCTTTTAAAATGTAAAAAAGGCCGCTCACCAGTGTAATTGGAAACTAGGGATGTGCAATTTAGTTACGTCACCTGTAAATTCCCCTTAACTTTAGAGGAGTTTTTCTAGTGATTGACAGGGTCCTTAAAACAAGTCAAAATATAAAAATGTCATCTAAAGAATGACATTTCCATAAAACATATTTTCATTTTATTATTATTTATACCTTAGGTTTAGTTTACAGATTATTACATATAACAAATTTCCTAAGAAGATCATTATTTCATCTAGCCTGGACCTCACTGCCTAATTACATGCTTTTTGAGGTTGTCAAACCATCTCTGCTGTGATATCAAAATGTAACCTGAATAATAGCATTACTAAACTGATGACTTGAAGAAGCAGAATGATAAAGATATGTTTTAGATAAGTAACGAGGTCCAGATGACTACTTAAGGTACCCCTGCCATCGTAAGTATCATATACCCACTGATGACTGACAACCTTTATTACTTTAATGTTGGTTGCTCTCTACTGTGTAAAAATACAGAGACAAGACTTTCAATATTATATTCTGCCTTCCTTTATTCTGGGTTGAAAACTATAAGCCAAGAACTGTCCCCTTATACATTTGTGATTGTACAGTATTTGAATGGAATTAAAATTAATGGAGGATAAACAATAACATGCACAATTGTCACTTGGCCAAATTGCAGGAAAGGAACATTAAAGGAATTCTTGATTAAAATTATTTAACACTTCCAGTCAGCTTAAACCAATTCAGTTTTGTTTATTAATATGCTGCACTGATATACAGTATGACAGATTGTCTATCAGGCAAATGCAGAGGCAGAACCGATATTCAAGAAGTACCCAACAGTCAAAGGTTCTAATACTATTTCTGATTCAAAAGCAAAAAGGAATGAAAGAAAAATAAATCACCAAAAAAAGGCCTTTTCTTCCTCCTCCTCCCTCTTGTTCTTCTTCAGGCAATTCACAAAGAACGCTCAAAAAATTTGTCAAAACAAAAAGAGAGAAAATTATGAACAAAGACAATGATGGAAAAGTTAACATCCGCAAACACAGATTACTTCCATCCAAAAGTATATACAAATTGGAAGTAAGTTGTCCTCAATAATATTTACAAACTTTAAATGCTCTTCTCTCTTCTCTACCTTCTCAGCAAAAAAAAGTGTATATAAGCCCAAAGACTGGTCAAAACTTCAATCCATGGTGGTCTGGACTTCGGTTTGCACATATGTCCATTTAATCAATAGTCACGTCTTCTGGGGATTTCAACAGAAAACAACGTTGAGTCAGGCACTCGAAGTTCTCTTTTGATTAGGTGCAGCGTCACTCATTTAAACCGTCCTTCCCTTGCGCGCACGTACGCGTTTGCAACCAAGTCGCGCCGGCTGCTCGTTCACCTCTTCAGGTAAGCTGCGTGGTGAACTTTTACCAACTTTTTTTTCTCTAGGTGTGTTCTCTCTTTCTCTCTCTGCCAGCAACCTCTTACTTTCAAGCACTCTGCTCTTGCCTCCCTGCAGCGGCTTCGGGAACACATCAGGTTGCTCCTATTTGAAAGTTCGCCTGGAGATAAAATAGCGGCTTTGGACATGTGCTTCAGCATAGTGTCAGGACAAACCAGGAGAGGCCCAGTCAATCCCGGAGAAGTACTGTGAATCGCAGGCCTTCGAGGTAAAGGGGCAACTTTGATGAGGAGGGCACTAAACACTGGTGCATTATTACTCCACCCCCATGTTCTCACTTGCTGGGGTGCTAAAAACCGTGATATGCTAAAGATATTTATAAAAACCTCTACTTTAAAAGTGTCTGCGGATTATCACAGGACACATGATAAATATTATCATAAAAAGACAGACTGCCTTGGGTGGTTCTAGCAGTGACTAGCCCTTTAAATGAGAGACAGGCTTCTGGGTTGAAGGAATACTAAAAGATCCCTGTTATTACAGAGGACGTTCTTAACCACAGAAGCAACCATAGCTTTTCCAATAGAGAACAAAGTTGGTAAATTAGCAGTGACAAATATTTAACTTGTTAGAGGAAATGAACATAGAGTTTGGAGATAAACAGAAAAAGTCAAGAGGTGAAAGGTGCTGGGGTACTTTGTGGTGAACATGTTAGTAAGCCACACCACTGGATACACAGGGGTTGAAATTTTGTAAAGATGATACAGGATTTGTTTTGCTTTTGTTTAATTTGTGCTCTAATTTATTCATTGATCATCCCTTTCCTCTGTTTATTTGTACAATAAACACATTTATGTATTACATTTGTCTTTGCTGAATCACACATGGTTCAAAATTACAATTAAAAGGACCACCATTCGCTTAAAAGCAAACAATTACCATTTTGTTTTCCTCTCCTCTGTTGGTCACAGCCAAACTAATGACTCTATCACATCATTTATAGGATAAATAGCCTCAGGTTGCTCTATATACAATATTGAAAATGTTTTCTTTTCTAGTTATTATTCTCCTAAACTTTTAAAAGTTATGCTTGCTTTTATTCTTGTTTTAATGTGGGAAAAGCAAATTAGCAGAGGTCATGATCTTAAGACACAAGAAAATATCAAGGAGGTTGAAGCAATAATAATCTTATTGCTGGTATGTTGTTTTCCTGTGTTTTAGCAGTTTATACCATCTACAAGTTGTTAATGAATGACAGTTTAATTTCCCTCTGGGTGTATCACCAATGAAAATACTAATGTCAGGAAGAAATCCCTTGAAGATTATCTCAACTGTTTCCACTTTACTACCATCTAATTATTTATTTTTTTACTTAATTGTGAAATCATTGTAAAATTGAATTCTTCTGCTGCATTTGAAATACAAACTGAATGCAAAAGCAATGGAATGGCATACCATCCAGAGTGGGGTTCTGCCTTGCTCCCTGCCATAATCCTGAATTCAAACATGCAGCTTTGAGAAAGTTCTATTAGGTTATTTTATATTCAAATCACACCTGAAATACAAGGGTGGATGAAGTCAGAGATAAAGAGATATCTGTGGAGCTGAACTGAAAAGCCCAAAGATATAACCAGAACAGTTTACTTAACAACACAAGCTACTTTATTAATATGTAAGTGGGTTTTTGACTATACGTTGAAAAGTCAATTGATGGAATGGTGATGGAGTAGTGAGCACTGATGCCACAAACTTTAAGAATATTGGATTCTAATCTCTGTCTAGCAACAGTCTGTGTGCAGTTTATAAATTATCTCTGTGTTTGAGTAGATCTTCTAGGTACTCAAGTTTTTTTTTTACATTCTTAAGATATGCATTTCAACAGGTGAGTGTGAGTGTGCTTTGTGATGGACTGCTATCCTTGACAGTGTGTCAGGAAGAGAGTTTTAGAACTGGTCTACCATCCATTGTAATGGACAATTCTTGAATGCTGTTAAATAAGATGGATGAACAGTCTGCTCTTATAGCTGGTGTGGTGGATGGCCAGCTTTATATTCCGGTCCTCACCTCCAGGCCGCCAAGAGGAGCTCTCCCAACAGCGTGGACGGGCCCCGAGTTCCAGCAGGGCCTAATGGACTATGTAGTTTTTATACACAGCCCTGCTGGATACCTTGGGGGCCACTGGGAGTCGCTGTCAGAGGGCCTGTGAACTCGCATATGCCCTATAACCCGGAAGTACGTCATAATCCCGGGACAGGAAGAGACGACATGCTTCCGGGATGAGGATATGGACTGTTTACCCTGAGCCAGAAGGAGTAAGGACTTGTGGACTGTTGGGCAGGAACGCCTTCGGGTCAGGGGGTATAAAGGGTGTGAACTGGGACCCGGACACAGGCAGATGGACAACATAGTTCCACCACACACCGTTTATTTACAATATATACAAGTTACGTGCACCACAAACCCCAGTGCCTCTTCCACCGATTCCCCAAAGTCCAGGCCACACTCTCAGTCACTGTGCCTCTCTTTCCTGGCCGCCTCCAGTCCTCTCTCCAGCTCTGTCCACTTCCACCCGACATCCACTGCTCACTGAAGGGAGGCGGCCCCTTATATGCTTCCCGGACAAGCACCAGGTGTTCCGGCATTCTTCCCTTGGCCACGCCCCAGCGTGGCGGAAGTGCCGGCTGTCCTCCCGGCAGCTCTCCGGGTGTCCTCCAAAGTCTTCCTCCCGGCACTTCCTGGTGTGGCGGAAGTGCCGGGCTCCCGGGATAATCAGGCACTGGGGCGCCGCCTGGCGGTGGCCACGGGTCCCTACAGGGCTGGGCTTCCAAGCCCTCTACCCGAGGCCTCCAGTATAACCAGGACGGACGCCCCTCTCGGTCTGTGCCTCCTCTGGTCCTCCCGGCCGGGGACCACAAGGGACACTGGGAAACACAGACACTGAGCTGAGCTGGGAGGAAGGGTGGCGAAGTGTCTGGGAGAGGAGGATTGAATAGTGTTGTTATTGAGTAGTGAAAAGTGGAAGGTGCTTGGTGCACTGTGATAAAAGAAAAATAAAAGAGTCTGGGACTTTAACCTGTTGTTTGGAGTGGTACCTGAGGGTTCAAGAGGTGGGTCGGAACCTCTACTGCCACACTGTTCATGGACCATAAAAGTACTGGCTGGCTTAAGCATGATATAACTGATACTGTTTTAATGCTGGTCAAATTTCATCTTTTTCAAGCACAGAGAGAGACAGTGCACTGTGGAAAAAGCAAGAAGGGGGACAGGTTGTCTATGTGAAAGAGGAATGGTGTAATAGAGGGCATATTAATGGAATGAAATTCTGTCTGTTGGAATTCGTCCACGTTATACGCCCTTGGAGATGTACATTATTCTTACTAATGTTTATATTTCTCTCTATGTAAATTGGGGCTCAACAATGGAAATGATTCATTCGGTCACCAATACTTTAATAATGACTCATTCTGACCCTGCAGTTATATGTAATGACTTCAACCATGAGACTTTGGAAGGAACCATGACAAATTTCTATCAGTTTGTGATGGGTTCCAGGCAAGGAAATAACAGGCTGGGCCTGGTCTATTCAAATGTTAAAGACACTTTTAAGTGTTTTGGATACCAGGGGGTGCTCCAGCACCCCAAACACAAACAGGTTCAGACACAAGCATAAAAGGCAAAGAGTCTTTTATTGTGGGAAATTCTTCCCCAAGCATTTCTCACCACCGCCACAATTAAGCACAGTATAGCACACAGCAATTTCTTTCTTCTTTCTCTCTGTTCTTCACTGTCTCCTTCACTCCTCCCCATAAGTGTTGTCCTACTCCTCCTCCCAACTCTGGCTCGTTAATCTGAGGCAGGCATCTACTTTAATCTATCCCCCAGGAGAACTTCCAGTCTTCCATACATATGGTCTGAATGTACTATCAGGTGAGGTTGGCGCCCCATGAAGCCCCATTATGGCATCCATGGAACCCAAAAGGGCTGAGCCAAAGAACTCTATGTCCCATGATGCCCTGTGGGAATCTGAGGCACCATTGCAACCCAGGTTGGCTGCTATGTAACAATCTTGGGGAGATTAAGCCCTGTGCATGCTCTCTCTCCTCAGGTTCCTCCATCCTGAGAGACTCTTGGCTTAGTTAGGACACTGGCCATCTGTCACACCTCCCAGTTACAAGCCTGTTATTAGAGGGCAACTTGTTACCTCCAGGACAGTGTGGAAGTTCAGCTTAGCGACTGAAATGGTATTGAATGGCTGCTTCCAAATGAAAGACTAATAAATCATACGAGGAGACCTGGGTTCACTTTCTGGGTCCTCCCTGCGTGGAGTTTGCATATTCTCCCTGTGTCTGCATGGGTTTCCTCCGGGTGCTCCGGTTTCCTTCCACAGTCCAAAGGCATGCAGGTTAGGTGCATTGGCGATCCTAAATTGTCCCTAGTGTGTGCTTGGTGTGTGGGTGTGTATGTGCCCTGTGGTGGGCTGGCACCCTGCCCGGGATTTGTTCCCGCCTTGCGCCCTGTGTTGGCTGGGATTGGCTCCAGCAGAACCCCATGACCCTGTGTTAGGATATAGCAGGATGGAGAATGACTGACTGACTGACTAAATCATATGCGAGTCACATGAGGATGATATTGAGGGATTCAGTCACTGCACCACAGACTATATTAACTTTTATTTCAATACTGTAGTATCCTCAAAGTTAGTGTATTGCTTTCCAAACAACAAGCCCTGGATTGCCAAGGAGGGCAGGTTTCATTTCGAAATTCTACGCATAATGGTCATAACTAGAAGCTATTTTTCTCCATTTACTGTAATGGAGTTCAGCTCGAGGGGCGGAGTTTCGTATGACATCATCATGCCTCTCACGTAATCACGCATTACGTAGAAAGCCAGGAAGAGCTACAAAACGCGCTTTAGAAAACATTCATTATATAATTAAAAAGGCAGCGAAACAATTAGAAGCGAGCGAATGACATATCTATACCAATAAAAGGCAAAGCCCTCACTGACTGACTGACTGACTCATCACTAATTCTCCAACTTCCCGTGTAGGTAGAAGGCTGAAATTTGGCAGGCTTATTCCTTACAGCTTACTTACAAAAGTTAAGCAGGTTTCATTTCGAAATTCTACACGTAACGGTCATAACGGTCGACAACGTCCGCCATGTTGAACTTTCTTATTTATGGCCCAATCTTCATGAAATTTAGTAGGCAGCCTTCCTGCGCTAACCGAAACCAATGTACGTACTTATTTCGGTGGTATGACGCCACTGTCGGCCGCTATATTGAACTCTCCAACATTACTAATTCTCCAACTTCCTGTGTAGGTAGAAGGCTGAAATTTGGCAGGCTCATTCCTTACAGCTTACTTACAAAGGTTAAGCAGGTTTCATTTCGAAATTCTACACGTAACAGTCATAACGGTTGACAACGTTCTACATGTTGAACTTTTTTATTTATGGCCCCATATTCACGAAATTTGGTAGGCGGCTTCCCTGCGCTAAACAAAACCGATGTACATACTTATTACAGTGGTATGACGCCACTGTCGGCCGCCAAATTGAACTTTCCAAAGGTCTTTGTTACTTAAGGGCCCATCTTCAAGAAATTTGGTACACGGGTTCCCAACGCTAACTGAATCCTACTTACGTACATATATACATCCATAGCCTGCAGCTCGATCACTGTGTGAGGCGGCGTTGGGTCCCCCATCCCAACACCTCCCACGTTGTTGACTGCCTGCCTATATAAGGCCATCCGTCGCTCCGGTCTCTACATTCCCTTCCTTGCTTCGCCACGGGATTCACGTCTCCTTGCTGATAACTACAGCCTTTTTATTTAATCCACGGCTTCTCCGCTGTTTTCTTGTTTGTTTATTACGATTATAGTTATTGTGTAGGTATTTTAGACTTACTTTACATTGTTCAGGTACCCATTTCCTTTATCATTCCAACCATACCCCTATTAACACGTCTATCGAGGTGATCACCATCGATCAAAGAACTGTCACTTACCGAGTGGTTTCCATGCCCGAAGGTGGCACCTGCCTTTTCCATTCTCTTTGTTACATATTGCACGGCCATATCAGGCTCACTCTTGATATCCGGAGGAACATTGTGTCTTATGTATTGAATGACTGAGACAAGTTCAAGGTGTGGACGGTACAGGAGATAATTATACTACACAGGAGCACTATAAGAGTGAAATGCTTAAGCCCTTCACCTATGGTTCTGCATGTGAGTTGATGGCTGCCGCTAAATTGTTCGGTTGTCGCTTTCAAGTGTACCGAAATGGCCAAATATTTAACACCTTTCGACAACCGCCAATGCCTCTTAAACATCTTAGATTCGCAGGTGACGATTTCAGTAGTGGACACTTTGATGTTTATGAATGTTTAAACTTTCAAAAGCTGGATGTGAAGTTATCGATGAAACCGGTTGTATGCTTACAACGCTTGACAGATGCCAAATGTCACTTCAACACAAGTCCTGCAAATACTGTCGTAATTGAAATAAACCATGAAACTCAAACCGATTATGACAGCAGCAATCCAAGCTGTGAGATCTGAAACAAGATTACTTTTCACATGGCCAACTGTACGTTGCACGCTCAAGAGTAAGCTCAGCGCACAGTTTGGTCATATTACAACCGGAGAGCCGAAATGACAATGTGGCATACAAAGAGATCCTTAACAAATAATTATTGGTATATTTTCCCTCACTTTAAAAAGGTTTAATTTTCTTCTTAATAAAAATTTTAAGGCAGTACTTTGCTGCTGCGAAGAGCGGGTATTTTGCTAGTAAAACCATATTCAGCGGCTCACGTAAACTGACGCAGTGCGCAGACAAAAAGCAACAGTTCCAAAGAGTGCTGAACAAAAACCGAATTACACTACTACGCTCAAATAGATAAACCACACGCCGTGGCGCCCACGTCCGAGGTTCGATTCCCGAGAGGGGATGCACTAAGTATGTACACGCGCTTCTCGATTTATTTTAACCTCGCATCCCCTTAGTTTGAGACGTATGAAAACGCATGCGGTTAACGCAGAAAGACAGATCACCTATTGAAGCTTCATGAATAATGGATACTTTATTCGCGATCAATGATTGTTTTGGTAAAGCCATACTCAGTGTATTCATTAGATGAACGGTAAAAAAGTAAGAGCGAGGGGACGGTAACTTACTGAAGCACACAAGCAAAACCACAATAGCACGCGGGCTCGATGTACTGACTTGCGCGATCACATTCCAAAAAATATTTCTTTTCAAGTTCTATTTAGTCCATATGAGTCAAACTCAAGGCCCACGGGCCACATCCGGCCCGGCGTGTAATTATATCCGGCCTGCGAGATCATTTTATATACTGTATTATTGTTATTAATGGCCCGGGGATATGAAGCACTGGTAACACAATAAACTACAGATCCCATAATCCAGCGCTTCAGCTGCCTTACCGAACACTTACCATGTTAATCAAGTCTAGCTTATGATGCTACAAGTTATTGCCAAGCTAGCCCACATGATGCCAAAGAGAAAAGGTGATTCTGAACATAGAGCCTTTAAAAACCGATGGGAGGCTGAGTATATGTTTACTGACATTGCCGGTAAACCCGTGTGTCTCATTTGTGGAACGTGTGTACAAAAACTGTGGTCTCCTTCCCAGCAAAAGTCGAGCAGCCGGCGTGCGCGCATAGCTGTGCCGGGATTTGAGACGCTGACTGCGCTTCTGCCTTAAGTCAAAGTGAGCACTTAATTTTTTTCATCCTCCCCCTGAGCTATAGCCCAGACAAGTGCAAACACGGGACCCGTTTTCTACACCATGGCAAAATAATATTAAGGCGATTCACACTTTCTTTTGCACGTATACGATTATGAGGTCCTCAGCTCGGATTATGAAGACACGCACACGAGTGAAGGACTGACAGTGCCATCACAGCCGATTAATGGCAGAGACGTCTCACCAGTCTACACAAGACCCACCACGAATGTCCCCAAAAGGCGATCATAACGTCACCGAACACATCTCTCTATACTATATAAAAGAAAAATGCAACTTTCGTTTCTTTACACCTTTTTTCATTTTATCCCAAACCAAAGCCTTTCTCTCTTAACACTGCAGAGGACACAAAACAATTTTTCTTTAATTACTGGCAATACCGGTAAGGCACATTACCAGAGGCAGAAATTTGAACGTTCACATAGAAAATGTAATTTCTATACCACAGCCGTCGTGTAGCGCCTTTCAAAAGGGATCAACTACCGAGAGATGATCCATATACATTTTAGCTGCTGTTAGTACTACTTACCTGTTCTGTTATACCGTCTTTTAAAATGTAGTTTACCCGCAATCACTCGAGTAGTGATCAATGTACCTTTACTTCTTAAAACGTTAATGTTTTACTGTTTAATAACTAATAGACTATATTTTATTATTTTTCCCTTGCACTCAGTGACCAAAGCTATACACACACATATAGACACATACATATATATATACATATATATACCTGTGTGTATGTTTGTATGTATGTGTATATATATATATACTAGCAAAATACCCACGCTTCGCAGCGGAGAAGTAGTGTGTTAAAGAAGCAATGAAAAAGAAAAGGAAACATTTTGAAAATAACGTAACATGATTGTCAATGTAATTGTTTTGTCACTGTTGTGAGTGATGAGTGTTGCTGTCATATATATATATATATATTTACACACACACACATAAACATATATATATACATATCTATACATATACACATATATATATACACACACACATATATACATACATATATATATCTACATATATACACATACATATACATACACACATACATACATACATACACACACATATATATACACAAATACATATATATATATATATACACATACACACACACATATATAAACATATATATACATATATATACATATCTACATATATACACACACTGTATATATAGGTTCTGTGTTGTGGAGATTCTCAGGATGGATTGCAGGTGCTCATCAGTGAGGTGACTCCTGTGTGCTGTTTTGTTAGTCTTTATCACTGAGAAGAGCTTCTCACACAGATATGTGCTACCAAACATGCACAAGGTTTGAGCTGCATGTAGACGGACTTTTTTTGTTCTTCAAAGTCACCAAAGCGCCATGCAAACTCAGTGCGCTCAGTTTATCAGCAAAGTGCGTATTTGGGAACACCGTAGTGACGACTTGGTTCAACATTACTTGGCAACAGGGAAAGTGGGGCAAGTTGCACTGGTGCATTTGTGTCTCTTATAAAAGCAGCTTCACTTGAAATCACTTTGTGATTGTGCACGGGTAAAAACGTCCGCTGAAGTGTCAGATTCTTATTTAATTCTTCTGCTTTCTGTATCTTCTGCATTGCATTCAGGTCTTTCAGGTTACCCTGATGTTTTGTCTCATAGTGCCGTCTTAGATTAAATTCTGTAATTACACCCACATTAGCTCCACAAATGAGACACACGGGTTTACCGGCAATGTCAGTAAACATATACTCAGCCTCCCATCGGTTTTTAAAGGCTCTATTTTCAGAATCAACTTTTCTCTTCAGCATTGTGTGGGCTAGCTTCACAATAACTTGCAAGCTAGACTTGATTAACGCGGTAAGTGTCCGGCAAGGCAGCTGAAGCGCTGCATTATGGGATCTGTAGTTTATTGTGTTACCAGCGCTTCATATACCCGGGCCATTAATAACAATAATACAGTATATAAAATGATCTCGCTGTTTTTCTCCATTTACTGTAATGGAGATGAGCGTGAAACCCGTGGGGGCGGAGTTTCGTGTGACATCATCACGCCTCCCACGTAATCACGCAGTAGGTAGAAAACCAGGAAGAGGCCCAAAAAGCGCTGAAGAAAACATGCATTATATAATTGAGAAGGCAGCGAAACAATAAGAAGCGAGCGAGTGACATATACAACCATATTCATGAGTTCTGCTACTTCGGAAACAAAGCACGATGTAAACCTAAACTTTAAATTAAGTTCATAAACAGGCTGCCGCTAGCGTTTGTAATTTAGTGCCTGCCCATATAAGGCCGTCCGTCAGCGGCAATCCAATAGAAACACTGCCACGGGTAAATATTCACGGGTGAAGGACTGTGCTTATGCAGAGGAAGATGAGATGGTCAGGGTGGTGTTTGGCACAAACTCAGCGAAACTGCGAGAGAAAGTTTTAACTGCCGGGACTTAGGTAACATTAGATACAGCCATGGACATAGCACGACATGGCACCAGCACAGCTGGGAAACTTCGATGCATGTACACCGAGCGGCTCACGTGAACTGACGCAGTGCACAGACAAAAAGCAACAGTTCCAAAGAGCGCTGAACAAAAACCGAATAACACAATTGAAAAGGTAGCAAAAAAATATGAAGCGTCTGATACATACAAGCATATTATTCATAACTGCAGCTACTGCAGAAACAAAGCACACGGTGGAAAAAGTGAATGTCCCGCTAAAGGAAGACAGTGTTAAAAAAAAAACCCGTACATGCAGTGTGTCAGGTCTCAGATAAAGAAGAAGACGAGCTGTTTATTGATGCAGTAAGAAACAAATCTTTTTCATAGCTTCTTTAACACACTACGTCTCCGCTGCGATACGCGGGTATATATATATGTATATATATACCCCGATCTACATACTCGAATAATGAATACTTTATTCGCAATCAATGATTGTTTTGGTAAAGCCATACTCAGTGTATTCATTAGATGAACGGTAAAAAAGTAAGAGCGAGGGGAGGATGACTTATTGAGGCATGTAGGCAAAACCACAATAGCACGCGGGCTCGATGTACGAAAAAATATATCTTTTCAAGTTCTATTTAGTCCATATGTGTCAAACTCAAGGCCCGGCGTGTAATTATATCCGGCCCGCGAGATCATTTTATATACTGTATTATTGTTATTAATGGCCCGGGTATATGAAGTGCTGGTAACACAATAAACTACAGATCCCATAATGCAGCGCTTCAGCTGCCTTGCCGAACACTTACCGCGTTAATCAAGTCTAGCTTATGAAGGTGCAAGTTATTGTGAAGCTAGGTGATTCTGGACATAGAGCCTTTAAAAACCGATGGGAGGCTGAGTATATGTTTACTGACATTGCCGGTAAACCCGTGTGTCTCATTTGTGGAGCTAATGTGGGTGTAATTACAGAATTTAATCTAAGACGGCACAATGAGACAAAACATCAAGATAACCTGAAAGACCTGAATGCAATGCAGAAGATACAGAAAGCAGAACAATTAAATAAGAATCTGACACTTCAGCGGACGTTTTTACCCGTGCACAATCACAAAGTGATTTCAAGTGAAGCTGCTTTTATGGGAGACACAAATGCACCAGTGCAACTTGCCCCACTTTCCCT
>JANRMT010062854.1:69105706-69225423 GCA_026402145.1 Polypterus bichir lapradei | reverse complement strand
ATATATATATGTATGTATATATGTGTGTGTGTATATATATATGTGTATATGTATAGATATGTATATATATATGTTTATGTGTGTGTGTGTAAATATATATATATATATATATATATATATATATATATATATATATATATATGACAGCAACACTCATCACTCACAACAGTGACAAAACAATTACATTGACAATCATGTTACGTTATTTTCAAAATGTTTCCTTTTCTTTTTCATTGCTTCTTTAACACACTACTTCTCCGCTGCGAAGCGCGGGTATTTTGCTAGTATATATATATACATAGAGACAACCAGCAAACAACACTGTTAAATAATATTGCTGAATCCCAGATGAAATTACAGTTGACTCTCAGACAGGGTCACTCCATATCTTTGACTTGTGGCTTTGGCTACATGTTTTTGCAAATTGCCTTGGATAAGGGCATCTGCTCAAAGAAAAATCATAATGATTATGTTTTATATTATTGAAAGATAAATCCGAGGGCTCTCACATACATCAGGAGATTTTCATTCAGGCTTATTTTGTTCATTGCTAAATCTATTTATCCTTTAATTAACTTAAGTTTTCCAGGCCTGAATGGATAATTAGCCAAACATCACTGATGCTACTCCAACCTGTCGTTCTTAGGTCAATGCAGAGCATAGTACCTTTAGCTCATCAAATAGGATCCAAGTACCCATCCAGTTCTTCTCACATAGACACTTTATCACCACTTAAAGATGGAAAACTTTAATTCCTTTACAGTTGCTTGTATCTTGGTGGGCTCACTGACGCTCACTTAGACCCTCAGATTTGTGCAGTGTCCTATTGTATTGATGGTTAACAGCAGCTGCATTTTTGATCCTGGTGGAATCATATCAGAATTTTTCTAAATGTGTGCAGACTTCTCTAATGTAAACATTAACTTACCTAACTAATAGTATATGTTCCTCTTCTGCTAATGAGTAGAAAAACATCCAAGTTCATGGACTTTTCATGGCAAAAAAAAATATATATATATATATCAAATAATGCAATGCTGGTGCCTGATTTATCTTGATTGACATCAGATCATTGTGATATGCTATTGTATTTTTTTTATCTGAGTAAGGCTGCAAACCTTTTTGAAAACAAAAATATCAAATGTATTTATATATCCACACAAAAAAACACGGAAATGCTACTAACTGCTGAGAATGATATTGACCACAACATTAGTCTTGGAAAAATGATTCATTTTAATGAATCATCATGCAATTTAGGCATTATCTTTGACATTAGCATGTCATGCCAAAATACACATTACAAAACTATCCAAAATATGCTTTTTCCATCTTAAAAATGTTGAAAAATGAAGACATTTTCAAAATATTCAGGATACTGCGGAAGTACAGTAATTTGTGCATTTATTTTTAGTAGGACTAACTACTACAATGTGCTATTCACTGGTTGTTCAAATCGTTCTCATGCAGCTTACAGTTAGTTCAAAATACTGCTGCAAAAATCCCACGAATCAGAAAGTACAAACACAAAACTCCAGTTCTCAATGCTTGCACTGGCTCCTAGCTGCACTTAACAGCTGATTTCAAAATCCTCCTTTTAACTTATAAAGCCTTAAATGGCCAAGTCCCAACTTACTTGTCTGAGCTTATCATTACTTACAAACCAGAGTGTACAGTGAGGTCCCAAGATGCTGTCCCACTTAAGATTCTAAGGATTAATAAAATAAGTGTTTTAGCATACCCTGACTAGAGCTGCTAATTAGCTATGCATACTGCATTCCTGTTTGCTATTCATTTGTACAGAAATATAGGTAATACAATATTTATAAATTGTTACTAACCCTCCTCTATTCTGTTTCTCTTCTTGGTATCTGGATGTGAAAGTGGGTGCCACTGCTGTACTGCCAAACTGCTCTCCTGCATATGGAAAAGTCATCTTAGATAAAGGAGTACTGGAATCATTGGATGGAAAGATTCCCTCATCAGAATGGGCAGAACAATACAGACTCTACCATAAGAATGCCCAGGAGGAGGTACTGTAGATGGATAGTTGGCCAAGGCCTCCATGCCTGTGACTTTGTCTGAGTTTGACTTGCTCTTTTACAATTTTATTCTCCTCTGTTGTCAACTGGTCGTCAATTAATTCATGGACAGATATTGTTGGTTTCCATTTATGTTGATTAGTTTATATTAGTTGGCTTTCTGTGTGTTTAAATGAATTTGTATCTTTATATGTATTAAAACTGTATTTAGTAATTAGCATAATCTATACTTGTATTTTATCTGAAAATTTGTTCACATCACTCTGCATCTTCACTCATTGAAGGATACTATATAAAAATAATTTGTATTGTATTGCATCCATTTAAAATAAATAATAAAGTGTGCAGAAAGTGGAGAGGTCTGAATAACATATGAATCCACTGTACATGTTCTTTCTAAAACAAGATTGTGTGTTTCTTTGAAGATGGAGTATCATATTTCCTCCTTCCTTTCTACAAAGTGGAAGGAGCACACATAGGCTTCCTTGGCAGCTTTTTTCAAATTTAGCACAGCCTTCCTACACAGCCCTGTAGTTGAAAATTAAGATGCAGCATAATGTATTGTGAACAATGCAATCCTGATATTAAACACCTTTTTTTATATACATTTTTTAAATTACAGTGGTTATTTTTAAGGGAGCACATGGTACTGGACTATTGCACATCTTCACTTACTTAATAAAGCTTGAACCAGAAGTGCAAATATGCAATTTAAGAAAGAAAAAAAAAAAAAAAAACAAGCCATTCTCATTTTAATATAAACAATGACCTTCAAGCCCTATCATTAAACTGGAAAGGCTGAACAAATGTGCACACACCCAAGAGTATAGAGAACACTGCAGGGCCAATTGATCCAGCCCCTCAGCCGGAAACAGGCTTGTAGAACATAGCTCAACAACAATTTCACATACCACAAAAAGCAATGTTAAGTGATTACACTGAGCATTATATAAATGATAAAAATGCTTTAGGAGACAAAGCTGTAAAACAAAATTGTTAAAACATTTTAATAACAAGTCAAATAATTCAGGGAAACTCATTACTCATTTTGTACTACATCTGGAGGGGATGTGCCCAAGTGGCTCTTAATGGAGAAATACCACTTGATAACAGTTGCATCATATTCCACTCAATGCATTTTCCATCTCTTAATAACAAACTTCCCTGTGTTTTGGAGATTTCTATATCTTGAAAACACTCGTGTAGTTTACCTATTATTATTTAGTAACAGATTTTTTTCCTTTATCTTCATGTTCTAGTTTCTACTTACTGTGTGACTCTGCTGATGCTGGTGTATTTAAGTTGAACTCATCTGAAACATATTAAAAGCTCAAAGGTGAAGATAATCAAACTAACCGGGTCTCTGGACACTCTGTACCACACAAGGAAAAATAAACTAAAAGTGGTACCTTCAAAAACAACTAATGGGAGGAATAAAGAAAGGGAGAACTCAGCATGGCTGTTATGATTTTTAGCTCATTGTAACTCATACTGTGATGTTCATTAGTCAATATGTTTTTTTATATCTTTGAATTGCTCTGCTGCAACAGGTGATAAGGCAGATTTTTATGAAAAAAAGGATTGGGAGAAGAAATACTATCAAAACTTGTGCAAAGTTCATTAACCAAAAATCAAAACAGATTTGTTGTTAAGCTTAGAAGTACTTTAAAAAATCAAAGTCAAAAGGATCAAAGCACAGGGTCCAGAATATAGTTAAACAGAAATGCACTCCCTACAATAAGGCTTTCATCTATGAACTTGGATGACCAGGAAGTGTTCATGCCTTCCAACATTTATATCTAATTATCGCTGATGACATGTCCTGTTAATTTAGCCTAGCAATGTTGTAGTTACCAAACGAAAATATGGTTTGTAGGACAAAGTGGGTATTTCCCATTCTGCTAGGCTTTTTAGTACCACATCAAGCCTATTAAGACAGCAGATTTAACAGGGATGCATAAATACAAGCATACTTTTACCAAACTTAAATTCCAAAGTTTCTGAACTGCAGTACGTACCAGTCTCAGTCCTGCACTTTACCTAATGACAAAGGTGTAAATCTGACAAAGGTGTTTAACTGACATCTTTGCAGAGACCTCTTTAGACCAGAAGGTGCATAATAGACACCCAATTCCAGAACAAATAGCTTTTATTCAATGAGTGACAACTGTGATGAACAAAATAACCTAATAAGCAGGCATTGATTTTGTGACTGGAAGTAACTTTAATCCAATCACAATAGGCTACACTTTTCTTGAAAAACTAGCTGCACCAATATCTGAAGGAAAATCTCTGTACATTCTTTCTGAAATTACTTCCTGCACTCTCTGAAATGACCCCTCTCCGAAACTTAAAAACTGATGAGCCACTTTCTTGTTGGAAAGCTGAATGCCAACAATCTATGAAAGCTGAAATCCACTCTGTCAAGCCTAGCTGTGCCAGTAACTGAGACCAGTCTAAGAAGACTGAGAAGTAGGCATTGCTAAAAGAAGTGAACTTCAGCATCTAAACTCCTGTGGCAGAAAGAGTAATGCTGTTCCATATGAAGTTGAAGAAAACACAGCAAAGGACCTACCCGAGAAAAGCAGAAAACTCCATGAACAAAGGACCATGTCACAAAGAGAAAGAGTGCACTTGAACACAAGAAGAATCCACTACTTTAACCTGGAAAACAACAGCAACAAATACACACAACAATGTGCAACATCCTTAAAGATTTGGTACTGTAAAACTGTTTGTCTGTACCAAGATAAATTAGAACTCTAAATAGCCAGTAAACAGCCAGCCTTTTCTATATTACAGTAAGTTTGCCTGTCTTCTTTTGTTGTGTTCTATTTTATATAACACTAGCAAAATACCCGCGCTTCGCAGCGGAGAAGTAGTGTGTTAAAGAAGTTATGAAAAAGAAAAGGAAACATTTTAAAAATAACATAACATGATTGTCAATGTAATTGTTTTGTCACTGTTATGAGTGTTGCTGTCATCAAGGATGTGATTATCATTATTTCTTTCAATCAGGTTTGTATTTGGAGGATGTGTTGTGTTCAAGTTATATTCTGTGTTTGTCAACCGCTGTAAAGATAACTGGTTTCATTCATCGAAGTGTTCACTACCCAAATCGGCACTCATGAATCTAAGATGTTTAACAGGCATTCCCGGTATTAAGTTGTGGATTTGCCTGAGAATATTTAGCGGTAGCGTGTCTATGAACTTAATTTAAACTTAAGCTTTACACCTTGCTTTCCTATTGATATGTCTACAAAGGCTTGTTCAGATTCAGAGGGTTGTTCCTTTATACTGCATCAATAAACTGCTCGTATTCCTCTTTATCTGAGACATCACACACTTCATGCACGGGTTTACCTTTCCCTGTCTGGCAAAGGCAGTTCATGTGAGCCGCTCGGAGTACATGCATCAAAGCTTCTCAGCTGTGCTTGTGCTATCTTGTGCGATCTTGCGATGTCCACGACTTTATTTATTTACTTACAAAGTGATCAAAAGTCTCGTTTATACCCTGCGTCCTCTCATTAAACTTGTATCTCGCGAATATCGCATTCGTCTTAGGCATGACAAACGCCAGAGGCAGCGTGTCTATGAACCTAATTTAAAGTTAAGCTTTACACCCTGCTTTCCTATTCGTTTGCATAAGCACAGTTCTTCACCAGCAATTTTAACTCTGTTACAGCAATTTTAACTCTCTTACAAAGTGATCAAAAGTCTCGTTTATACCCTGCGTCTTCTCATTAAACTTGTATCTTGCGAATATCGTATTCGTCGTAGGCATGACAAACGCCAGCGCAGCCTGTCTATGAACTTAATTTAAACTTTAGGTTTACACGGTGCTTTGTTTCCGCAGTAGCTGCACTTATGAATATGCTTGTATGCCTCACTCGCTTCATATTCTTTTGCTGCCTCCTCAATTGTGTAATCCGTTTTTTGAACAGGTTTCATTCATCGAAGTGATCGCTAACCAAATTGGTACTCGTGAATCGTGAAGATGTTTAACAGGCATTCCCGGTATTAAGTTGTGGATTTGCCTGCGAATATTTAGCGTCAGCGTGTCTATGAATGTAATTTAAACTTAATCTTTACACCTTGCTTTCCTATTGATATGTGTACAAAGGCTTGTTCAGCGTCAGAGGGTTTCCGCAGTAGCTGCACTTATGAATATGCTAAGCACAGTCCTTCACCCGCGAATATTTAGCGGCAGTGTGTCTCCCTGACCATCTCATCTTCATTTGCATAAGCACAGTCCTTCACCCGCGAATATTTACCTTATATGGGCAGGCACTCAATTACGGAGGCGTGACTGAGCTGCAGGCTATGGCCGTATATATGGACGTAAGTAGGTTCCAGTTATGACTGTTACGCGTAGAATTTCAAAATGAAACCTGCCTAACTTTTGTAATTAAGCTGTAAGGAATGAGCCTGCCAAATTTCAGCCTTCCACCTACACGGGAAGTTGGAGAATTAGTGATGAGTGAGTGAGTGAGTGAGTCAGCGAGGGCTTTGCCTTTTATTAGTAAAGATTAGAAAAATCTAGAAGAGAACAGACCAATCAGCACAACAAAGCTCACTGTTTCCATCCATTTAATTCTTCCATATTAACATTAAGTCTAGTTTTGAAAGTCCCTAAAGTCCTATTGTCCATCACACTATTTGAAAACTTATTCCATGAGTCTATAGTTTTCTGTGCAAAAAATATTTCTTAATGTTTGTGCGAAATTTACCCTTAAGAAGTTTCCAACTGTGTTCCCGCGTTCTTGATGAACTCATATTAAAATAACAGCCTCAATCCACTGTACTAATCCCGTTCAGAATTTTAAATACTTCAATCATGTCTTCTTTTAATATTAGTTTGCTTAAACTGAAAAAGCACTGTTCTTTTACTCTTTCCAAATAATTCATCCCCTGTAGCCCTGGAATCAGCCTAGTTGCTCTTCTCTGGATTTTTTCTAGCTCTGTTATATCATTTTTGTAGCCTGGATACCAAAACTGTACCCAGTACTCCAGATGAGGCCTCATCAGTGTGATATAAAGCTTGAAGCATAACCTCCTTGGACTTGTACGATACACATCGTGCTTTATAACCTAACATTCTGTTAGCCTTCTTAATGGCTTCTGAACAGTGTCTGGCTATAGATAATGATGACTCCACTATGACTCCTAAATCCTTTTCATAAGGTGTTCTTTCAATTTTCAGACCTCCTATTGTGTATTCAAACTTAGCATTTCTACTTCCAATGTGTAATACTTTACATTTACATACATTAAATTTAATTTGCCACAAATCTGCCCAACCCTGTATGCTGTCCAGGAACCCCAGTAATGATTCAACAGATTCTAGATTATCTGCAAACTTAACCAGTGTGGCTTGAAGGGGCACTCCAGCTCCCCAAACCTGACACAGACAGACACAGGATTTTGCTGTGGGAAACTCTTCTCCCAAGTGTTTCCCACTACCAAAGCACAGTATAAAGACAAGCAGGCACACAGCAATGTTTTTCTTCCTTGAATTTTCTCTGTCACTCTCTGCCTGTGCACCTCCCAGTAAGCTTCAACATCCTTCCTCCCAACACCGGCTTCTGGAACTGCGGCAGTGGGCTAATTTATGTAACACCCAGGAGTACTTCCAGTGTCCCATAATTGTGGTCTGCACAGATTTCTGGGTGAGGTGGGAGCCAGACAAAGTAGGGCTCACCAAACCCTGCAGCCCCCCCTGAAAGCGCCTAACAGGGCAGAGTCGCAGAACTCTGTGTCCCATGATGCCCTGCAGGAATCGACTGTTAGAAGCCTAGGAGGGCTGCCATCTAGCGATTAGGTGAGATAATGCCCTGTGCACACTTCCTCCCCTGGTCCTTGTTATGAAGGCGTCCTGGTAGGGTAAGGGTGCCAGTCATCCACCACAACAGCTTGTAACTTATATTTATATCCATATAATTTCTACATTAAAAATAGTAGTGGCTCTAGCACTGACCCCTTTGGAACACCACTCTTATTTCAGCCAATTCTGATAAGATTCCTCACCTCATAATCCTCTGCTTCCTGTGTCTGAGACAATTTTGTAACCATCTACAAACAACACCCTGAACTCCTACTTCTTTTAGTTTGATA
Organism: Polypterus bichir lapradei; assembly: GCA_026402145.1. NCBI lineage: Eukaryota > Metazoa > Chordata > Cladistia > Polypteriformes > Polypteridae > Polypterus > Polypterus bichir. The sequence continues at coordinate 69,217,267 of JANRMT010062854.1, read as the reverse complement.
CCCAACTTCTCATGTGACACCTTATCAAATGCTTTCTGAAAGTCAAGATAAATAATATCCACTTTTCGGCCTGGGTATGACGTTAATCTGCATCCAGCCCTGCAAGCAGGTGCTCCAATTTACAGAGAAAGCTTGGGGGTTGGTTGAACGATTGGCGCTCCTGCTACCATAAAAAACCTCACATAGTTCCAGTGAGGTGCTGAGGTGTCACCTGCAGCAGTCGGTTCTCAATCCAGGTGGTTCGTCATTTGGTGGATGCGGCAACGCTCTATCAGTGCATGCTCCCAACCTCTCCCTCCACTTTGATCATATCCTTTTGTTGATTCCTCATAGAATTCCAGCATTTTGGTTAAAGTTGACCTCCCTCTTTTGAACACATTGCTGACTTTTCTGTAAAACTCCTGTTTTTGCCACAGGCTGCTCAATCTTACTGTATCTTATCCATCCATTTTATATTATAAATATTATCTGTTCCTGGTGATGTGTTTGATTTTAACCAAATTAATCAAGGCAGCACTTCTTCCTATATAATTTCCAAATAATTCAGTACCTCCTTAGTAATCCCTTTTACCACTGGGAGGTAACCTTCTTCATCACATGTGAAGACCTCAGAAAAATGTGTGTTTAGAGCAGCTGTCTGTATTTTTTATTTCCCCTTTACTATTCATAATGCAGTTCACCTCCTTCTTGACTGCTCCTTTATTACTAAAATTTCTATAATCTTTGTGTTTATCAATAAATTGCACTTTTCTTTCAAATGATTATAAGTGAGCAGGTGAACTTCCTTGTCTGAACCATTCTTTTGGCGGTTTTCCTTCACTGAACTGACACCTCAAACACCATTCCAGGTCTGGATCTCAGCTTTGAGACTGTTTCTCCATTGCTGCTCTATAAACCCAGGCCAACAGACCTTAGCAGATGGTGAAGTGTTGATGGAGCTGCAGTAATAGCAGTCTCTTAGCAGTCTTCCTCTATGTACCAATTCTGCAAATGGCATTCCAAGTCCTGGATCTCAGCCTTCAGACACTGCAGCAACACTTCAGAACAACCAAACCAGAGCACTGCAGTTTTCATGACTATCAGCACTTTTTAAATCAAATTGTAAGTATTCTTTTTATCCAGCTTCTGCAACCAAAGTAGTGCCAGAACTAAATGTGAGAAGTGATTCTTTGCTCTTGAAATGACTCTTCTCACTAGACCTAAAACGACTGCTCACCACTGCTGCACTTTTGTTTACGACTTTGCAGGCTTGTCATTTTTTATAGGTGCCCTTGCATGGGTGATTCACCTCTGGCTGATAAAACTTGTCAGTTGAATTACAATAAATATACCAAATCACATACACAAAAGCATGCATCAACATCTCTTTCACTACTCTTACTGTTGTAAAATGCCATATTTTGTGGCTTAAAATTTCAAACTAAAACAGTGTACACCAGTATTTCACTTTCCTTGTGAGAGGTGTATTTTCTTTAATGAGCACTAGCTTGCAAATCCTCCATACAGTCAATCCAATCTAGGGAGTCAAGCAGTATCTTGTACAAGGCAGTAACCAACCCAGGACAGTACACCAGTACTTTACCTGGCACATTTGGACACTTACAAAATATTAATAAGGGCTTTATAATTAATGATAAACATAACTATTTAATTGTCAAAAGGCAACCTTCATATCCCAATTCTTTAATCCAAGTATAGAATACCAAAAATAACAATAATATTCTACAGCAAGCATGCAAAATAAATGGTACTTCCACATTGTTCCAATCTATAAAACTGCACTGTAAAGATCAGTATAAAACCTCAGTGACTGCTGAAAGAGAATCTCTGGTAGGGGAAAAAATGAATCGTTCAGTTGCCGGGCATGCCTAGAATGCAATTACCCTTCCCCTTCCTCTTGGGAGCTAATTAGTAAAGAAATGTTAGCTAGAAATTCCATCATCTTTAAAGCTCTGTGTGTTCCAATTTGGAGATTTTACTGTGCATGAGCACTGGAAATGAGCTCCATCAGGATGCCCCGAAGTTCTGAAAACCCAAAGTTATCCCAAAGTGCTTCCTCCAAAGCTCTTGCACAGCGTGCTTGTTGGCACAATTTGCTCTGCATTACATGACAAATTCTTCAAAGTGTTGTTGCTTTCTTTAAAACACTTTTGCAATGCGTTATGTAAGGAAAGCATCTTGCACTTTTCCTTTGAGTGTTTGTCTGAGCAGAAGGATCTCAGAGTGGGAAATTGATTTTTTGGCATTTGCTGTACAGTAGTAATATTGTACATAAATCTCAAATAACACAGCCAACACCATAATGCCAGAGGTCGGCCAGTATCATGTTCAGCTTATGATGAATGTTTAACGGTCAGTTTCAAGGATGTTAGCCAAAAACAGATTTCTACCCAGAAAAACATATTATTGTTAAAGTAATACTTAAACATTGTTTCCAAATATACAATTTAATTTTGTAAAAGTTAACAATGTTAAAGAACTGGCATATTATTTAAATGGTTAGTTAATACATATAAATGATATACAAAAGGCAAGTCTATCTGACATTTTTAGTGTCTGAAGGTCAGTCTGAATTAGACTGAAATATTTTTTTCCTTCTGAAAAGGATGTTATTCTTTGAGGACTTGCACATTCTCCCTATATATACGCTTCTTTCAATTTCCTGTCATATCTCAATTATATGCAGATTAGCAAATCAAAATCAGCCCAGTGTTGTGCATGTTAGGCTTACTTGGCCTATAGTTGCTTGGATCTTCCTGGTAATTTTTGCCATTTTCCAGTCCTTCAGAATTTTCCCATTGCACAGTGACTTCGTAAAAATATGTATTTATATATGTACTCGCTATCCTCCTTAAGAACTCAAGGGTAAATATATTTGGTCCTGGTGATTTGTTTGATTTCAGCCTATATATTGTATATGCATGTGTCAGAATCCAGGTATTTATACTGGATTTAAATGTTACTTCTAAAGGAGACTAACCTGCAGATACTAACAGAGCACTTCCTATTGGGGTAAAACTAAATTGAATAAGCACTTATAGAAGGCTATTTGTCATATATTCTAAAAAGTTTGGGGCACTTGCAAGAGAAACAATGGGGGTGTTATGTTTGTGGCTCCCCATGTAAGCAAAAAAGTATGCAAAGAAAAAAAAACAAGGAAAATAGCAAATGCCAAGAGATGAATAGACGTTTGGCTGTTAAACCTAAAGCTTGAGAAATATTTCTAGAAAAAAATACAGTATGGAATAGAAGTCAAAAGGACTATGGCATGAAAAAAGTGGATTCTAACTTTAATCTCAAAGAGCCAAAGAAATTGCACTCTAAAAATAGTATAAAGAAATGAGACTCAAAAGACAGTATAGATGGAGACCTACTACTTTATTATATACACAATACAGTATTAACTTTGATAGTACATTTTGGTTTAGTTTTAATCTTCTGACTAAATTGCATTTTAGTTTTAGTTATCATTTTCATCATTTAATTATTGTTAATTTAGTCTAATTTCAGTCAAAAAAAAATAAAGTAAATTGGTTTTAGTCGGCTAAAAGTAAATTAGTCAAACAGAATCCGATGGATCTTATTTAACATATGAATATGCACAGAATATACTGTACGTCCAAATAATTATACTAACGTGTACATGAATGAGCCAAACCACATGCAGTGATTAATGAACATAAAATAATGAGTAGGTGTGGAAAGGATTTACTCCAAAAGATCTTGGTCGGATAATCATCACAGCTTTCTGGCCTTCAAAATGTCTTAGTTATGCTGCTTTAAGATTTTACTGGGCCAAGCAGCACACATTTAATTTCAGCACAGTGTTTATAAAGAATGAGATCATCATGAAGCATCTGATTATCTGACCATGTGCATATTTTAAATTTATTCTCTGATATTTTTTTCTCCAGCAACTGAAACACACTGCTTAAAATAATACTAAAAATAAAAATTCTGTTGAACTGTTGAATTAGTGAATTCCAAAATAATTTAGGACACTTACACAGCAATATTGTCAAGCCACCAGTATGGGATGGTGTATTTAAGATACTATCCAGATACATCTAATTTACTTATGCTCAGGAAGAGAAAGCCGAGACCAAAAGAAAATCTGCAGCGAATATGGATTTTCTTAATGTAATCTGTACAATTGACTACGGACATGTTTTGATATAGGCACCATGACAGAATGAATCTGCTTTTGGAAACAGAAATCAGTTTTATTCAAGTATTATACAACTAACTAGACATTAAGCCCGTTACAATAACGGGCGCTAGAACAGTAGTGCATAAACATTAGTAGGAACAGTCTATATTAAATGGCAAGGGACCTTGACCTCATTCTGTTTGTTGTCTTAATTTTTTTTTTGTCAAAAATATTTTTGCAAGAAGCCTAAAGTAAAACAACAATAAAAATAAAATAGAAACGTATATGGCAATACAGTAAGTATAATTAATATTGCCTTAGTGTAAAACTTTGTAACAATCTGTAATACACAATATCTAAAGAAGATATTTAGGAAAAAGTTTCTATTTTTTTACCTCATGAAATGTTTCTATAAAATTTCATTATAGACAACATTTCTTGTAAATATTCTGTCTGAGTTTGGCAACAGTTTGCCTTGTTCAGGACCATCTACAACCTTGACAACAACATCTGGAAAACTTCTAACTCTTGATAATGCAACATATAACTGACCGTGGCTGAATACTGGTTCTGGCAAGTAAATGCCAACTTTTTCTAAGGTTTGCTCTTGTGAGTCTTTCTCTTTTAGCGTTTTTCTGACGCTCATTTTCTTTTTCTTCAATCGATGTATTTGCTCGTATTTTTCTTGGTCTTTCAGCCTTTCTTTTGTTGATGTTTACTTGTTGAGTTGACCATTCTTCCAGGAGATGTTGCTTATATAGGATTTGATTGTGTGTCTTTTGTCCTAGTTGACGTGTCCTTTTTTTTGGGTGGCATGTTGTTAGTAGATACGTCCGTAATATTTTCTCTTACAGTAATACTGGCTTGTATGTGGCTGTAATATGCATCACTGTATTGTGTGCCTTTAATTTTCTCTCGCAGTAATACTGGTTTGCATTTCCGTAAAATGCCTGTAATTTTCTCTGACAGTAATACTGGCTTTGATGTCTGTAATATGACTTTAATTTTCTGTCACAACAGTGGGCAATCAGCAGAGTGTCCCCAGCAACTGATGAAATGTGTGGTGTGTAGCTGATAATCGTGCCTGTGGCGTCTCCCCAGCAAGTACTGTGCAGTTCCCCAGCAAGTATTTTAATCTGTGGTGGTGTGCAGCTGATTATTGTATGCGTGGCGTCTCCCCAGCAACGGATTTTATGTGCGCGGTCGTGACTACCCAATCAGCACCCTCCTTAGCAATGACGTCCTTTATTTGCTTATCATGCGCGGCCGCGGTTAGGCCGTTCACTGTGTGCATAGCTTCCAGTGTGTGTGCGTTCATGGTGCCATGCACATGGGCGGGGCACAATGCGATGCGCGATGCGGCCCCGCGCATGCGCACTTCACCAGAAGACACACACACGGACACCTGGACGCACAAAGGGGTTTTATTAAAGAGGATATGTGATTCTAAAATGTGTTTGAATAAAGTTGTAGACCTCAGGGTCACACTGTGTGTGATGGCTGGCTGCTTGGTAATACTGCCACTGCCGGTTATATAGTACAACACACAGCAGACTCTTCTTATGGGCAAAAAGATAGGCTACTAAGGCAATCAACAGCAAGAGTAATCATTAGACATTATTACCAATATTGAAGACTGATGTGATATAACTTGTTTAAGAACATTGGAATATGATTGACGCATCTTTGAAACGCATAATGAAAAGAGAATTTCTCTTCACTTTGTTGTCCTGCTGGCTGGAGTTGCTAAAATGCCAACAACAAAAAAATCTGTGTAGGACTTACGAATAGTCCAAGTTTTCTGTTAACATTTAGCCAATTTTCATACCAAGATCATGCTTTATAAATTGCAAGTTTTGTGTAAGAAATAGCCAATGCACATTTTATATATGAAGTCCCCAAAGTAGTTTATTGGCAAACAAAATTTGAGAGAAATTAGCAGATATAGAAGAGGAGTACTAGACATGTGTCGTATCAAGGAAGGAGAATGGTGTTAAATTTTTATTAAAATTGATATGCGGATCAAGAGAAAATTCCTTTGGCATAGTTAAACATTGATTTAGAAAATTAATATAGAGTGCTAATACATGATTATTGGAGAAATTATTTAAAGTAATCAAAGGGCTACTATATGAAAAAAAAGTAAAATTATGATGATAATTTGTCTAAAGAAATCAAAATAAAGAAAGGAGTAATGTAATGATGTACAATGTCTGCTGGTTTAGTTGTTCTGCATGTAGAGCTTCTTTTACAACAGAATAAGAAGGATGATAAAAGGAGTACAAATGGCCAGGAGCTATGGGAAAAAGGCAAAAATCATAGCATATACAGTATGGATAAAAGAAGTACAAATTGCCAGGAGCAATGGAGAAAAAAGGCAAAAATCATTGCATATATGGATGACAGGTAAGGTTATGCTATATACTGGTACTGAAAAAGTACCAAAAACCCCAATTTTTAAAATTGTACAATACCAGCATTATGCTCATTTCAGCACTGAAAGCAAAGGGTTGCTTACAGGCATCTTGTACTTTGTTGTATATCAACAAGACCAGAACTCCAAGGGGGACCTCCTGTATCCCCCAACACTCTTCAATATATGTGTTGCATCAGGGACACCAAGGGAGAACCCCTTACTTACTGGAGCTGATTGTTTTTACATTCGAAGTACTGCAGAGCAGGGCAGTACACAAGTGCGCAGCAGAGGAGGGGCATGTGCTTGTGTGCGGGGTGGGTGGACAGGAGTTATCCCTTAATGCTTTGGTATTGTTTTGGTATCTACACTGAGGTGTGAAAGCTGGTATCAGTATCAAAGTCAAACTTTTTGTACCAATTCAGCACTAATTGCAGCAAGCAATTGTGCATGTAAAGATCCAATACAAACAAAAGAAAAACAATATTCTGTCTATAATAATATATTTGGCTACAATTGTTTATTACCAACTATTTTTGGATAAAATCAAATAAGCATTGGGCATTTTTGTCAACAGAATAACAACTAAAATGGTATAATCAAAAGTAGAAGGAAAAAGTTATATTACCATTAAAACGTGTCAAAAGTAGTGAACTTGGTGATGATCAAATAAGGGAAGATAGCAGACATAAATTGGAATACATATTAAAAAAACATGGGATACATAATCAACTAAATAATAAAACAACACATCTTTTTGATATTTAAACATTAAAAAAAAAGAGGTGGATGAGAGAGATTTGGTCACCTATCAGCCTACCCCCAGCTTTCATGTCTAATGGCCAAGTGTTAGCCAGGAGACTCTACAAACTTTGTAATTCATTTCATTCATCTACTTTGTAAAATGCCTTTAAGAATTCTGCAGAAAAAGTTCTTGCATTTGCCCTGGTCTCAACTTTTTCTTTCTTCTGTCGCCATTCATGCATACTGCTCTTCGCAATAAACCTAGGAAACAATCAGGGTGTAACACAAGAACCTATATTTCCATGATGGCATGGAGATTTGAAGACTTGCATCTGCCTAGTGCCATCCAGGTACTATGTTTTATTCAAGCAAACTTCTACCAGAAAAATATCCCTTCATAAAGGTTGTCACACACATGCGCATGGGAGGCAGCTAAAGGGCTTGAATGAGAGTACTGTAATTCCAAACCAGACCGGGAGATAGCAGAGTGCATGGACTCTTTTTAGCGTCTTTCTGTAGATCATTCACAGGAAATTCTGCCTGGCCCTGATGACATCAATTTTGGTTCCGACCCCTTTGACATCACTTCTGGGCCCAAGCCTATGGATGAAGACCCTTCTGGTTCCGACCCCTTTTGAGGTCATTTCCTATACTGGCCTTTAAAAGCTGCCACCTTTCCTCTGTCCCCTCAGTTCTGTTCAGGACACTGACCTGTACACTTCAGTACATTAATTTATTCAATTTTACAGCCAGGAAACAATATATGAGTGGCTGCCCCAAACCTTGATATGGCTCTTTGTCGAGTTTGTGACATGGTCTAAAGAAGTAAAAAAAAAACTTGAAGACTTAAAAACAACTGGGAGCTATTAAAAATATTATAGAAGCAAAAAACTTAGATTAATGAAATATAAAAACCAAGAATCAGAGGTAGAACTGGAGATGTCGGCAAAGAAAAGACACTACTAAATATGTACGCAGACTTAAAATGGGAAACAATTCATGACATTTCAAATAAAAATATTAATTCTGATGAAAGAAAAGCAACAAAAATGTACAATGCCTAAGAGTAAAACGTAAAGGTGTGTATATTTATATAGCAATATATGGAAAAGAAAGATTACTATTAAAAAGAGAACTACACAAAGAAAATGTGATATACAGATACCATTAAGGAAAAAGCTAAAACGTTCACATTACAAGCCTCACTGCTCAATTCCAATTTTTTGCTCAGATTGGATTTACATATCTTGACAGTTCACATTCCTAAATACAAGTGACCTGTATCCAACTGTAATGTAAATGTATCGGCACGCATGCATACATTGATACATTTGTGCATGAGTCATCTGCGTCCCCAACAATAAAAAATGTCATATTTGCGAGATGACTTAGGCAAAATGAACAACAAAACTAATGTGTTAATAGCTAGTATATGCATCACATTTTGCTCTAGTGGACGCCAAGCAGTTCGTCAGCTATACATGATTAGGTCAAAGAGGCAAAAAAAAAAGTAAGATGGACATCATTTGTTGTTTTCGCAGCTACTGCTGGCACTAATGCACCGAGAAATCTGTGGATATGAGAAAGGAGCCAGCAGTGGTAGTACCATGACTGGTATCGCAGCTGTACCTCTCCTCTATTGTTGTTCTGCTGTGCTACTGTTGCTGGCTGATGACAGCAGTGCTCAGCTCATGCGTAGAGGCAGAAAAAGACATGAATTTTGCCATGTCGCATGACCATGATTCAGATACACATCAAATCTAGGACCATATATGAAACTGACACAAATCTGATTTAAAAAGATCATATTTCTCTGTCCACACAGTCCTGAAAACTTCAGATTTGTGTCAAATTAAGTAAAAAACATATTTAAAAAAAATTGGATTAGAGTCACTGGAGCCTGGTAATGTCAACGTAGCCTAAGAACTGCATTTAAATTATCTTCTAGGAAGCATGAAACTTTAAAAACTAAAATGCCAAAAGAGTTGAATATTTGTTTCTCACAATGAAGGTTTAAAATAGTTTTTATACAATGTATGGTGTGGAATAGTTAGGCTCCGCTTATTTTTTTTTAGGAGGCCAGGGTAAATGCTAACCAGACAAAGTAATTCTGATGAATCATTACTGTAAAGTATATTTGTCTTGAAAGTAGTTGAATTTCCCAGGATGACAAAGCCTCCATTCACAAGTCCCAAGGGTACAATGAACGGTTTAAAGAACATCATAAGGTATATCATAACCATTGATGTACCAGTAACTAGATTTCAAGTGGGATTTAAGGAAGACAGTGGAATAGCATCTAAGACCATTCATTGTTTCACACCACTGCTATCAAAATGTCAATTGATGGGATTTCTTATGGAAAAACAATGTAACAACCCTTTGGTAGAGTTCCAGACACATATATTGCAGTTGTTGCAGAGGCAAACAGTGCCCCAATATCAAAAATTTAGGTTTTGACTTTTTCTTTATTTTGCCAGTTAGATGTACAGTACAGGCCAAAAGTTTGGACACACCTCCTCATTCAATGTGTTTTCTTTATTTTCATGACCATTTCCAGCACTCCATCACTCTCCTTCTTGGTCAAATAGCCCTTACACAGCCTGGAGGTGTGTTAGGGGTCATTGTCCTGTTGAAAAATAAATGATCGTCCAACTAACCTGACTTCTGCACAACACAACTGCTGGTCCCAACCCCATTGATAAAGCAAGAAATTCCACTAAATAACCCTGATAAGGCACACCTGTGAAGTGAAAACCATTTCAGGTGACTACCTGTTGAAGCTCATCGAGAGAATGCCAAGAGTGTGCAAAGCAGTAATCAGAGCAAAGGGCGGCTATTTTGAAGAAACTAGAATATAAAACATGTTTTCAGTTATTTCACTTTTTTTTGCTAAGTACATAACTCCACATGTGTTCATTCATAGTTTTGATGCCTTCAGTCATGAAAATAAAGAAAACACATTGAATGAGGAGGTGTGTCCAAACTTTTGGCCTGTATTGTATGTGGGCATAGTGTCCCCTTTCGGACAGGTGTATGGCAGCTAGTATAAACTACACCATGCCACAGCCCTGAACTGGATAGGAGAATACCAAACTAATTGATATTAATATATTCTGATTCAGTTCCTTAGGAAGATATAGCAACACACAAAATGGTTGAATATTTATCTTTTGCGAACATATTTAAAGAGACAATAAAGCTCCTGACAGTCACCATAATAGAACTCAGATGGAGTGAAAGCATTTCTACTAAATTTCCAAGACATTTAGAGAACAAGCTGTAAGATCAGTTCAGATGTACTACATAAATTATAAATGTAGCTGTCAGAAGAACAGCTCCTAAGTGACTAGTAGAAAATATACATTTGAAAAGAATGCTTACTCAAACATTCATGGGGAAAAAAATCCAATTTCTTTGAAATGGTGCTAATTCACTTTTTTGGGGTGGGGGAGGTGGAGAAACCAAACTCTTAATAAACGACAAAACATCAAGCAATGCTTCCAGGTCCTCCTGACACCCATTTAACCTTATCTTCGAAATATATGCAAAATGAATCATTCTGGAAACTCATTCTGTTCAGCTCTGAGTGATCTAATTTCTTTGCTTGTACTAAACATAATTAATCCCATGATGCACTTTTTTCTGTTTTTATGGTGAATTTGCATGAGGTTATTCTTGAAATTCCACAAACCCGTCAGTATTAATCATTTTTAAATTCTGTCCAATTAAATTGGCATCTATTGTGAATTTCTGCCTAATGGAATTTATGCTCCAAGCTCAGTTTCTAGTTAGCTTGGCATGATTTCTCCATGCAATCTCAAGTGTGTGTCACTTGGTGTAACAGCACAGGTGTGAGTTGGAATATCCATCTGAGAAAGAGCCTAGCCTAACATTGTATACCCAGACATATGCCATTGCAGCTTAGAAGCTGTAACATCTACAGAGCAAAAGGAGCTCTCCCTTCATGGCTCACTAAGACAGACATCATCTTTGTAATGTGAAGAACCCAGGATTGCAATTGGCAGCGTTTAGCTGTGACACCCCTCAGTAAATTCATAGCCTGAGAAAGCTTGGCATCTCAGTTACGTCCCATCCTCTTTCTCTCGCTCTCTCTGACCAATGCACTGGTCAGTTGAAGTCTGTAAACTGTCACAGTATGAGAAGGCATGTGCCTCCAGTGATGAACTGTTATCTATATTATTTTGGGCTCATTCTATGAACCTACAAAGTTACAGATAGACAAACCAGATGCAGCCAAAATCAGTATAAGGTCAACAGATCATCACATTTTCAGGAGATCATTAAGCTCAAAATCATAAACCAACCAACTAAAAGGCTAAAATGACAAAGGTGTCTATTCAGTCTTCTACCCCGAAGTCATCAGCCAGAGGAGAAGGACAGACACTACTAAATGAATACCCTACTTGAGCATGCTTTGTAGATCACAGTATACGTGTGCCATATTAAGTTTTCATTTTTCCTATAAAAACTGCTGCCCATTGACATTATTTGTTTATAGAGTTCCCCACCCCTCCCCACACCACCGATTCTTTAAACTCATGCATTTTGCCAGTTTATGCTCACCAGTTAACAAGACAATCTTTGGAATATATCAGGAAAGCCTGAAACAAAATTCATTGAGAAATCATGCAAAGTCTACCCCAGATGGTGATAAGGCCAGAATTATTATGCAGGACACTGTAGCTGTGAGGTAACAGCAGCGGCCAATGAAGGGCAATATACACAAATAAACTAAAATGAACTGAATAAAAGAGACCTCTTTCTGCTGAAGACAGCAGGGCCTCTTCATGAACTGAATAAAAGAGACACCGTTGTGCAGAAGATAGCCGTGCCTCTTCAAGTCATTTATTTACAACCTAGGGGTTCCATACTATGTGGAGTTTCTGTGTTCTTCCCTTCTTTTTGTTTATGAAAACCGAGTCAGGATTGTAGGTTAAATGGTGATGCAATCATTACTCATCTAGGTTTGATTTTTATTTTTCACTTTGAACAAGTATTCAGCTCTTTTTTACTTGCAGGGGAAAATGTGGGTTCTGAAAATGGATGAAGAGATGAAGTATCACAGAATAGGCTCAATACAGGTGACATATTTATCATTTTCAAATGTATTAATAAGTATTAGAAGCAGCTTATGCTCAACATGAGAAAGAAAAGGCATTTATTGCTATTAATGCGGCACAGAAAGGCATTATTCTGTTCCTGACACAGCATAAAGAATTCCATCCCCCAAAGAAAGCAGCATTCTGTAGATAGCTGATAAAAGAAGTTCTTAGGATAGCCCCTCATAAAAAGGTGGTTTGATATGCCTGATCAATATGCCTCTAGGACTCAGAGATTTCAAAGAGAAAGCCAATACTTATTGATAAAGACCACAATGTGCAAAAACAGGATTAACATTAAAAACACCACTGGGCGACATGGGGTCTGCCTTTGTGTGCATGTGTGTGTGTGTGAGTGTGTGTGAAGGGTTAGAATATGGTACAGATGGATGTTAGTTTTAATGTAATTGTGTGAGGTGGCGAGTTGTATGTATGCAAGCAGCTGAGTGTGTGAGTGAATTATATGAGTGTGGAGTGTGTGTATATTTGGAATATATACATGCCCCTGGTTTATGAATTTGTATGTGTGAACAACAGTGTCAGTATGAAAACATGTGCGAGTGTGTGAGAAGCTAGATGAATGTGCATGGTGTGGTTTTCTTTTTTTTGAGAGGTGTGGTATGTGCATTTGGTATGAATATTTGTGAATAAGCAACCGAGCAGTGAGTGCCTGTGTCTGTGTGTGTGAGTTGTTAGATGTTTGTGTGCAATATGTATCCATGCATGTCTAGATGTACCCATGTACTCATCCATGTGTACCCATATACTGTATGCCTGTGCTATTCATGTGAATAAAGGAAATGAAAGCCATTTTAAGTACTGAAAAAACTGTAATACACATCATCCACATAATAGTGTAGACTCCACTGGTGTTGAACTCCGGTCCTGGAGGGCCACAGTGGCAGCAGGTTTTCATTCTGACCATCTTCTTCATTAGTGACCATTTTTTGCTGCTAATTATCTTATTTGCCTTTGTTTTAATTAATTTGACTCAGGCCCTTAGTTGTCTCTTTTTCCTTAATTAGCAGCCAAACAATAATGAGACACAAAACGAGCCAACACATGACCAACTCACCTGTGCCCATCACACAATATCTGAAAATAAAGAAACATGATGGTCTTGGTAAGGCTGATCTCTCAGGTCACCAAAACATTTTAAAGGTGTTCTTAGAAAAAACAGAAAAATCAACAGTTGTTGAAATGTCTGCTAAACCCGTGAAAAGCCATGAAATTAAATAATGGGTTTAAATAACAGAAAGAATCAGCTTCTCATTAAGAGATTGGTTGGAGTGAAATTGGTTGGAGTTTGAATCCCAGTTTAGTTGGTCATCTGCTGGGTCCTTTCACGTCTCATTTCTGTTTGACTGTCATTTAGTGAAGAAAAGAATAAATTCAGTGGACTGAATCCTTAAAAACAGGGCTATTAAATTGAAGGGAAGAGAAGTTACTTAGCAGTGAAAACAGATCACTGATTAGGAAAAGGGTTAGAATAAAAACCTGCAGCCCTCCAGGCCTGGAGCTTGACACTCCTATAAGACTGAAGAGAAAGAACTGTTATGAGCATTTGGCACCCAACCATAAGATGATTTATGGGTGGTCAGCTTCCTAAAATGTAGTATACAATATGTCATATTCAAAGAATTGCTAATGCTTAGCCAAACCAAGTAGAAAAAGTCCTGCAGATATACATTATCAGATTTAAAATATAGTGGAATACATTGACATTATGAATGTAGTATAAAGTCATGCTTATCTATGAAACCCCCAGGTGGTGGACAGAAGGTTAAGGTTTAGAACAGCACAGTAGTCGCTGAGCCACAATGCTAAAATTCAGTCACTCACTCCAATGATGACTTCTCATTTGTGGCTGTGTCTTTTGATATTTATTTTAAAGGATCTTTATGCAGCTCTGGGGGAAGATGATCATGGTAATCATACAGCATAGTACAGGTTTACCACAGGGCACATTCATCCACACACAGTCAGATGGAGTCAATTTAATGTCACTAGCCAAACAGGCATGCATAAAGATAATCTACTAAAATACAGGATAAAGCAAGAATCACATACGGAGTTGAGGGGAAATGGTTCTATCCTTTCAACAACAGTACAGGCATGCACACTGATATTTTATGCCTCTAAATGACCCAACTGCAGATTGTACATTGGAACCTTTTTCTGTTTTCTCTGGGTTTTTAACTATAGTGTTAAATGTACTGTATATATGCACAAGGCTTACATCTAAAATGTGAACAAATGCATCTGTTTATTTCTGACAGCCTTCCTTAATGCCACTAGATAATATCCACATATAATAAAAAACACTGCTCACAGTGCTTCTTTTTTTTTTCTTCTTTGCCTGACTCTTTTCGCTCAACTGAACAAACATCTGTGTTGGGAATCGAAAAGCCCCTGTCTAAATCTCACTATTCAACTGCATGCTAATCTTTTTCACATCCTTGGTTTTACAATTTATCACTGGTGTCAGAAACAGCACCTAGAAATGAAAACAAGTCCCAAACTCCTCTGCAGAATGATGGGATCGCACAGTTTTAAAGAATTAACAGTGCATGCTTTGCCACAAATTCGATTACACAAGATCAAGAGATAACACACAGCCTATGCAAAATGGGCAAGAATAAAAAAAAAAAAAAAAAAAAAAGATTGTTACCTTTCCCTCATTACTATGCATGAAAATCTGCCGATAAATATAATTAGATCTCACACATGCTGTATTATGTATGCCAGTCAAATCTCTTAAACATTAAGATTAAAAGTGGCCAGTGACAGTCAAATTACATTCAATCGCTCTTCATACTGAAGATTCTGGGCAAAGCACTTCAGACACCAAACATGTTTCATTCAGCAAAGCCTGGTACGTTTTTATTTTAGCACATGCTTTCTGATTAAATAAAAAAAGCCTGTCTGTGCAAATCAAATAATTGCTCTCTTAGGGCAATGCCATTCCCATGAATATTTAACTAACCTTTGTTGTGCAATGGCTGGGGGATGTGGGTTTGGTTAGGTGACAGGAACAAAATATTAAAGGCCCATAAATGTTGATAGCTTAGTCACAATATTCCCTGCTCTAAAGATTATAATAAGAAATGAGATAAAGGCTCCATATGTAAACACATATGGTCTACATGTAATAGACTGTGTAACAATAAATGATATTAAAATTAGCCAGAAAATAAAAAAGAAGGCTAGGCAAATTGCAGAAAACTGTGCAGCATATTGGGGGAATTAAAAAATGTTCATGGAATGGAATAGAAGATATTACTCAAGCATTGAAATGTAGATATCACAGCAATGTCAAATTCACTTAATGCAATTCAGGGTCTCAAGGAATGGAGCCTATCTTGTCAACATAATGTTTAAGGCTGGAGCCATCCCAGGACAGGGGAACATTCTATTGAAGATAAAAGAGTTGGCCTAGTGGCATATTAACAAATGTTGCAGTCTCACAGATCCAGCTTCCACTTGTGCTCCGTTCTGCACAATGTCCCTGTGTCTGAATGGGTCTTTCGTCGGGTACTAAGGTTTCCTCCTATAACCCCAAAAACAACACCCCAGTCCTGGGGCATTTCCGGCATGAATTCAAATGCTGTATGTGTAATATTATATGAGATATGAACTGGCACCCTATCAATGAATTGTTCCTGCCTATTGCCTAACTGCTGCAAGACAGACTTCACTCCCCTATGGCTCTGGAGTAGATGTGACAAACTTGAAAACAGATGGATGATAATATACCTTAACCTCAATGATGCTGGGATAAGCTCACTGGATATGGCAAGTGTTATAATACAATACATTAACATACAGGGAACAACTACAGTTGGTTTTGTAAAAATGAGGCATACTTTACTTTATCGAATGTAAATTCTGTTTATTGACTTATTTTTTGAATATACAATAAAAGTACAATCTCTTATATTTTGTTTGTCATCTGTGGTCACATTAGACCGGAGGTATAATTTTAAGATTGGTATGGACTAATTGATTGATATGTCCTCTTGATATGTAAAATTACTGTATTGAGTGAGTTTGTATAATGCAACTAATCCATCCATCTCTCCATTTTCAAATTCGCTATTACCGTATATATCAGTTAGGCACCAGTTAGGAGTGGTATAGGAAATACTGTTGCCAGCTCATAGTGCTTGCATACCAGCTTCATACCTCTGTGTGCAGTTTTTATGCTTTCTCTGTGTTTATATGCAATTTGCTATTGATTGCTGCCTCTAAATTGTGGGAACATGTGCAACAGACTAGCTTTCTGCTGAAAAATAATATCAAATTTAATCACTGAGGTGTCTCTGATGGAGATATGCTGCCAATAAAGTATTAGCAAGCATGTCATTTTGAAATTAACCCTGTCTGTGTTAATACTGTATATTCTGAATACCCTTGTCTCCAAGAATTCATGAATCCAAGTTTGTTTCAGGCAGTATGGCATACTGGCTAAGGCACAGAAATGGAAACTTCCAGGCACCTTTGGTCACTGAAATTGTAATGACTACAATTATATCACATGATATCTCACTAGTGTCCCATCCTATTTTTAATGATAAAACTATTTTATGTAATATAGTACCTTCTAAATACAATCTACATTACAGGTAGTTTCCACATATTTCATAATTTTAATTTGTCATTTTAATTATTTCCATGTGTTGCATTGTTTCTGCTATGCTACATTACCTACAAGTCATCTTTTAAAACAGCTTTTTCATTTGACATCAATCCCTGGTATTAATTGATCTGGTTTAATTAGTTATCAAGGTATATTCTCTGAAATTACCAACAAACTTACTTTTGTCTAAAAAGTGATTGCTTTCAAGCCTGTTTGTTCTCCATTTTAGTGTTCTGCTCCAGTTTGAAATATATCAACTGTATATATTCCCAAAGTATTAACACCTGCACCCTGACAAAGTTTTCAAATATTGCAAACCGACATGCCGGAAAAAAAGAAACATTTTTACACCACAATATAAAATCACCTCAACGGAATGACCCACACATAAAACTATCAATTGTCAACTGTTACGGCTGGCTCGTAAGTCGCAACATAAAACTGGCACAACACCACATTCTTGAGGAAAACTCCATTTATTTACCCAAAATAAGAAAAGTTTACATAACAAAACTAGACGTCTAGGGGTGTAAAATAAAATTATACACGCGCGAGTATTTAATAGAAAAGCTAAGAAGAGGGGAAAGAAAACACACAAGCAAACACAAAACCTGACTCTCCTCCAAAGAAAAAAACCCAGGTTTTTATACATCGTGACCCTCCCAAAGGCTTAATCAGTGATTAATATCACCTGTTGCCCAGCCAGCGATTTCACTTCCCGCAAAGCCAGCAAAGGGGGCAGTAAACAGGCGTAACATCAACCTCAAGAGTAACACACATGGCTCTCCACTCGAGTTCACCTACATGGCATTAAAATGCATTTCAACAGCAGAGCTTTTTTGTCATAAAATCTGTTTTAAAATGATATGTAGAGCAATATTATAGCATTAGCATTCATTGTTGATGGCTTCAGTGCTGTCTTCTGATGGCCTCCTGAACTCTGGTAGTGGGTCAAGTTAGCATGTGTCAAACCCACTGGGTACATTTCAATAACTGACATCATGAACCAGTGTAATACAGTATAACAATCTCAAACCCAATCAATCCAATTTAGGATCACAAGACTAATCACTATTGTACATTTTTTTAATATTTTTTTTTACTTGTTAATCTACTATTAATTAATACTTATTAATTTACTACAGATAACACACAAGTGTAGCCCTTAAACATACTGATTTTGGAGAAACAGCCCTCAACTACCATATATTGTCTAGCTCATCATACTCTGGGGTCAAGCAGCAGATGTCTACCCTATATTCTTAGATTCAGAGCTCTGTAAGGTGTAAATTAGAAGATGACCAAGAATAATATACTTGTAAGTAAACAATGCTGAATAATATATGGAATACTGACCCACAACATATAATGAACAAAGGGAGGATTAGGGGTTTAAGTAAACGACAGCAGGAACTGGGATCCAGTGAAGAAACTGAGTGGAATGAAACTTCTAGTAGCACTAAACGATCCAAGTGCTAATTGAAAAAATGCAGAGCAATCCTGGATACGTGGAGCATGTCACTCTGTACAGCTATCTTGGTTTGTCTTCCACCTACCAAATCTATGTACTCTAGTTAGCAGAAGCTGATGATTCTGGATTTGTCCCCAGTTTTCACAGTTTAGATAAGCTACAACCAAGAGGATAAAACAAACAAGCACAACTGAGCAAATATGCAAATACTTCTATACACAAAAATAATAAAACAAGATTTTGCATTCCTTTTTGAATGAACTAGCACTTCTCCTGGCTCACACCACAGCAAACACAACCTTATATAGCACATAAAACATTACCAAGTAAAGCCAAAGGTAAAAAAGTTGTATGTCTTAGCTCTTTACAAACACAATTTTTTAATTTATTTCTGACAAATAAATAAATATCATCTTTGAGGCAACACAAGGTGATTTTTTTGTGATCACATTTAAGTAATGTTTGTTTGACTTATTGTGAGTGTTTTCAATTACTCTTTCTTCATTTTCCCCAATCTTCTGTCCTTAGTGATAAGTATTGACATTTCACATTAAATGTTTCTGCAATAATATTTGCATGGCTCAACAGACATTGGCACATCTGTAAACTGCTGTAATCAGTCCCCTGCTGATCTCTCCTTTGATTACCGCTGACCCTTTGAATCACTCCTCTCAGCTCCATTTTTTCCATTGCTTGCCAGCTTTTCTCAAAACGTCATGGAAGAATGATAAGAGCGGTGATGGCGGCATGTCACATCACTTACCAAAGCTGTGTTCCTACTGAAGCTATTTATCCTCATGGTTGCATGGAGTTCACTCGGGGAGGAATGGCAACACTGTGCTGGAGGGCTTTTCCAATTTTTTCTATGGTTCAGCAAAGCACGCCATGCTCTTTGAATGCTATTGAAATAAATTAAGCAAATAAATGTAACTTTAAAGTAAACATTACACCTGTTTAAAGCTGTAGCAAGCCAGAGGTTTCCAGACCTGATGCAACAGAGAGGCCTGCGTGGCTGTAGCTTTTCATTTATGAAATTTTTAAAAGCTCTTCCCTAATTCTAAATTCTCCATTTAATAAATCTGTTTAATTCTGTAGAGTCAGAAAAGTGCCAAAATGTGTGTTCTTCTCATTTAACAAATACATAGAGATATGTGTTGTTACTATAATTTTTTAACATAAAGGCACTAATTCACTTTTATTTTTTCCTGATTTATTTTTACTCATTTGTCTTTATAATGTTGTATCTTGATTATTTCTACCTAATTGTGTTTAAATGACACAGTTCACACTGTGGGTGTAAATAACAACAATCTTGACACAGGATAAGTTAGTTTCATGTTATTTGCACCCATGTGTGTAAGTAAAGAAGTGGCTTTAAGAATACATAGAATGAAATCTTGATTAAGTCTCCAAATTTATCTTAATGAGTAATTCTGGTAAAATAAAAGCACTACTTTTGAATAAAAATATGCAAGTTTGTCACATTGCTTAAAAGTTAATAATGTCAGCAATTCATTTATTATTAGAATTTTAAAAATCTTAACATAATAGGTGGCAAAAATACATATGACTTGTAATCATCTGCAGGACTTCCAGGCCTGTACATGATTGTAAGAAAACATTAAAAGATTAGACAGAAAACATTAAAAGCAACAAGAAATTTGCAGACCAAAGGGTGCAATTAATGATAATATCTGCCCATCCATTTTAGTTGCAGGAAGCCCATTCCATCACAAGGCACTCTGTGGTCTTGGGTTGGGGAGAAAAATAGAAAACATTGAAACCTAAAGCAATGTGGGAAAATGGGTAGTTTCAACACAGGTAGTACCCAGGCTGTAATTCAAGACATTAACTTTGTTTTTAAATTATGAACACTTTTGAAGCAACTCAACACATTGTAAGATAAAAAAAAAATCAAAAGCCACTTGAAAGTGGAAGTACTACTATAATCATCCATACGATAATTAGGATAATGGGCCAGTGAATAGCTCCGGGTTCAAACTGAGTTTCTGATTTGGCAACACATTCTTGTTCTTAACACAAGATTTCTCTGTGTCCCGTGGTTTCCTCCCATAATCCAAGTGTATGTGTGTAAGTGGGGTGTATTGAGAACACTAATCTATAGCACAAGCAAATGAACCTGATAAACTGAAATTTCACTTTTGCTGAAGTGGACATTTTAACAGTTTCCAAAGACATCTGGGTGAGATATGTGGACAGCTTATATACTAGTTAACTTAAAGAAGCCTCTCAGAGTATAAACAATTAATTCTCAAAATTCTCATTTGAAGGACTAAGCACCCATGGCAGCCCATTCAATGCCATACCCATTTCCTGGTATTGTTTGAAAACAAGGGACCTTCCAGAGAAAGTATTTTCCTCGTGCACAACCTCAACTTGCAATCCTCTAAAAGAACTTGGGTTTCACTTCTGAATGCTGGCTATACAACATAAGGTTAAGTTCTCCTGTTAGCATACCAACATGGAAAATCTCCTCTGGTGACATTCTCTGCTTCAGACAGTTTACTGACAGAATACAGTGTACAGTTTAAGGTAATAACAGTGTGGTATTTTTGACTCTATGAACGGAATGCAAAATAAAGTTACTAATTTAAAAAATCATTAGGTCAAGACAAAAAAAAACTGGTTGGAATAAAGGCCAATAACTGAAAGGACGTGCCCCACCTTAGATTTAAGTACCATTGAAAAAGCAATGTGGTTAATCCTCCAAATGTTTTATGGAATAAATTAAAATGTTTTAGTAGCAGCACTTTGTAATATGCAAGTCAAATTTTCCAGTGCTAAAAGGATGTTTGTCTAATGACACAGTTGTAAAATTGCTGTGTCAAAGACGGTTCAGCTCATGAGATCACTCTCAACATCTACTGTAACACTAGGCCGCTTTTTTACAAGAAGCCTTCATTCATTCATGAATGTCAATCAATAACTGATTTGGAACAGGACATTCAAACCAGGTCTGTGAGGGTCTTCCTCCAGATACAACATTCTCTCTACCTCATCCCAAATGTTGTGTAGGTAAATTCAAGTATCACATTCTAAATTTTCCCAGTGTGAGTGTGGGCCCTGTGGTTAAGGGACACTTCCTCCAGGATAGATCTTTGACTAATGCTGCAGGGCAGGCTCCAATCCCCTGTGATCCTAAGTTGGGTTAAGCAGATTTAAGAATGTGTAGGATGTGTTATTGGCAGAATGTTTACATAAAACCAGGGACCTCATGTATAATACCTTGCGTAGAATTCACACTAAAACATGGCGTACAGACAAAACCAGGAATGTGTGTAAGCACAAAAAATTCAGATGCATAAAACTGTGTGTAAGTTAAATTTTATGCTCCTTCCCTTTATAAATCCCAATCAACATGAATTTTAACACACAAACTTACAGCCCACTCCGGAACTTTTCCTATTTGAATATGCAAATCAATATAAATAGCCCCTCTATTCAGTGTTTTGTTAAAAGACAATGGAAAAAGCACATATAAAAACGAAGAATTTCAGCGAATGAGAAATGGAGGTCCGGCTCAGTGAAGTGGAAGCAAGTAAAACATACTTTGGTGGCTATTTGGTGGCTTAAGCATTAATATGAGCAACCAAAGGAAACTGATGCAGTGGTTCAAGTACAAGTTCAGAAAGTTGCACAATGCCCAAAATAAAAAGAAGTGGTCAGATATCATAGTCAACAGGAAAAGCTGATCAGCAAATCACAGCCCACTGTCTGAGTGTCAACACCACTGGAGGAGGTGGCAGAATTCTGGGGCTCACACTGTTTGAGCAGCGAGCTTCTGAAATTATTGGTGAGACACTTACAGTATATGTCTTGTCAGAGAGCAGTTCATATCATTACTACTAATGGCAGCATACATTACGAGACATAGACCAATCCACGGTGTGATTACATCATGAAAGATGGTGGCAAAATTGGAAATTAGTATGCAGCAAAGTTACATACTTACAGGATTACTTTCCCTTCTGAAAACTGTAGTTCTTTGGTGTGTGTTTTGTCCATTCTTTGTGAAAGGTTGTTCCTGCAGTGGCAGAAGAAAAAAGGATGGACTTTACACAAGAGTAAAAGAATGTAGCAAAATATATTTTACTTATTACAGTAAATTTATTTTATAAATACTCAAATAAGGAGCAAAAATGACAAAGAAATAAAAACAGTTTTTTCTTAAAAAAAGTCATTTCATCACAGAAGTCAATAAGATTAAATACTATAGAGGGCAAATTGACTAAACAACGATAATAAAATATTTAGGACAACAGTGCACAAGAAAACTTGTGAGCATGACTAAAGACTAAAATGTGATGTGTAGAAGTGGATCACTTAGATTAAGAAGAATGAAGCAAGAAAAGAGCTGAGGCCAGAAAATATATTACACATATATGCACACGTTGCATAAATATATCATAAGGGTACACTATAGATAATACATACACACATACATACATGATATATATTAGGGCATAGAGAATAGATTTAAAAAATAATAAATCACGATTAATCACATCTAACATTAAAACACATAATTATAAAATTAATACATAAAACATGAAGTAAATACACACTGAATCACAAATTTAATGTAGAATCAACACAATTAATTTAAAAAAATTAATGGCATTGTATAAAGTTCAACAATGACCTTAAACCTGAACTTTTAACAAAACACTAATTGAGCCAGTACAACTTGAATTTGAATGCTTTCCTAAAAGGCAAGTTGAAAAGAAGGCAATAAGAAAATTATCAAATTAGCACAGCATGTGAGACATAGACATGTCAAAGTAACGATCAATATGACTGTTGACTTTGAATGCACTGTTGAAAACTGATTTAATTGAAAGAATATGTATCTCTTAAATGGAGATACATTAAAACACTATCCTCAATTGTTCACCATCAACAACTTGATAATTATACTGTACACAAGTGTTTTTCAACTGGTGCGCATTGGAAATAACAATGTAGTCCCCCTGGGTCCGACCAGAGGCAGACATTTTCCTCACGTTGTGAAGACCTGTCTGAGAAAGATTGGACTACCTGGAGAAGACAACATAAAAGCAGCTCTGATCAATCACTGTTTTGCAGACACAGCACTTAGAGAGCACTTTAGCAGACAGGAGACATGTCGAGGGTGCATCTGTCCAAGGGCATGTTCACCAGCGACTCTTGCAAAGCCAAGGTACAGTGGACATATGGGTTGCCTCTGACTCCATGTCAGTGCAGTGAGGCAGATAGAGGACCCCCTACATGAGTGGACAAAGGGACAAAGCAGCTGGAAATGCATCCAAAGTGTTCAATAAGTGCTGTGTTTGTGAACAGGAATTTCAAATCCGCCTTTTTGCCACCCCCTGCTCTGCCCCTTGAGACAGTTTAGCACTTGTATAGATTTAATGCTTCTGTGGTTGGTAGAATCATGGTGTACCTTGGGATTTTTGGGTTACAAATGGTGTGCCACCACAGAAAAAAAGGTTGGAAAAAACTGCTCTACCTACACCTTTGTTCCTGGCATGTAGCTGTTATCCCACTTAAAAACTGTCACCGCACATTACTTAGATGGTTATGTTGCATTCTTTGCAAAATTAGTAAAGATACTGAACACCTGAATCATGGATAGGGATCATCATTACACTTCTTTTTAGTAGAATTTTGTCATTATGTATTAGGGCAGTCAGCACTGTAAGCTGGCTGGCAGGCTGACAAGTTAAACACAGAGGTACTAGAGACTTACGTATTTTGGTTTTAGTGCCACTCAAAGATAACTTATTTAGCAATTATGAGATACAACATTGATTCAATCATCTAGCAGACACTTAAAATAATAATAATAATAAAAAAAAGAGAGGGTATAATTTTCACTTTCTCAGGTTTTCTCTAACATTGCACCAGGATGATCATAAACCCTCCTCCCCACAACCTTTCCTCCTATCCACCCCTGAACCCAGATCAGTATGTTTAAATCGAGAAAATGAACACCAGTGCTAAATATTGACATGATTGATTGATTGGTGTTATCGCCGTGAACAGAGTAATACAAAATGTTAAACCCTTAAATGAAAATTTGATTAAATAACATTTTTCAACTTAGCATATAAATACTGTACAGATGTTTATGTAATTCTTTAGGTACACATTTAACTTAGATGTATTACTGTTTTTTAACATTAAAAATATATATATATATATATATACACACACACACACACACACACAATCAAACAATGAAACATGCACATAAGTATACATTATATACATTATATACAAATACAGCATGTAATGAAGAAGGGTGGAGAAGGAATGACATATGTGGGAATGCCCCATGCAGAGATAGCAAATTGCTTTTTGGTTCTATAAATTGTTTTGTTCATTGAGCTGTACAATAACAGACAAAGACCAGACAAACAGACACAAAGATATGTACAGTAGCTATGTTAAATGAAATTGACAGACGGAACTGGTGTTTATCAAAAACTTAATTAATTACTGAGCATACTGCATTTTATGAATGTAACTTAAAAATAGCTTAAAAAAATCATAACAGCACTGAACTAGATCAGCATGTTAGAAACCAGACTGATGTAGTATAGATAAATAATTAAAACATGATATTAAAAAATAAATGCATACACATTTTGTATATTAATTTAAATATTTCATATATAGTTTACACAGATTGAATACACACATTCAGTCATGCTGGGAAGGCTACAGATAGTTTAGAAATACCATACAATATAACACACTTCTTTCTCATCAATCATTTGTAGAAACTCAATTTTATACATTGTTTTTTTTTTTTTTTGCAGACAGATGTGCTTTAATATTCAAGATGAATTGTACTTATTATGCTTTAAATGATTTCTGTATTCATTTGTCCATCCATTTACTGAACCTGAGTCTTCCCCAACAGCACTGAATGCATAAAATGAACCAATCCTTACTAACATGTACATTAGTCCAATTAAGATTGGCCAATCTACATAAAGACACATCTTTGGAATGAATTTGATTGATGTGTATATGTAAAGCTTCAGTAGATCAGCAATATACACATCCTCAGTAGATCGGCAATATACACATCCACAAGAAAGGTTCACTCATTACCTTTCTGTCACGACTCCTGTTTCTTCACTTTTCTTAAGCAGTCTCTTGTACCTCTTCCCTCCTTCCTGTAAGAAATGTGCAATGCAGAAATGATCAGAATCACTTCCTAAGTCACAGCATACAACCCTGATGGTGTGATTGTTGTCTCCTGCTCTTCAAGGTGCAGGTATTAGTGCTGTGTCTTGAATGTCTTTCATACACGTGTCCATAAGCTTAATGCTTGTTTGGATTCACATTATTAATGAAGAACAAGATAAACATAGACTCAGGACAAGATAAATATAGCAATGTAGTTGAACTTTAAAGCAGGCAGAAAGAAGCAGGAAAGCAGTGATGCAAGTCAATGAACAGTCCAAACACACCTCAGTGTCCAGGGGTAGAAGCCGTGATCTTCAGCAACCCAGAGCAGTAAGACAAGAAGTGGGAAAGCATGGAGATAGGAAGAATGTGAAAGGGGTATTTCTCTGGAAAGAAAATGTTAAACTACATAAGGAATTAATAACAATTCTCCAATGGAAGCTCCAAAACAATCAAAACACAAAGCAGAAAAAGCACAGCAGGGAGGGCAAAACCCATCTCGAGCTCAGCCTCCTTACACCTTTGCCTATGTGTACACCGGCCAATTAGCATAATGTTCATTCAGCCTTAGCAATCCAGTATCACAAGCCTCGGAGAATCACAGACAACTGACATGCTTTCATGAAGTTTGCTCTTCTATTTCAAAAATAAATAAATACGTACGGCTCAGTAAACACCTGGTAGGGAAACTGTTGAATTAATGAGAGAGCTCAAATGATACGAACAGCATTAACACAGTTGTGCCGACTTCTCAGTGGTGGTCCCTGCCAACAAGTTAATGGTAATAATCACCAAGTCCAAGTCAGTACACATTCAAGTTTCATTAAAACAGATGAAAAATTCAAAAAAGGTAGATTGTAGCTCAAAAAAGAATTTATTCTGGTCATGCGTTTTTGAACATGGGAAATGTCAATTCATTGGACACCTGTTTTTGTTTTTTTTTTTCGTTTTTAAACTGAATGTGCCAAAATGATAACATTTTGCATCCATTGAGGTTGCTTTACCAACTTACCATTTCAGTATAATGAAAGGACATGGAGCAGCCAGAAAAAGGCACCAATACCTCACAGAAAACATTTTAAAAAATCCTCAAATACAGGCACACATATGCTGGACTGTAAAAGAAAATCTGACCTTCTGCTGTCAGATAAAATGTACATGGAGAGAGTATGAATACACCAGCCAGAATCAAACCCAGGAATAAATTGTTGTGATACACACAGACTAAAAAAATAATTTTAAATTCTGAAATTTAGAGACCAGAATTTATTGTTATATCATGTTGGGCTCAAATTTCAGTTCTGTCAGACTTCATGTTGGGTGAAACATTTTGTGGCCTGAGGCAATACATTTGAAAATGCAAAATAAGACCCATCCAGTTGTTTCTGGTTTGTAGAGGTGCAATCCGGTGCAAGGAAGCAAGCAACACTGGGTAGAAGGGAAGTCCTTTAGACACATATCTACATCAATTTCTGTTCAGTCTCAAAGAAACAAAGGATTTTTTAGGACAAAACCCAGACAGAAGACATTAACAAGCTGAGATTGTAAACCAAGAGTAAAGTCTATCTTTCATTAGAACCAAAGAATGAACAAAACATCTTAGTCAAAAAGGAGAGAATTACAGGTCTTTAACCAGAAACACATCAAAATAAATATCACTAGGAGATTCACAGATTTTATACAGTCTTAGATAACAGGAAGTGTATGGAGCAGACCTTTATACACTTGACCTCTAATAACATGTGTAGTGTGACCCTGGACATTACCCTCAGCAACGCCACAGCAACCACTAACAGGCAATGAGAAAATCAAAACAATGTTGCAGCATGATGGTAAAAACTGTGGACTCTGTAGGGGCATTTTGAAATGGAAAACACATACTAGAATAATATTTCTTAGGTCTATAAATTTCAGAATAGGTACCACATATACTAACAGAAAAAAATAAAAAATTAAAGAAACAAATCACAACAATTTCAAATCACCAATTAATGAGAAAATTGGGAGTATGCCTGAGTTTTAAAATAAACACTTTTGGACATGGGGTGCAAACACCAGAGTTACTATGACTGGGACAGGAGTTTAACAAGGTTCCTTGGGCTGTAAGGGGCAGCACCACTATCAGATTAAGGTATTGTTATTAGGTCTTCTAAGGAAATCTGATATTATATTTGTAGTTTACGTTTTAGTGTTACTTGATTTATGTTGTTGACTATAATCAAATAATTTCAATATAGCACCTACAGTACTTTTTTTAAATGCTTGGAGGTTTCCTTTATGTTTGTCTTCATAGGCTTATGTTTTTAAGTCACTTATAATAACATCCATCCATCCATTTAAGAACCCATTTATTTTGTGGGGAGCTGTTGCCTATCCTAGTAGATGAGGCATTAGCACATCACAGGTCACACTCACGCATATAAACCCACATAGAGTATATTTCAAGTTGCTAGTTAAAATAACTTGCACCTGCTTTTTTGATGTGGAAAGAAAAATGGAATAGCAAAGAAGAAACACACACAAACAGGGCCGAAGTCCATGATTCAAACTCAGGAACTTCTGTATCTGCCAAAATCATAAACAATGATAAAATAAAATAAAGTGCCTTCCATCATGTTACCAGACAAGTGAATCAGCGGTCGTTGCCAGCATCTGGCAGCTTCACTTCGCTTTGGAACAAGGAACTACAATCCACTTTCTTTCCACAGTCATTGTGTAACTGACAAGTAATTAACACAGATTACAGGCCGATAGTCATGGGTGCAGATGACTATTGATTTCCAATTTTTCCATTAAAGAATGTGTCCCACATGCCACTCCACTTAAACAATTCACCATGGTTATTTCAGATAACTTGGTGTAGTTTACACTGATCAACCAAGCATGGAAACACACACAAAAAACAAACAGCAAGGCAGGTAAAGTGAAATATAAGCAAATTAGCCGAGGCAGCTAGCTTGGCATAGGAAGAAAACAGACAATTCAAATGCAATGTTGTCTGTGCCTTAGAATTACAGTGTGCGCTTCTCAAGACTGGTGTGGCCATCTCAGATCATACTTTAAAAAACCTTCACTTTGCCCAAAGTTTGGGGCAGAAGAAAGCAGTTATATTCTGTTTTTAAGTAAAGTCACACAGTTACTTCTCTTTTAGTTTAGCCTGACCTATCCCTCATGTTTTTAAAATCTGGCCTTTACAGAAAGAATGTCCCCAACCTCTTATTTCTAAATATAAGCAATGCATCAATCCATCCATCTATCCATTTCACTGTTTTTAACAATCTTTAGTTCACATTTGGGTTGTCTGTAGTCTTAGCCTACCCTAGCATCAGTCATATAGTACATAACAAGCCAGAGAAAGAGATAAGGAGGCAGTGAGAAAGATGATTTTTGAACTAAGTGTTACAGAGTTATGCAGCAAAGTCTCCAAAGAGAAATGGTACCTTCTTTCATAATAATATATTAACAACTAAATTATTATAAATAAAGTTTTTGTTATTATTATATAGGGAGGAAGATACGAGTATAGTCATAGTCATGATTACAGGCATTTTATTTGCATTTGATAGAGAACAGAAACTGGACCATACAGTAAATGTCACACTGGTATCGGTTACTTTAGTGCCCACTTCAATGTAACCCACCCAGAACCATAAGTATGGAAGAAGCCCCAGAGTTTTGTACTCTGCAAGTGCACTTGTAACGGAAGGACAGCTGAGGAAGCTATTTAACAGAGCAGTTTTCCTTCAGAACAATAGGGGGCAGCAGGAGACCTGGTATGGTACATCTGCCTTACTGCTATTCATTATCATTTGCAGGTGATTTGAGGGTTATTTAGCACTTTAAAGAGCCCGAAACTGATGGAGAAAGCACCTGGAAACCAGCCCTTTAGTCCTGACCCCAAAGGTTATTCCCAGGGTAGTTCTGTAAGAAGCTCTTGGCCAGTGCTTAAAGCCTTTTCCTACCTATCAGAATGGAACAAGGACTCATGAGAAGAGTAATACAAGGGTTTAAATCAATTGAAGGAAGAGAAGCCTAGAAGTTCCATCAGAGAGAGATACAGAGAAGGTGAGGAAAAAGGAGTGTTTCACTGTGGAGGGTAACAACATAAGGCACATGATCTGTGAGATGCAGATTCAAATCCTTTTTTAGATAAGGACCACAATGGAAATAGGTTTAAGAAGTGATTTAAGAGGCAATTGAAGATCTGTCTGTTCTATGAATATCTGTCTAATTGAAAAGTGAAAAAAATTTTTTATTTTTATTCTTATTTGTCTATGTTTAACTGCTTTATTGATTGTAATAGATGATTGTAAATGTATGAGCTGTGAACGGAACCCGGGCACAGACAGGCAGACGTTGTTTTCCACCACCACTCGTTTATTTACAAATATTTACAATGTCAAAAGTGCACACAAACCCCCAAAGTCCTGGCCACACAACGCCTTATTCTCTTCAGGCCGCCTCCTTGCCTCCTCCAGCAAGCTCAGTCCTTCCTTCTCTCCCGACTCCAGCCCCGAATGAAGGGAGGCGGCCCCTTTTATCCACACCGGATGTGCTCCAGGTGCTTCCCGGCAATCTTCCACTGACACGCCCCCATGTGGCGGAAGTGCCGGCTGTACTCCCGGAAGCACTCCGGGTGTCCCTGCTTGTCTTCCCCCCAGCACTTCCTGGTGTGGCGGAAGTGCTGAGGTCCAGGGTCTCCAAGGCCTCGGGGCGCACCCTGGCGGTGACCACGGGCCCCTACAGGGTTGGGCTTCCAAGACCCCTACCCGTGGCCCCCAAAACCACCAGGGTGGCGGCCCCCACGTGGTCCAAGGTGGGCGCACGCCCTCTTCCGGTCCTTCATGGCGTCCCAGCCGGGTCGTCGCCCCTGGCATCCCTGACAGAGCTTTTAGATCTTTCACCTGTGGCAATCAACGTTTGATACCTGTCCTATTACACTTGATGAACAAACAGTCCCTAGCCTAATGTTACTGGAATGTTGACCTCTATTGGAGGTTGCTTTGGCTAAAAGCATCTGCTAAGCAAATAAATGTAAATGTAGGTTTTCCTTTGTTTTTGCACACTATGTTACTTATGTGTTTATCCTTCCCTGTGTGATTTATTAATATACCAACCATGTCTTGGTTATTCTCTTGTTCTGGTTGGCTTCATTTCAATTCAGCAATATCTCAGGAGCACCTCCTGTATTACAAATTGAATGATTATTAATAAAATCATTTGCTTTATTAGGTGATGATGATTATTTGGCTTTGAAAAGCCAAAAATACAATAGCTAGAAAAAAGGAAAACACAACTAATCACAAAAACTGCAATACTATGAATTTAGCGAAATTTTAGATCTTAAAATTATCAATTAGTTTTAACAATCCTATGTTGAAGATAATGATATATTGCTCCTCTTTAGCATAAAAATAAAACAATGCTGTAGGCTTACCTCAAAATATACCATAAACAGATGGCATATGGAGCAGGACAGAGGTTGCCTCTGCTTTCTCACAGCTTATACAATACTGAGTGTGAGACTCAGCCTAGTCCTAATAATCTCCCAATATCCAGATGGATGTTTCTACAATTACATTCTATTTCAAAGAGTTAGGGTTAACTGTAAATTGGGGTGTGTGTGTGCTCTGCCATTTACTGGTATCCTGCATAACCTCAACAGGGCTGTTTCTATCCTTTCTGAGCCATTGTGTGATGATAGTGGTTTAAGTTCTAAAACAACCCTAACCCTGAATGTTGATAGGATAAGGTTCTAATTTCAAACATGTACGTTTCATAATTAGTTGGGTATCTGATTATAATGCTTCTTCACCTTATATACTAACTGTCTTTAATTCAAGCAATGAGTGTTTCCCATTTATCTTACTGATTCAATGAAAGAATAGGAGAAATAACTGATGGAACATTGCAACTTTCAGTGCAGTCCTCCTTTTTCTAAATCCTAAGAAAGCTGTCAGTCAAAACTTGCCATTTCATGCTATTTAGATTCAATTTTCCACAACTGAACATAATTATTACATTGTACTTGTTGTTCTCCCACTGATGATATAACACAACCAGGCCATCGGAAATGAGCAAGTAAGGGTATTAAATGCTCTGTTGAAATGAAAACCGGCTGACACGGCAACCATCAAGGACAAATGTTTTATAACTTTGTTCAGCTAATACTCTGGATGAACCAATAAGGTCACTGATAGGAACATTGTTTCTTATTTGACTAATTTACCTATTTGCATATTTAGTAATAACAGTGCACTTCATATTTAATGTTAATATGTCTTGATTTAAAAAAAAGTGTGTCAACTGGTTTACTTTGTATTGATTGAAAATTGCAATATTTCCACAAGTTGAAAAAATGAAGAAATGTATCTCAAATCAATGTAAGAATTCTTGAACTTCAGAATGATAGTAAACGTATTTGATGAAATATCAAAATGTATCAGCCTCTTCATAATTTAAATAGCTATGAAAATCAGAACCCTCTATTAGATCAGTACATGTTGCAAGAATTAATTTTGGGGTTCATTGCCTGAATTACTGGATTCTAAATTAGAAGAAACAACAAGCAATTAGGAACTGGACCCTAGTGGGAGAGATTGTGCACACAGGTTAAAAATATAATATCAGTGTTGTGGTTATTTGGTAGAATATCCATCTAACCATTTTACAGACCACCCATGGCAGCCTTGAGGCCATTATAGAAGAGTCAGGCTCCAGAAGAAAACACCTATTCATCAAACAGCATAACGACCTACACGCTTACACTCGATTTAGTGTTACCAATCATTCAGTCCTGTACATCTTTGGGATATGAGAGGAAACTGGACAAGCTGAAAAAATGTGCTTATGAATAAGTGAACAACTGTTCCATTTATAGACTCTACCAGCAGCATCTGGCTGTCATGGTGAACACAGAGATTTATATAATTAAGGGTCATGTACTATCCGTGCTATTGGTTTGGCAATGTTCAGACTCAATTTCTTTCTCTTTCTTTTTTTTTTTTAAATGTCAAGCTATTTTTAAATTCTAAGTCGCTCAAACAGAGCTCTGAAATGTGGTAGAAAAATTGAATATACCTTAGGCTCTAGATCATATTAGATTTTTTTATATTTATCTCTTTATGTACAATTCCAAATTAGGAAGCCTGCAAATTCATTGCTTCAATACTCATGAAAGTATATTTAGTTTACAGATGCTGCTTTGTCATAATACTGTCTCACTTACTAAAGAAGACTTTTGCCACACGGCTCTTCTATCTGGATGAGTTTTTAGTCAGAATTTATTGGGCAGAAGTCATATGATAGGGGGCTAGAGACATGCAAAGGGGAGTTAAGAAAAATGGCTTTGCTCTAGTAGTTGCATTCATGTCTTTACAACATTTCCTACTGTTACCCTTGATCTATTGTTTAGGTTCTTTTAACTTCATTTGTTTGTTTGACATTTTTGGAATTTAGTTGTGATTTTGCCTTTGTTTAGGTTCTTATTTTTATTTCACCTTTTTCTTGTTACCTTATTTTATTTCAACTTTTTGCTCATTTTTGTCATTTGCTTTTTACCAATGTTTCTGTTGTATGCTAGATACTCTGTTTTGGGATAATGAATCATTAAACATGTCTCCTATAGTGAGGACACCCAGATTTTCACTTTACTCTCATGTAGCTAGTCACACTTTACTGTGCGACATGCCATGGATAACAAGGCTTTTACTCCCAGATGGCCAATGCTTAGAAGCTGTGCTTTAAGTGGTAATGTATCTCTGCACACATGTTGGGACAGCATATACCTGGTAATCAGCTGTGGTTTCCTTATTCTTTCATTCCTGTTCATCAACCTGCTATTATGGAGAGACAAGAGTAAAGAGTTTTTTTCAATTGCTGTATGAGGGTTCAGAAAATGATAAATGCACAGTAGTCATGGACATTCTTAATTAAAATATTTGTTACAGACTGGCATTCCAGTACATGGCTGAATCATGTCTTGTGCAAAAGCTGGGTTATGCTCTGACTGTTGTGCTTGAAGTGAACTAGAAAGCAAGTCCACTCTGACAGGCTGTATTATTAAGAGTGGCAGATCAATTTAATTATTTAAATGTACAATAAGATTAAAATAGTTAGCAGAGGTTGGTTCACTAAAAATATAAATTGTTAATCAAACTAAGGAGTTAAAAATCAGAATCAAAACTTAAATTATTTGCCAGATAAAATCTCTACAAAACTCCTGTAATCGACTAGAATAAGCAGCTCCAAAATGGAAAAACAAAAACTAGAAAACAAGTGTTGGCACCAATGAAAAACAAATGATGGATGCAAGTTGATGATTTCATCAAAATAATGAAAAAAAATAACTATCAATAAAACATAAATAATGCGTAACATTAAAAGATAAACACTAAAACAAATTAATAACATTTCTGATGCCAGCACTTTAAACGCCTTAAAGTTAAACTGAAAGAGGGCTAATTACTTATAACTTTTTAGGCACCATCTCACATTTCTTTCAGACTATTTCAAATTGCAACCTGACCACTGTCTGTGTAGAGTTTGGTTGTTTGCTGTGTTCCTGTCTGGGATTTCTTCATGTTACTGTTTTATCCCACACCTTAGTCTATCAGGGCTTCTTTCTAGAACACTCAGCCCCATTTTCTCCAGTCTGTGCATTTTAAACCACCACAAGGGTATCATGGAAAGAGCAAAAAATATTGAACAAAAGATGTGATGCTGAAAGAAAATAAAAAGCTAAAATAACTTATCTATTCAGGAGCTCAGTACCACAAGTTAACTGAAGCTTAATAATTAAATTAGCATTTTATAATGAGAACTGTGACAGTGGAGACAGACAGACCTACACACATAAATCACCACTGTTACTGGGCTCCACACATTTGAGAAGTGCCTCTGTCTGTTAAAATATCTTTCTGTCATTTTAATTATTGCATCACTAAATGACACAGCAACAGAACACTGAGTTTAGATAAGCATTGTAGTCTATGGATAAACAACGAGTTAAAACAAAGTGGCTATTTTGTCCTGGCGTATTTGCCTTTCCAATTAGAAGACAATGTTAAATGTCATTAGTTATTCATTTAGACATGCATTTTCATGAATATAACTGCCAATTCGTTCAAGCTTACATTGACTCCTATGCTATCACTGTTACATGGAACAACAGAGAGCACATAACACTTGTGACAACATTATCATTCACGTTTTCTAATCGTCCATTGATGCTATCAAATGTTAATATATAATATGATGCGACAGAAAGTTTTTTTCCCTTGCATCAGATTATTTTATTTTTTAAAATAGGCAATGTGCTCACTGCACACATGACACACATTTATATGTTAAATATTTTTTTTGGAAACTTTGACTGTAGACAGAAGCTTGCTGTATGCCAGACCAGGTTAACAAGAGCACCCATGGTCTTTACAGTTCAAAATCATCATCCTTGTATTGACCACTGCCTTCATGAGGCATTGGATTGGTTTAGAAGCGTGGCACTCTGTGAACCACCGAATTGTCCCCACCCAGTTTTGAGAAAAATTCTTTCATGGTTGTCTCAAGATGTGCATATTTTACGTCTGGCTTCAGTGAGACTACACATGGCGTAAACGTGATAAATTAATTGTAAATTTGTCCAGAGTTTCAGATTGTGCACTGCAATGAACTGGCATTCCAAAGGATGGTTACGGTCTTGTACAGCCAAGACAAGCTTAAGCTACTTGTGACCCTGTACTGACGTAATGGATTGAATGGACTAGTGAATGGTTTAGCACCTTGCACCTGCTGATGCGGTGATTTACATATATGATTGGGTCAATACCTATCATAATATTTTTGCTTTCAATTGTAACTTAAATAGGCCTTTTCCTTAAACTTACATCATGCTTTGAAATAAGGAAATGCTGACAGTGTGTTTTTCAGAGTGCATACAGTACAGAGCACACAGAGAGGCCTCATAAATAAATATTGCCAGGCTCCAATGCAGTAGCCTTTTTTCCCCTCTGCCACATTCTCTGCGGGCTCTCACATACACTAAGGGACTCAAGACCTCTCTAACTAAGTGCTTTGTAAGCGGCTCCTTGTGCCCCTGACTGAGAGATGTATATAATGGGAATTTTAACCCCTGCTCCCATGTTACCAAATCAACAGCACTTTCACAGATCACTACATGCCAACTGGGCAGAGGGCCAAGGGGAATTTAAGGCCTTGATTAGGTGAAGGATTTAAAGTACCTTCTTTGAATAGCAAATACGCGGTGCTGGAAATGAAGGATTTCCATATCATTGTCATTCCACCTGAAAGAGCTAAATGAATTACAGCAGACAACAGGTGCAATGGAAAGTAAGAAAAGAAAGAAAATTGCATTCTTTGAAGAATAATGACCCTTATCAAAATGATTAGTGAGCTGGTGTGATTCCTGATAATGTCCTTTTATGAAATGCACGGTATATAATAGTGTGGTGAAAAACTCCATTATTCCCAAAGCCCTACAGGTCAGCAGGCCTGACCAAATATATATAGCTCTAGATGAATACCTTTCAAAGTGCAGGTCTCCTGCTCTTTCTAGTGATTCTAGTCCAGTAATAATCTTCATCATAAAAGACCTGGTTCTACCCATGTGACCAACTCATCCAATTCAAGCCAGTTTGACAGCTCCTTTACACTGTAATACAATCCATTCTGTACAAGGCAGGCTGAAGAAAAAAATGGGTTGGATAAAGGAAGGCACAGATCCTGTATGTTTGATTCAGTTCCTGTGATTAGTCTGGTTTGTTGCCAGAAAGCTGAAATTGGACTTGGGACATGTATTGTGCTTCTGCTGTGCTTACAAAACGAAAATATGTTTGATTTTTACATTTTTCAATAATACTATGCCAATTACCTTCATAATTTGCCCTAGTCATAGGTGGTCATAATAGAACACTAAGATCCTTCTGCAGGTATCGCCCAAGCAGATCATTTTCCAAACAATATGCTTGAAGAATGAGTTACTGAAAACCTCTCTTCAACAACCTGCTCCACTTATACATTAGTGAGACCAACCCATACATAACAATATTTTCCTTAACTGCAAGTCTAAGCAATGTTTTGTTTTTTTTTTTTGGTTATGGGAAATCCTTGGCGACACTCCCTGACTACTCAGTAGAAGTTATACTGTATAGATTTTGTTATTGCCCAACATTTTTATAGTGATTTTAATAGTAAGTGGCATTGGGGCACAGTGGTTTAATACTGCAGCCTCTCAATTCTGGGAGAATGTGTCTGAATCCCTATTGTGTCAGATTCTGTATTGTAATGTTCTTTTTCTTGTTTTGTTTTTTTTTCCATCAGGTACTCTAGTATTCATTCTGTGTGCCAAAGTATGTTCTTAAGTTTACTGGCCATTCTAAATTGCCCCAATGTAGATATGTGACTAAGTAAAATGTAACCTGCCTTAAACCCAGTGATGCTGGGATAGATTCCCAACCACCATAAACTGAAATAAACACAAATCAGAAACTTGATTGTTGACAAAAAGAGTGAATTTTAGGTTGGTGATGATGGCAAAGTGCCACACATCAACTTAAGCTTTGGGCATAAAATGTGAGTTATTAAATTTTATTTTTAGTGTCTTATTCAATTAAAATCTTTGAGCTGTTTTGCATTTTCAAACTTGCCCAAGATGACATGCAGCATCTCAAAAGCCTTACCATTAGATAACATTAAAAAAAATCCCTCTCTATTCTCCTCCCCTGAATTTCCCTAAGGTGAAACAAAGAGATATAATGTACCGTGTGAAATAAAGCAGCAATCTCAGATGAGCAAAGTAACAAGGCAGTTATGGAATTTTTAACAAGAAAAAGACTAATGTGTCTATTACTAAAAGAGACATGAACTCCTCTTATCTCATAGGGGGCTCATTAAAATGCCAGTTTACCAGATTAACTATAGATAAAAGTTAAAGGAAGAGAGATAAAGCACCATCTAACAAAACCTTCTTCAAGTAAAGGCAATTAATTAGCGTTAGTTGCAATGGTGAACCTGAGAGTCAGACCTGAAAGGACAAGCAGGCCCAGACAGAAAGGAAGCAGGCACATTCTGTTGTTCTTTAAATAATTAACTGCTCCACAAAGGCAGACTGAGGAAGTCTTTTTAGAGTAACAAAGGGGAAATGTGTTTAAGGTGATCTTAAGTGACTTTGTCAATGTAATATCCAGCTTCAACTGAGATGGTTCCATCCATCTGTACAAGGCAGATATAGCAACACATGCTAGGGATAGATTTGGTGTTGGGTTATGCCAATTTACAAAGTAAATAGCAGCAGAGGAAAATGTGGGAGGCCACCAGAAGCAAAAATGGCATTGAAACAAAAACAGAAAATGTGAATAGGTTGTAAGTTACATATTTGAATGTAAAATTAGGTCAAGTAAATGCAACTTTCTGGATGTAACACTTCCCACCTACATTTGATTACACTTATTTTTTGCCCTAGAGACTGCCGGGAGCCAAGGACAAAATAAATCTGACTAACAATGATTAAAATTTAAATATACAGGTGCCGGTCATAAAATTAGAATATCATGACAAAGTTGATTTATTTCAGTAATTCCATTCAAAAAATGAAACTTGTATATTAGATTCATTCATTACACACAGACTGATGTATTTCAAATGTTTATTTCTTTTAATTTTTTTGATAATAACTGACAACTAATGAAAATCCCAAATTCAGTATCTCGGAAAATTAGAATATCAATTAAGACCAATGCAAAAAAAGGATTCTTAGAAAATGTTGGCCAACTGAAAGGTATGAACATGAAAAGTATGAGCATGTACAGCACTCAATATTTAGTTGGGGCTCCTCTGGCCTGGATTACTGCAGCAATGCGGCGTGGCATGGAGTCGAACAGGCTGTGGCACTGCTCTGGTGTTACGAGAGCCCATGTTGCTCTGATAGTGGCCTTCAGCTCTTCTGAATTGTTGGGTCTGGCGTATTGCATCTTCCTCTTCACAATACCCCATAGATTTTCTATGGGGTTAAGGTCAGGCGAGTTTGCTGGCCAATCAAGAACAGGGATACCATGGTCCTTAAACCAGGTACTGGTAGCTTTGGCACTGTGTGCAGGTGCCAGGTCCTGCTGGAAAATGAAATCTGCATCTCCATAAAGTTCGTCAGCAGCAGGAAGCATGAAGTGCTCTAAAACTTCCTGGTAGACGGCTGCGTTGACCTTGGACCTCAGAAAACACAATGGACCAACACCAGCAGATGACATAGCACCCCAAACCATCACTGACTGTGGAAACTTTACACTGGACCTCAAGCAACGTGGATTCTGTGTCTCTCCTCTCTTCCTCCAGACTCTGGGACCTTGATTTCCAAAGGAAATGCAAAATTTACTTTCAGAGAACATAACTTTGGACCACTCAGCAGCAGTTTTGTCTTTAGTCCAGGGAAGACGCTTCTGACGCTGTCTCTTGTTCAAGAGTGGCTTGATACAAGGAATGCGACAGCTGAAACCCATGTCTTGCATACGTCTGTGCGTGGTGGTTCTTGAAGCACTGAGTCCAGCTGCACTCCACTCTTTGTGAATCTCCCCCACAGTTTTGAATGGGTTTTGTTTCACAATCCTCTCCAGGGTGTGGTTATCCCTATTGTTTGTACACTTTTTTCTACCACATCTTGTCCTTCCCTTCGCCTCTCTATTAATGTGCTTGGACACAGAGCTCTGTGAACAGCCAGCCTCTTTAGCAATGACCTTTTGTGTCTTGCCCTCCTTGTGCAAGGTGTCAATGGTCGTCTTTTGGACAACTGTCAAGTCAGCAGTCTTCCCCATGATTGTGTAGCCTACAGAACTAGACTGAGAGACCATTTAAAGGCTTTTGCAGGTGTTTTGAGTTAATTAGCTGATTAGAGTGTGGCACCAGGTGTCTTCAATATTGAACCTTTTCACAATATTCTAATTTTCCGAGATACTGAATTTGGGACTTTCATTAGTTGTCAGTTATAATCATCAAAATTAAAAGAAATAAACATTTGAAATACATCAGTCTGTGTGTAATGAATGAATCTAATATACAAGTTTCACTTTTTGAATGGAATTACTGAAATATATCAACTTTGTCATGATATTCTAATTTTATGACCGGCACCTGTATTGTGACATCACAAAATAGAAAACAATATTTAGCCAAGAATGTTCCCTAGAATATGAGAGGGTGGTCAAGGAAAATTAAAGACTGTTTAGAAACCCACAGCAGCCTTCATTCCACTCAACATATAATGATCTGCATTGTCAACATTAAACATAGTCTTTTTATTGTATTTCATACGATTACACAGCGGTGAAACCTCTCAAAGTTATAAATAGCTCTATTGCATGCTATGCTGATCTGATGGCAGTGTGGTCTAGATCTAGGATGCTAAGCTAAAAACTTGGCAGTCAGCACCGCCTGAGTGAATGACTTGCTTGATGATCCTGAGCAAGTCAGTTTCACTTAAGAAGATATTGTGAAACATCTGTTCTTTACTTACTGTATATATCAGGCAATTACTGTTGACAAACTCATCATTTAAATAAGCAGGTATGCAAAACACTTACATCACTGTCTTATTGTTATTTAAATAGAAACTCGGAGCAGACTAGAACAGCAGAAAATTCAGTACATGGCCATGTGAAGTATAGTCTATAACTTTACTTACATGTTTACAACTCTTTTTAGTGAGTCTATTGATTCCTCTTTTATCAGCTTTTACAACCTTCTTATTTAAGTGTAGGTGGACTTTGAGTTTCATTAATAAATGTTGGTTTGTTACTGCTGAGAAACAATCATCTACATGAATAGTAAAATGGTTTTAAGGGAAAGCAATTTTTAATGAAAAAATTAATTCCTGACTCTTGACAATAGGAAGAAGCAAAGTCAAGGAAGAAACAGAATATAAGAATATGATAATGAATATCTATCTATAAAATTATGAAAATCATGAGACGCCTGTGACCCTGTAGTTAGGATATAGCGGGTTGGATGATGGATGGATGGATCTTCAAATGGAGAAATATTCTTTGAAGCTTCAATCACAGATTTGGCAGCTAGTTCATCTTGAATGTTCTTTAGATTTTATTTTAACTCATCCAATTGGCAAAACAGATGCCAAATACAAGTTAGCCAAAAGCCGGTAAAGTAGCATGTGGTTGTAGCTTGAGTCTAATGCTGCCTGTACAAGCCACATAGCAGTAAACCTGTGTCATTTCCTAACTTAAATCTCCTGAAGCTGAAAGTCATAAACTATCTTTTGATTGTAAAATTTAAAAATGCAATCAAAGAAAGCAAAAGGTCACTTACCTATTAATGAATTGAACAGGAAAGGAGCTATGTAAGCATGGCTCTGCAAGCATTGAAAGAATAAACGCATATTCACTATTTATTACAGTATACTAAAAATCACCTCACAGTTGCCTTCTAATAACTAAATATTGCCTCAATGTCAAAATTTATCTGCAAAGGACCACAATGGCCAACAGTTTTTGAATGAGACTTTAACCAAAACTTAACTCTTAAACAGGTACTTCTTTCAGAAATATTAATTTATATGAACTACAATAAGCCATAGTATCCAAAGCCAATAATTAACAATAGCACAAAAAAAACTATTTTACATTAGTTAAGTTGGAATCTAGTGCCTATGAAAACTATTTCAGCCACCATAAGCCTACTTCGGCTCGATTTTAAGTACATTATAAAATGAAGTGCTGTTAGCAATTATGTAATTGCATTCCAATTTCACTGTTAGCTTTGAATGTGACTCATTGTTACAAATATTTAATAAACAAAATGTCCCTAACTCTTTAATTAAAAAAAAAGAAAAACACCACAGCTGCCAAAACAGTTGACTAAGTTCCTGAACACACCCCAATGTTACATCATGCATACAATATTACCATAGGTCTAATATAGGTCTTTATAATAACTTGGTATGACCAGGACTACCTGATGTCTTGTGTTTATGGAAAAACTAAAAAGCAATGACAGTGGCTGATCTCACCACACCCGGACAACATTTGTACAGGCACTAGCACCATCAGCCAGCACATTAATTGGGTGCCAGAATATGATGAGCTCATGATACTTTGGAAACTTAAAACTGTGCTGAAAAGGTGTCATGAGTCCTGTAATTTGTCATCCCCTGTGATTCCCAGTTATGTAATCAGACATCCTCAAGGCAACAAGATCTAGCAACTGAAGTCATTAAGTCTGACATGCCCACTGTGTAAAAATGTGTCTCCAGCTTTGGATAGCTACATATATACTAGGGATAATTAAAAATTTAGGACATCATTGTGGCACAGTGGTAATGGTTTGCATCCCTGGTATCCTTGTATAAAGGTTGCATGTTCTTCCAATGTCTGTGCGATTTACCTCTGGGTGTACCGGTTTCCTCCCACTGTCCAAACCACAGTTTAGGTTAACTGATAATACTAAATTGGCCCTAGTGTGTGTGAATTTGCTCTTTGATGGACTGGCACCCTGCCCAGTGTTTGTTCCTGTCTTGTGCCTTATTCTGGCTGGGAGAGGCTCTAGTCACTCCCCCCAACCTCCAAGACCCTTTTCTAGACAAAGGGTTAGAAATTGAATAATCAAAAATTCTGAGTGTGAAACTTAAGGGGGTGTTCAAGGGTCATATTTTGTGAGGGGCCAACAATTAGCTTCTGTGTACCAAAGTATGCTTACAGCATACATTTCATGTTTCAAAATCAAGTCAGAATTGATGATAAAAATTTAAAAAATAGAAAAAAAGTATTTGCTATTATAAAGACTAATAAAGGGCAATGGTTGAAGCAGGTACTTGCAAAAATTAAAAACAGTATTACTGCTTTATTTTATAGGAATGACATTCTAATCCTAATCCTAAACTGTAATGACTGTTTTGGAGCAGTCAGAAGGTGGTGGCATGTGGCACAGTGAGGAATTATCAATCAGTGAAAGCACAAACCAAAAAAAAAAAAAAAAAGGCAAGAGAGGTGCCTCACATCAAGCAGCATGTAG
Organism: Polypterus bichir lapradei; assembly: GCA_026402145.1. Lineage (NCBI taxonomy): Eukaryota > Metazoa > Chordata > Cladistia > Polypteriformes > Polypteridae > Polypterus > Polypterus bichir. The sequence continues at coordinate 69,174,499 of JANRMT010062854.1, read as the reverse complement.
GACAAAAGGAATCATGTCATAATACTGCAAAACATTCTTTTCTTTTGTACAACCTACTGTATATAGAACAGTGTGCTCTTTAAATAGCCCATGTCTGAAGGGGATTTTCACTTTATTTCACGCTGTTAGCTTTCACCTCAAAAACAATGAAAAGGGGAAAGTTGAAAACTACTGGAAACTGTACCGACTCATATGAGTATGAATTAAAAGTAAATTTCTGTTTAAACCTGGTGTCGTACTTCAATTAGAAAAGGAAACACTTTCAATAAACATCTAACACTAGAGAAAGATAAGCCTTAGTCGAGGCATACCAGAATCAGCCCTCTTTGTTGTCTCTCGAAAATGAATGTTGTTCAATGAGCATGAGGTGAGCAGTGCTGGAGCCCTGATTTTTGCTCTTATTTCTTTACAAACCGTACCCACATTGTATTAGTTTATCCATTTTTCATTGTACTCACTTTTCTCCTACTTGACATAATTTTTTTTTTGTTAGAGATCTACACCACATTGTACACGTGTAAACACCCTGCCCTGATCTATGCTTATTTTGAGACATAAAGCCATAATTGATTAACTGGTGTAAAAGGGGCTGAGATCACTAACAGACAGTGGTATAACTGTGCACTACTATATGCATGTGATATGCTTTGGAAAAAACTCAATCTAGCTGTTAGTGTTGCAAATTACATTATTGCCTGGAGCCTGGGTTGCCAAAAGCAAGCGCAGAAATGGAGTTGGGAATCTGCCTGATGCACACTTGACAGAATATTTCAATTAATGTTAGCCACATCAAATAGTGGCAGGTGGACAAGTGTTAAAAGTAAACTGATCATTCCCTAATGATGACTTCATTGGAATTCGATAAGAAATAAATGTTAGGATGGTACATAATAATGCATTAATTCCTCCTTCCCATTATTTTCAGTTTAAATATTTACCCTCTCTGCTTCTCTACCTTGCAGCCATTCTCTGCCATTGATAGACCACCAAATAAAACCTGTTCATTTTTCTAGCTGACTGATTTTTACATTTGTCCTTCAGCAGCTTACCTTCCAAATTCAACTGCATTTTTCACCAAAGGACTGGGGTTCCTTTATGGATGAATGAAAGATATAAAAAGCAATCAAAGAGGCCACCAAATGCAACAAAAAATGGAACACCTTGGGACAAAGAAATTAACAGAGTGGGACAGAAGGATTACAGTAACGGGGTTATCATGTGATTCTTGGCTGGCAATGTGAGGAATACTCTTAACTGAGAAACAATTGCAGTTCTTTTCTTTATAAATCTTTTGAAAGTACAATGTCCACATCTAGCTTGCCCCGGCTGTGCCTTCAGTCCTGCTCATTAATAATGAATCTTTCTGCCTATTAATAGAAACTCTAGGGATTTTTTTCATGCAATGATGATAAGGACACAGTGAAGGTGCAGATGTGATTGCCAGATGTTTAAACATGAACATATTAATTGCTCAGGGGCTTTGGCAACATGAGCCAATGGTTATGAAGTCTTTATAGGACGAGTAGGACAAAAAGTGGCATGTGCCTTTATTAATCTGGAAATCCACATACAAAAACATGATTTCAGAGCTTTAATGGAAAACAATGTGTAATTCAGTACATTTTTAAGTCATAGGAAAATATGTACATACCTTTTATGACAATGCCTCCTACAGGGCACTATAAATGAAAATAAAGTTACTGAATAAGTCCAAAAGTTATCAAAATAAATAACAAGTATGAGGAAAAGGAGAAACAAACACAATAACAAACTAAACCACACAAAAATCCTAGCCATTAGTATGTAGTTAGCAAAACGCAAGTTAGTCTCTGAACACGCTTAATGGAGACTCAATGATCACTGTATACACACAGTGGTCCTCGCTATTCCTCTAACTGCACTACTGCTGGGCGCGTCAGCTGGGAGAGGACTTTTTTAGGTCATTTGCAGTGTTCCTTTCTTTATTTGTTCAGGCTGCTTTGTTTTGCTAGTGACCACTCATTGTAAAGAGTCTAAGAAAGCCTCAAAGCCATGATGTCACTATAGTGTCCTGAATCTGTGTTTTTTACCACAAGGAATGTATTTTCCTACTTTGATGTTATGTAGTTTGCCTTCATGTCTGTGAATTATTTTAATGTTATGATGATGATGTTACCATTTTGTGATGTCTTTATTGTTATTGGTGAAGCCACTTTTGCATACAGTGCCTGTAAAAAGTATTTACCCCTTGGAAGTGTTCACGTTTTATTTTTACATAACACTGTTTCACAGTGGATTTAATTTGGCTTTTATCACATTGATCTACAGAAAAATGACTCTTTAAATGTGAAAGTGAACTCTGCAAAATGGTCAAAATTAACTACAAATATAAAACACAAAATAAGTGTTCACCTCCTTCAACTTGGTATTTAGTAGATGCACCTTTGGCAGCCTTGAGTCTGAGTGCACAGGTTTCTCTGTCAGTTTTGCACATCTGGACACTGAAATATTTCCCCATTCTTCTTTTCAAAACTGTTCACGCTCTGTCAGGGTGCACAGGAACCGTGAGTGAACAGCCATTTTCAACTCCAGCCACAAATTCTTAGTTTGATTAAATGTGGACTCTGACTTAGCCAATCCAGGACATTAACGTTGCTGTTTTTAAGCCATTTGTGTGTGGCATTGGCTTTACGTTTGAAGTTGTTTTCTTGCTTGAAAACAGAACTTCTCCCAAGGCACATGTTTTGTGCAGGCTGCATCAGGTTTTCCTCCAGGATTTAGTTTATTTTGATGCATACATTTTACCCTGTACCCTCACAAGCCTTCCAGAGCCTGCTGCAGAGAAGCATCCCCACAGCAGGAAGGCTGTCCCCACCTTGATTTGTAAGGTGCTTTTAAAAAATTTTTTCACAAATGGTGTTTATTCTAATGGTTAAAAAAACAAACTAATTTGTGGACTCATCAGACCATAGAATTTATTCAGACTGTCACTAAAGCTTGTAACTCCTTCAGAGTTCTCATAGGTTTCTTGGTGGCCTCCCTCACTCTTCTTCTTATTGCATTATCATTCAGTTTTTGTGGACAGTCTGTTCTAGGCAGATTTACAGTTATGCCATACTTTTCCGACTTCTTTATGACTGATTTAGCTGCACTCTAAGGGATATTCAATAACTTGGACATTTTCATGTCTCCATCCTCTGATTTCTACTTCACAATCACCTCTATCAGAGATGCCTGGAGTTTTCATTTTGTTGGTTATGCCACAATACTCACACTCTACAAGTTGAACCTTCCAGAAATAGGTGCATTTACATCACAACCAACTAAACCCTCTTCACTACAGACAGGTGATCTAATAATGCTAATAATAATTCTGCAACCAACTGGCTGATGACTTAGTCACTTTAAAGGGGGTGAATACTTATGTAATCAATTATGTTGTGTTTAATATTTGTAATTTAAACCACTTTGTAGAGATACTGTATGTTTTCACATTGACATTAATTATGTCTCTCTGTTGATCAGGGTAAAAAAAAAAATAAACTCACTTGTGATTTAATGTTGTGATGCAATAAAATGTGAAAGCAACCAGTGAACTTGTAATATTCTTTTGTTGGTCAAACTGGTATGACCATGACATTGTATGCACATGCTATTTAACATTGCAAAATCCAGTATTGTGTGTCCTATTTTTGAGATTCCCCTACCTAAAATCCAGGTTTTCCACAAAAATTGTTAGTGGCAACCAAAGCAAGGTAGCATATGAACCTTTTGCATTGTTTATAGACCTTGACTTGTAAATTTCGAATACTGTTTTTTTCAGATGATTTCTCTTGGTCTTACTGACCTCGTCTGTCCTTTACATAGTTTTAGCATTGTCTTGCATACTGGTACTCTTACTAGCTTAGAGTAAGCTGAAAGCAGCACATAAAAAAGAGGAAGAAGTTACTATTAGTGCCCCCAGCCTGTTTTTTGACTGTATCTAGCTCATTGTTGTTAAGCTACCACTCTCATGGGGCCTAATGCATAAAGGTGTGCATAGAATTCACACTAAAACATTGCATACGGACAAAAGCGGAAAAAGCACAAAAAAATCCAGATGCACAAATCTGTGCGTATGCCAACTTCCACGTTCTTCTGCTAAATAAATCCCTGTCAGCATGAAAACGCACGTGCACGCGTCTGCTGCCACTCCCCAACTCCTCCCAGAATTACACCTCTTTGAATATGGAAATCAATATAAATAGCCCTTAAGCTCTGCGTTCTGTGAAAAGGCAACGGTAAAAGCACAACGAAAAATAGAATTTCAGCAAATACCAAGTGGAGGCAAGGTAAAACGTACTATTTGTTGGTTTAAATAGTGGTATAAACAACAAAAGGAAGTTGATCGAGTAACATAGAGTGTCAGAGAAACTCGAAAGCGCAAGCTCACAAAGTCACACAGTGCCCGAAATAAAAAAGAAGTTGTCAGATATCAAAGTCGCTGTGAAAAGGCGAGTTGTAGCCCACCGTCTGAGTGTTATATGGAAGCTTATTAGGGTACAGAGAAAAATAAAATAAAAATAGGGACATAGTGGGAAAAAAGCTCAAAATGTCAACTTTAATCTCAAAATTTCCACTTTAATCACGTAGTTTGTCATTAAAGTAGAACATCATAAACTTCATCTTAAAATCCTTTAATTTACTAGTTTCTCAAATCCCATCATAACTAAAGTAGCACATTAAATGCTTTGTTTTGTAAGTGTTCTTCTATGTGCTCTATGTGTGTGAATCACTACATGCTTCTTAAACTGGCTTTCTCGTCCTCCGACAGGACACAGTATCCATTACATTAGTGATATTACAGTTCTCTGAATAATTTAAATACTGAGATGTACTTTTAGTATTCATATCATATCAATTAAAGCATGTATTAAACATGAGAAACACGTGTAAACAGGGGTATGAGCGTGTAAACAGGGGTATGCAAAATTTTTGTGCGTACGGACCATTTATACATGAGGCCCTTGGTATTTATCTTGCTCATCTCCACATTTTGCCTCCTGCCATCTGCAGGGTTAAAACAAGTGGCTATGATTGTGGGTATGAGAACAATGTGCAACATCCCAGCAACAGATTTCCCCATTCAACACAGACCTTACTCATGGTTAAGTGCTTCAAAATTTGTTTTTGGAAAAGCAAGACAGACATTTTGATGCTTTTCTGCTCACCTTTTTAAGCTATAAACCTTGCTTTTCCAGTGTTTCCCACATATATATAATTTAACAGTGGGCCACTAAGGGGATGCTTTTTTAAATTCATGCCATGAAAATCTATATGTAGAAGATGATTTTTTTTTAAATATTTTTTAAAGAGTTTGTATAGCTACACTTTAAAGATAAAACTCACTGCTTACTTTGGGTGTTTTAGTGGTCCACATAAAATCAATATCAGGATTTATTTTAAATATATCTATTTTTTTATTTTCTTGCATACTGAATGATTTTAAAGCTGGTAACCAGATATCTAGATTTCTCTGTGAAATTCCTGCACTGATAACAGTCAAACAATTTCTTCATTACTGTGCAGTCCAAGTGATTTTCTCAGCAAAATACATGAATGAGGACAATGAGGAAATACTTAAGTCTCTATATACAACCTTCATTCCCAATGGATCTTGTCATATTTTCCAAACCAGCCTTATCTATTAGAAGATCATTGCACAACACAGCCTATTATATTAAATTATATATATATATATATAGTATGTATATACATACATACATACATACTTTCAGGAAGGGCTGTCAACCTTTATTTTATTTTTTTTTTATTTTTATATATTGACTTGCTCCAGGCATTTACATCATAGTTTCATGTGTAGATAGTGACAAAAATCACACAACGGGAATTCTGATGCTGATGCTTGAGAGGTGTTGACTGTGGGCATTGGCCACATGAGCAAGAAAAAGTCTCCCAGAATTACAGCATACAGTGGTTGCTTTAATTCAGGAAACTTCAAATGCAGTATTAAGAGTTCCCATCTGAAGTGCCTGCTGTAAATGTGGCACTTGAATCTTTACATGCAGGCTACAGACATTTCACCAATCAAAAAACAGTAGGTGGAAGGCATCGTCCTCTCAAGTTTAATGAGTGAAAGAGACAGTTTTCACTTCATGGTTTATTTAATATTGTGTGCAGTGTCACTGAAATAAGTAAATGAAGAAATAATTAAATAAATACATAAAGAAAATATCAACAAAACTTATTTTGTGACACCTTCAATTATTGATGCATTTCATGCATTTATTTTTTATTTATTGTCACATTTCCTTTATGTATATGCAAAATATATTTATTTAAAAGCAGAAGCCCCATATAATAAAATGACAGAGAAGGCAGTCTAGTGCCATCTGGGCACGAATGCTGTTGTACCCCAGCCATCAAAGTCTGAAATCATCAGGTGAAACCAATGAGTTAGGAGGACATCTTCCACAGAACAAATCCCATGCTTTCCTAATTGTTCTGTCATTCTATTGACCTGTTCAGATCAGGTAAGATTTCAGGGTGCTTAAGTCCATCCTAACAGAAATGGATGCCTGAGAGAAAACTTACTCTGAACACAATGCCAATCCATTAAAAAGTACCTACATGTTCACAAACAAAACTACATTGAATTTCTACTAACTAGATTCATCAAAATCTGTGCCTATCATGGCAGCATTACAGGCACGTGATGACTCAATCCAAGCCAAGAGGCCAACTACTAGAGAACTCATATCACACTTATTCACACCTGGTTAGTTTATTGTTACCAAATAAACCACAATGCATGTTTTTTGAGATGGCAGAGGAAAACCAGAGCACCTAAGAAAAAAAAAAAATTCACACATACACAGGGAAATCATGAAAGACCTGATAGACAGTGACCAAGCTGGATTTAAACATACAGTCCTGGAGCTGTAAGGCAGAAGAGCTAACACTGAACAACTGTGCCACCACTTTGTTGAAATAAATTAAACCTTCATATGCAGTCTAAAACACTAAAGCAAGCGTGGCTATCACACAGCTTTCAAGGTACAAAATCTCTGATCTTGCTTCTACAGTTGTGCCTCTGGAGACACCAGTTGTTTAGTAAATCCTGAATTGTGTATTTTAAAATAAGGACATAAAAAGAACATCCCTATCCCAGTATTCCCCAGACAGCTTCTTCATCTCCACACTAGTCTATTTATTTGCCATTTATTTTGCCAAACTCAGAAATCACAGAAGGCTGGTTATTAATAGGATGACAACGATGATGCAGTAAAAGCACAGCTGCCATTCTGTTCACTTTTAACTAGCAATAATTAAAACTGCAGTCATAAAACTATACAGCCACTTGGTTTTACAATCACCCTGTGCTAATTATCAATTTTTTTTATTAACAACAAAAATACAATATGCATTCTGTTTATTAAGGTTAATAAAATTTATCGCTTTCGTGGGCACAAGGTATAATAATTCTTTAATTAGAACAAGACAGGACGCAAAATGAATGTGATAAATTGGAAAACAATGTGACCATTATTATTGAGCAATTAAAATGCTTGGAAAGTCTGACAGCAGCTTAATAGGCTGTGGGTGATGTGCTGGTACTGACAACCTGCGTGAAAACAATCAAGTGAATGCCTGTGTGAATTATTAGGGCTTAGAAAATATCATTAAGAAATTAGAATGTCTGTCTTCATTATTTGATCTCCAAGAAAACAATTTTGAAAGGATTATAAAGGGGCTGGGAGGAGGACTATATACATTGACTGGCAGCTCACAATGTTTGGACCCTGGTTTGATTTACTACTGGGTTGACTTCTGTGTGGAGCTGATGTGTTCTCCCTCTGATTGGCTTGATTCAGAGAATTAAACTAAGCGAATCTGGGTGTATGGATATATAAGGGACAAACTCCCACCCAGGGTTTGTTCTTGTCTAGTGTCCAGTGCTACTGCTTGACCAAGATTCTGTAATTTATTAAGAAGATTCTTAAAGAGATGCATAATAAGGTTAAGCTGTATCCAGGTTTAGTAACACCTTCAGTAAAGTCAACTGTAGTGTACAGTATAAGACAATGGGTTGCTAGTTGGATAAACAAGCATCTTTCTTACAATGCCAGTTACCTAACAAGCTCTGGTAGCTTTGCAGTGAAATCCTTTGTCTTGTGTTATACATCGTCCCAAGAAAGGAAACCCACAGTTTAACAGTTCAAACTCCACACAGAGAAAGAATAGGCATAGGATTTGAACTCCGAATAGTGAGGCAGCAGGGTTAGCCACCATGCCATTGTTTTTTTCTCCTTTTATAAACACCAAATGCTTCAATTCAATCTGCATTTAAACTATAAATAAAATGAGCTTCTCTGAATTGCAGTGTGGGAAAAAAAGAGCCACTAGAGGCTGTGGCCCTAGAAGTGAAGGTTTCAGAGGCACCAGAATAAGAGAGTGAGTAAATGAAGCTGAAAGGAAGGAAAGTGTCTTGAGTTGGGAATAGAGTTGGTTGAATAGAAGTTGAAAAAGAAAAGAGCCTTGGTGGTACATGGGTGGTAAGTGAGCCTATGAAAAAGACCACCGGAGACCCACTTTATTGTGTTATTCTTTGCTTTGGAATGTAATGTATATGTGAGCTGATGCCAGGAAGGCATTCTCCGGTTACATTCTGCATACATACATACATACACACATACAAATACATTTTAAAAATGATAACATATTTACAAACATATGGCAGCTCATCAAAAAAGAATTCTAGCATTGTAATGTAAAGTACATTGGTAATTTGAAACACTTAGCAATGATGTTAGCGTTAAAATATATAAAAACACCCAATGTTTTTATTCTCACCTTTCCCTGTGAAGGCTTGTGTCAAAGATACTGTTGACAAGCACTTAGTTGAGCAGTTGTAATTACACTGTATGCTTTACAACAAATGTGCCACATTCCCCTCAAAATATTATACAGCAATCCCAAACTGAAAATCATTGTAAACTGATGTTCATTTCCATGCAAAAAACCACAGGGTCACATCACCCCAATCACCTGCTTGTCCCCCTCCATGCACCATAACAGGGCAGCATCCGTTGTGCATATTGTGATTCATCCTCCCCAAATTATAAGGCACTCGCATCAAGGCTTTTTAAGATGTAACATTACATTGTGAGATTTCAAGAGATAGGTTAGTTGTTGCAGATTTAAAGAGCAAATAATATTTTGAAATCCATGACATTTTTAATAACCTTGTACCAAAAAAGCACACTAACATAGTGTCACACACGTGCAATTGGGGGGCAGCTAAAGGGCCTAAATGAGTGTAATTCCACGCCAGACCAGAGGGCGGCGGGGTGAGCTGACTGTCTCTCTCAATCTCTTGAAGACCATCCACGGGAAATCACGCAGGGTTCTGGCACCACTGACGATGTCGCTTCTGTTTCCGGTCACCATTGATGACATCACTTTCTTTGCTTGGCAAATAAAACCTGCATCTTAGCTCAATCATTCAGTTCTGTTTTGGACTTGGATCTGTGAACATCTCTGTTCAATTTAACTCAATTTTGCAGTCTTGGAACAATATATAGGTGGCTGCCCCAAACCTTCATGATGTCTGACTCATCCTTGTGGCGTAGCTGGCAGGATGATTGATACCCAGAAGAAAACAGGACAAGACCTGAAGTCTAACAAGATGGGAGAGTACCAGTGCCAAGTTTCTGGGTGGGGGGTTCATCCAGTGGTCCAGAGTGACCTAGTGTAAGCTCCACTCCCAATATATAAACCAAGGCTGGTATTTAACCAAAGGGAGCATGTGGAAGAGACACACAGGAGTGGGCTGGATCCTGGGAGGAAAACCAAGGGGACGTATTATGCTCTCTCGGAGGAGAGAACCGTGCAGTCCACTGGGATCGAGATCCCAGATAAATATGGGCTATCCCCAGACCAGCAGGTAGAGAAAACAAACATTTGGGAATTCCATCCAGAGAGGTCGACCCAGGAGCAAGCTTATGCTCTCTGGGAACAAGTGGCGCCAGACCAGAAGTGACGTCATCAGTGGCGCCGGAACCCTACAGGATTTCCTGTGGATGGTCTGCAAGAGATTTAGAGAGACTGTCAGCACACCCTGCCACCCCCTGGTCTGGCGTGGAATTACAATCATTTAGGCCCTTTAGCTGTCTCCAAATCACACTTGTGTGACAATAGATTGAATCAGAATTGACTTCATTTGCCAGGTTCACTAGTGAGTACTAGGAGTTTGTCTTGGTAGTATTGGTGCAATGTACAAGGACAACACAATATACAAAGAGATACAATAGGATTAAGAACGTCCAGGCAGTCTAGTGTGCATGTGAACAAACAGTGCCCTCCATAATGTTTGGGACAAAGACAAATCTTTCCTTGATTTACTCCTCTACTACACAGTTTAAAATTACAAATCAAACAATTCAGACATGATTAAAGTGAACATTGCAGACTTTTACAGTATTTATTTAACAGTATTTGCATACATTCCTGTTACATGATGCAGGAATTACTACACTTTTTATACATGGTCCCCTCCACCACAATATTTGGGACAACTGTCACCACAGGTGCTTGAGATTACTCAGTCGAGTTTCATTACATTAGTGCAGGCATAACATACCTAGACTTGGTTCTACTCTTTGGAGTCTGCAGTTGCCAGATTTGCCATTATTTAACATGAGAAGAGAAACTGTGCCAATGAAAGTTAAAGAAGGCATTATGAGGCCGAAAAACAAGAATAAAACAATTAGAGGCATTGGTAAGACCTCAGTGATATTCCAGACAGTTAATTTAGGTAATCCTAAGAAGAAAGAATGCACCGATGAGCTCAGTAATCACAAAGTGACTGGTAAGTCAAGGGCATCCTTCATTGCTGTTGACAGAAGAATCCTCACTATAGTAAAGACAAAGCCCCAAAAGATCTGGCAAATCAAAAACAGTCTTCAGAAGGCAAATGTGGATGTGTCAAGGATGACTATCCACAGAGAACGTCATGAACAGAAATACAATGGCCATATTGCAAGATTCAAACCACTAGTTAGTCATAAATACAGGATGGTCAGATTACAGTTTGACAAAAAAAGCACTTGAAAGAACCTGCAGAATTATGGAAACAGGTCTTGTGGACAGACAAGACAAAGATGAACCTGTATCAGAGTGCTGCCAAGAGCAATGTGTGGAGATGAAAAGGAACTGCCCAAGACCCAAAACATGCCACCACATCTGTTAACTATGGTAGTGGGGGTGTTATGGCTTGGGAATGTGTGGCTGCCACAGGTACTAGGACACTTCTCTTCATTGATGATGGAGCTGCAGACAGCAGTCACACAATGAATTCTGATGTGTATAGAAACATCTTACCTGCTCAGGTTCCAGTAAATGCCTCCTAACTCATTGCAGAGCACTTCATCCTACAACAAGATAAGGCAACACTGCATACTGCTAAGGCAACACTGGAGTTTTTTTAAAGTTAAAAAATGGACAATTCTTGAATGGCCAAACCACTCACCTGATTTAAATCCTACTGGGCATTCTTTCCATATGCTGAAGAGAATACTTAAGGGGACAAGCTCCTGAAATAACAGGAGCTGAGTAGAGCTGTATTAGAGGCTTGGCTGAGCATCAACAGAGAAGATACTCAGCACCTGGTGATGTCAATGAATCACAGACTTTAAGCATTGCATTGCATGCAAGGGATATGCAACAAAGTACTAAATATTACAGCTTTAATAAACCAGCCATTGCTATGTACCAAACATTATGGTGCCCTGAACTATGTAGAAAAACTGTTGTCATTTCTACATGTTGAGACCAAAATGTATTCCAATATCCTTAATGTCTGCAATGTGCACTTTAATCACATCTGAATTGTTCAATTTGCAATTTTAAACTGTGGAGCAGAGGAGTAAATTAAGGAAAAATGTGTCTTTGTCCCACACATCTTTGAGGGCACTATAGATGCTGAGTAGAAACTCAGACCTGATTAGTCAGAATAACTGCAAGTGGCGTGTTGTTTTACATTTAACTGAACAAAGGTGTTTGCTTGAGGGATGTCTTTTGAATACTGTAGGTGATGCCCTGGCTGAGGGGAATCATCAGTGATCTTTGCCACACACTTTATGATTATGCCCTGCAATGTACCTTCACCCATATTGGTACAGCTTACAGGCACCTCAAGAGTGATTGACTGACATCCTATCCAGGATTTGTCCCTGCCTCACACCCAAATAAGGCTCCAAACTAGATTAAGCACCACTTTTAAATTAGCAGCTTGACAACAGATGGAAATGGTAGATTTTGACTTACTGGCAAACTTGTTAAAGGAATGGCCAGGAGAGAATGGGCCTGCAGGAGACAAATACACCAAAAGAAAAGAGATTTCATCTCATATCCAGTGTAATTCTAAAGAGGCTGCTGAGAATTAATCAACCAATTTTTCCTAAAACACACTCTATGAATAAAAGAGAACAATTCAGAGTAACAAAGATCATGATTCAATGTATGAGAGTCTTCAGGAAATCAACTTTAAATAGTCTAGAGAAATTAATCTAAGCTAGCAGAGTGCTGGAAAGAGGGTCAGTGGAAGCAAGTAAAGTGTTAAAAGCTGTGGATTTAAAGACACTGACAAACCTAAGCAGTGGTTTTCAAGAAGTAGCAGACGCAAAGGTAAATGACAAGTGGCCAAAAATTGCAACACCGTCCTTTGAAATACTGAGAAAGCTAGCACTTGTCAATCTCAGCTGTCAGGCAGTGATAGAGGGCAAGCAATAGTGAGAGGTAAATCAGGGTGTTAAAATTAAAAGCTTTGTAAGTCAGTTGTTTAGTGTTGAGTATGATACAAATTCAAACAAGAAGCCAATGTGGTTAGGCCAATTGAGGGGATGCTGTTATTAAACTTGGTCCAAGTCATAACTTCAGCAGTGGCTACTTCAACCTCCTGTAATCACTGAAAATGCAAAGTGCAAATTACTGGATGATCTGTATTAAAAGCAGCATCGTGGGTACCAGTAAGAAAATGCAGTAATTTTATTTGTTATGGCAAAGAGCGGGCAGCTCAGGAATTAGTAAGGAAACCTGAATATTTAAATATCAAGGCTTCTAGCAGAGTCAGGAACTGTCACAGAATATTGAGGTTTGGTGGCATCAAAACCTCACTGTGATTAAATCTGATTAAGGAACTAGCTCACCACAGCTTTGCTACAGGAAGGCATATATAGCAACAAGAGCGATACGGTATTTGATACCATCATCAAACCATGACCTACAAAACAAAGCAAATGCTCTTTGAATAATTAAGTGTTCAACCTCTATGTTCTGGAACATGTCCATATACATTATTTTACACTCATGTGTCTAATGAAGACATTTTCCTTATTATTGTTTACTACAGTGTCTGGAGCCTAGCCCGACAACAGACAGATATTGTCATAAATAAGATTTCTACAGTCATTTCTAACACATCATAGACAGGCAGATATAGAGCTATATAAAATTTCCATTTAACCAATTCAGCTTCCCATGACCTATCCTTAACACATCTGGCCCAAGGCAGAAACCAGCCCCAGAAGTCAATCTAGTGTCCGCTTTTAACACATCCTGCACATTGAAGTTTACTATATTTAGTGACATTTCAGACTTTCTTCAGTCTATTTCTACTTGTCTTCCACTTTCACTTCTGACAAAACATTTCAATATTTTTTCACTCCTTGACAACTGGCTCCTTGCAATTGTTTCTCTGTGTGGCAAAAGACATTTTAGGCTTGTCATACTGAGCAATGCTGCTTTGTCTGTGGAATTTCATGTAACAAAAAAAAAAAAAACAGCAAAGAGATAAGCACCACAATACAGCAGCTCCAGAAAATGTGAACGCACTTGTCTTCTCTTTTGTCAGACTTTTCTTTTCGGGCTTTAAAAAGGCTTTATCATTGTTTTTCCACAGAGGACTGTATTTTATGTATTTAAATTACTACTCTGTGCATTTTTCTCTCCTAGAAAGTATAACGTGATTTTTTTTTTTTTTTTATTATCGTTTGCCAAACATTTTATCGGTAAAGGAGAACCTCATGCAAGAAGCCACTCTTCCCAATCTTTTTACTTCGATCTGGTAGCCTGGAATTCTTCCCAGTTAGCACCAATCTATGCCCTGAAAGGGATGTCAGGCTCTCAAATAACATGATTAAACACTATGACCAGGTACAGCCACCAGTCACAAACCTCTAAGTATTAGGGCAACATCAACACTTTCACATGTTCTTCATTTTAAGTCAAAGAAAAAATGAAAGTGGAAAACTTGAAATACATTATCATTGTGTAGTTTTTTTTAAATATCACTGCACAACAAAGTTTTTGCTTCTTGAACACTTTAGGGTATTTCTTATAGATTTTTGGGAGCTGATCACGAATATCACATCAAAATTTAACCATTATGTTTTGTCATGATTTTTTCTTATATTTGCATCCAAACATTTTCGCTCCCATAACTGACTTATCAACAACGGTTTGTGTAGCCTGGGCATGTCCAGGCACGGAATCAGGGCAGGTTGGAAGCTGTTCTGTGGAAGTTGACATCCTGGGCAGGTCTGAACGAGCTTGACCCTGTCTCAGCATGCTATAAAAGTGGCTTGCATACACCGATCCTGCTCATTTGGTTAATATAGATAGTCAGTGTGCATGTATAGTATCAGTTTAGTAAAGTTGAGTATCTGTAGCAATATAACAGTAAGTAAGCTTGATGCTATAGACGATTTGGTGTCGGGTGATATGTCTCTTCAATGTCATAACAGCCGCGATACATTCTGCTATATCTGTTGTGAATATACACTTGCGCCTCAGAGACGTTGGATGACTGCTCTTGTGAAGAAAGCTTATCATCTGTATTTCGGCTGCATAATTTTTGATCAAGACAAGGAATGGGTGCCTCACATTTGCTGTGCAACATGTGCTGTCAGTCTGAGAGCCTGGCTCAGAGGCACTCAAAAGACGATGGCGTTTGCTCTTCCGATGATATGGCGAGAACAGAAAGACCATGTGACAGACTGTTACTTCAGTTTGACTAATGTGTCTGGTTTCTCTGCCAAAAACAAGAAGTCAATTGAATATCCTAATCTGCCTTCAGCAATGAGACCCGTGCCACATGACAACAGTCTTCCAATTTCCAAAACCACCAGAGGATTGGACCTCAGGACGAACCAGATGAAGAAACTGCAATGCAGGGTACTGATAGTGACATTGACCCGGATTTTGAACTGTGCTCACCAGGCGATCACATCTGACAACACAGTTCGAATTGAACGATTTGGTCAGAGATTTGGGTCTGTCAAAAGCAAAAGCTGAGCTGCTGGGTTCGAGACTGCAGGAATGGTGTTTGCTGAAACCAGGTACAAAAATTTCTGTGTTTCGAGGCCGACGTCATGATATAACCAAATTTTTTGCACAAGTCAACAGTCTCTGTTTCTGTTGTGACACTGAAGCATTGTTCTCGGCCTTGGGTTGTGATCACAACCCGGAAGAGTGGCATCTCTTCATTGATTCGTCAATGTTAAGCCTGAAAGCTGTTCTGCTACACAATGGCAATGTTCATCCTTCAGTACCTGTTGGCAATGCAGCACACATGAAAGAAACATATGAGAATATGGAACTGTTGCTGAAACACGTCCAGTATAGCAGGTACAACTGGAATATCTGTGGAGATCTTTAAGTCATTGCTCTGTTACTAGGACTGCAGCTCGGCTATACAAAGTACTGTTGTTTCATTTGTGAATGGGACAACTGTGCCAAAGAGTCACACTATTCTCGACATAACTGGCCACTCCATAAAAAGTTAATTCCAAGACAGAAAGATGTGGCACATGAATCGCTTGTCGACCCGGCAAAGATATTTTTGCCTCCTCTTCACTTAAAACTGGGACTCATGAAGAATTTCGTGAAGGCACTGAACGATGAAGGTGAAGGTTTTCGTATTTAAGACAGATGTTCCCAAGAGCAACTGACGCCAAGATCAAAGAGGGCATTTTTGTTAGCCCCCAGATCAGACATGTTATGATGGACAAGCAGTTTGAAGATCTTTTAGTTGAGCCGGAAAAAATTGCCTGGAAAGCCTTCAAAAGACGTTATTGACAATTTTCTAGGTACAGAGCCCCAAACTACATTCAGCAGTGCAACATGTCACTCAAGATTCATTTCCTCCACTCACACTTGGACTTCTTCCCCGCAAATCTCGGTGTGGTCAGTGATGAACACGGTGAACGGTTTCACCAGGACATTGCTACAATGGAGAAACGATACCAGGGCAACTGGAATCTGTCAATGCTTGCCGACTACTGTTGGACACTGCAACGTGATGCACCAGACATTGAATACAAAAGAAAATCAGGAGCAAAACACTTTTAATTCTGTTGAATTTAATAGCTTATGTGAAACATGATTAAATATGTTATTGTCAGTAGACATAAATGTCTGTTTCTCAGAGTTCTTATCTTTTTTCTCTAGAAATGTGAATTGATTTCCCCAAAAAGGTCAGTACCTCAATCCTAAATACTAATGTACCCTCTGATCCTGACCAGGTCACATATGCTGTCAAGTAACTTTATCTGCCCATCTATTTGTTGAACCATTTAATCATGGGAAGTAAGAGTATGCTGGTTGCACTGGAAGCAAGACTGCCAGCCCACATCAACACATGCTCATGCACATATTCACAATCACTATTATGAGGTCATCTAACATAGGTATCTCAACTTTTTTGGCCTAGGGATCCAGTTTGAGCTGTTTTTGTTCTTTCAGAGGGATGGGGAATACCCATGTTGAAATGAGTGGGATGGGAAATAACAGCAAAGATGGGTTGCTACCCAAAGACAATGACTCACAATGATGACCCAGTGGCTCAGAGTGAGTTGATCTAACCTAACCTGCACATCTGTGGGATTTGAGAAAAAAATAATGTGCAATAAGACATACAAATAGTGCCCGTGCACATACGTAAATCCTGGACTCATTGGATACTGCACAATTACAGCTCTACATGTAAATAACTGTCTTGCCATCACGATCTGCAAGTCATTTTAAATGAACCACTTATTAAATATTACTACAGAGACCTTCATAATTGATTGGCTCAGAACATAGACTACAACAAGCACATAATAGTACACTTAAACTAAACTTAAGTTTAAAAACATTATCCCAATATCCCCTGACATTCACTTAATGTTAAATTATTATGTGTTGTACTTTAGTATATATTATAATCCAATTCATAAATCAATTTTTTCTGTGATAAGTGGGGCTGTACCCCAAATGTCAAAATGGCTGGAGGTTTTTGCCAAGAAAAATCTACATTTTCCAGTTTTCTTCCCTCAGCACTTTCATCACAAAACTGAACCTAGGGGTTCGCAAAATAATGCTTGCAGGTTTTCTTTTGAATTAGCTTTTCTTCAGGGTCAAATTTCTGAATGTAACTCTTGCCTTAATTTAATTAGACAGCTTGCTGCACTTCTGTAAGCCATTTAATAAGATACCACATACTGTTCTAAATACAAGTAGCTTTTAGCACAGAGGAACTTTTTGCTCTATGTTTTAATTTTAGTATTTCATTTTCATGGTGTAGGTTTTATCCATTAATAACTTAAGTTTCTTAGATCTGCTTTGTCAATTTTAGGATTGTGAGGCCCGTAGTGTATCCTTGGCAACATTGGATGCAAGGCAGAAAGCAACCTCAGCTACAGTGCCAGTCTTTGGCATTGCCCTGTGTCTTGCACATAACCATACAGAATGTGTTAATTAACATAACCTGAACATCTTTGGGGATGTGGGAGAAAAACCTAGGCAAATAAGACATTACATGCAAACTCCACATAGAAAGTGAGTGGGCACAGGATTCAATCTGATGCTGGACCAATGAGAAAACATTACTCTCCCATCCTAACACTGCATTCCTGTACAAACCACATCGCCATTGAGGACTTAAGGGATTGAATAAATAGATTTCATTAAGTGATAATGAACTAATAGAAAACTGCATCATATCCTGAAAGACAGTGCATATATGAATGAATGAATGAATGATCGATTGCCGAGTTACCTTTCAATACAGGGAAATTTACAATGCATATATCATTTTATTTATAGATCTCGTAAGAGACAAAGGGGCGTTCATTTGAAAGCACATTGACATTTTAGCTACATGTTATTTAATTCTGCTTTCTGCAGTTACACAAATTTTCAAACCAGGATGCCAGTGTACCCCTACACTAGCTAAAGAGTCATACAGCAGAAGGCATAATCACAGCTTTAGGCACTCATCGTTGACTAGTTATATTGTCCTAAGTTACCCTCCTTTGTTCCAGCTGTAGAAATACATCAAAATTAAAGAACTGTGAAGGTGTACACTGTAGAATTTAGCTAATAAAGTACACATATTTTGGGCCACCACAAACTCCCAGAATACATCTTGTCATTGCTTCTACAAGTTTCTAAACTGCGCTGAAGAAATGTGATTCTTCAGATCTTCATGGTAATTTCTACTACTTATCGTTTTGATGATAGCGGCTGAAACCACGATCCAAAATTTTCAATAAGTTCTCAGTTGGGTTATGATGTCATGATTGAATAACCATGGTATGCAGTTTACATTTCTGTCATGCTCATCACGTTTATTGTTTTGTAGATATTCATGTCTTGTAGACTGGGAGACTATCATAAATAGATAGATTCTGTTACCATCAGGAGTAATATCCTGAAAGGCTTCACTCAGAACTGCCTTTTGGAATTCAACGGCATTTACTTTCACTTCTCAAAGGAATCAGTGGAACTAAACCGTGTCTGGATGATTAACCCAACATTAGAACTGTTCAGTGTAATAAAAAGTATTCAGGTATACAGACTTCTTTTACTATGCCAGACACATGTACTATTCAACTTGCTGAGAGCAAGACAAAAGTTGATTCCTCTGACCAGGCAAATTTTCTGTCCTTCATTTACTCAAGTATTTTCTATTTTGTAGCCTGTTTGTGGCTGTTGTCAGACTATTTAAAATAAGATCATCAATTCAAAATTGTTTACATTTCTATGCTACCCTTTGTTGGAGTTCTATTTCACAAATCTTTCACTTTCCCTCTCATGATGATTTTTCATCTGACTTCTCTGCATCTTAAGCGCATGTTGTAAAATATAATTTATTGAAATGTCTGAATTTTCCTGCACACCAGGCTACCCTGTAAAGGTCTGTGTTAAAAGAAGCTATTTACTATGCCTGTCTATGGAGGTAGCTTATCTACTTCTCTGCTGAATACTCCTTACTTTCTCCCTTTAGCCTCTTCAGTCCAAATTACTCCCTTCCTCCTGACTAGGAACACTAGCTACTGCCTCTCACTCTGGGTTTGACAAGAAATGGTATGGAATCATCAGTTATACCTCAAATTAAGGGCAGTGGCAAAAGATGCTATGGAGTCACCACTAAATTGATCTTCCCTGCTAGGGGATAGACATGTAAGACTGCTTGGAGCATTCATTACCTCCTAAACATTTTGATCTACCACAAAAGAGATTTTCTGATGCTAGCTAATATGCAGGACATACAGGACTGGCCTCATTATCAACACAGCAGCCCTTCAAGAATTCCTTGATGGTGCAACCATATCATTAAACTCGCTCAAAGACAGTAAAAGTTTTTATCTTAACATCTCCCCTACAGTTTCCTCATGAGCAATTTTTTGGAAGCCCCACAATGGTCCTATCTTTCTTTTCAACACCATACTCAGAACTAATGGGAGACAGGGGTCACTCTTGCCTGGCATGAAATGTAATTAATATCAGTGCAAATCCCAGCTACACTAGTTACTACAGACCGCACATCATTTCTGGACCATGGACCCCTCCCCTAATTTTACTCAATAATCAGTTCTTAGTTTGCTAGCCACATCCAGTAGATAGGACCTCTCATTGGAAATATGTTTAAAATATACTGTATAAATATTTGGAGGAAAAGACAGCTACTTTTCAAATAGTGACAAGAAAGGAATGTTATGATTTTTATTACATTTAACTTTCCAAAATAATTACTGTTTCATGCCACCAATCGGCAAAAACTTTAGAACAATCCAGCACCAGCTTCTTGACTTCATGCCTTTGTGGTTATTCCCTAACCATTTCTAAATCACTGAAGTCTGCTTTCCAGCTGACAACAAAAAAGTTTTTGACTCAAAAGCTGTAATTGAAGACAAGTTGATTTTAAGCCTGCCAATTATTCTGTTTTGGCTAAATGCAACATTAAATTCACAAGGCAATGCTAGCCACAATGTCAAGACATGCAGGTGTCTTTAGCAGTTGTCAATCAACTAGACAGCCAAGGGCACTCCCCTCCACTCGTATCAGACTCTTAATAAGTAGATAGTATTGAAAAATATGACAAAGTGGAGGGAAAAATTATTGTATGTCATCAGACCATGGATACTGACACGTTTGCATTAGCACTAAAGTGTCAAAAAGATGCAGAAATTAAACAAAAATTGAAGTTGTCGGCTTCTTTTTCCATTAGCACAAGGCTGTGCATTTTCTGTATGCTTAAATTTATGACCTAACTTCACTTTACACTCCAAATGGTCTTCTACAAAAGCACTTTTTATGCTGTTCCCTAATAAAAAACTATAACAACAGAAAGAACAAGGAGTTTGTTTGCTAACCGAGAAGAATTTTGCCCGTTCACTGTTCTGAGGAAGAGAAAGTCTAGAAGGATAATAATATAGCCTAAAGCCCTTAAAATGGTTAAAATCTATTGGTTAAACCTTCATGTTAAATATAAAAAACATCTCCAAGCTGCATGAAGAGGTACAGGGTGTGATCTTGCTGTCCAGTTCATCTTCCACAATCACTAATGGTGTAGTCAGAGGGATTAATGAGGGCAGTCCCACAACAAGTAATGTGCATGAGTGAAACAATTAAGCAAAATGTAGATCTGTTGAATTCTCCCCAGTGGTTCAGCAGAAGGCCCACTAGAAGTGAAAACGGCAACAAAAACCAAAAGACAGACATAAAACAAACAACTTTAGAGCTGGATTGAGTGAAGCTAAGTCTTTGTAGGGGTTGTTTGAGACAGGACAGAACAAACTATGACACAGGCAGGCAGTTGGCTCTTTACAAAATGAAACTAAGACAGAACAAAGATGTGGGCAATGTGAACTAAATCACCTAGACTAAGCACATAAAGACAACAAAACAAGAGCTGATTTTCAGTATCAAGGCATCACAATGTAGTTGGGCACCTTTCAAGCCAACGACTGTTTATAAAGTATGTTTAACTATTTTATTTAGAACATTATAATATAAGAACATATTTGATAAAAACAGATCATTCAAGCGATAAGCTTACCAATCCTGTTTTCCTAGATTCTCCAAAGTAATGTTGAGTTTAGATCTGAAGGTTCCTTAAACTCCTTCTTTCTACCACACTACTTGGTAATTTATTCTGTGTTCTCCCCGTGTCTGCATGGGTTTCCTCCGGGTACTCCCAATGAGCACAGTGGCCTCCATCATCCGTAAGTGGAAGAAGTTTGAAACCACCAGGACTCTTCCTAGAGCTGGCCGGCCATCTAAACTGAGCGATCGGGGGAGAAGGGCCTTAGTCAGGGAGGTAACCAAGAACCTGATGGTCACTCTGTCAGAGCTCCAGAGGTCCTCTGTGGAGAGAGGAGAACCTTCCAGAAGGACTACCATCTCTGCAGCAATCCACCAATCAGACCTGTATGGTAGAGTGGCCAGACGGAAGCCACTCCTTAGTAAAAGGCACATGGCAGCCCGCCTGGAGTTTGACAAAAGGCACCTGAAGGACTCTCAGAACATGAGAAAAAAAATTCTCTGGTCTGATGAGACAAAGATTGAACTCTTTGGTGTGAATGCCAGGCGTCATGTTTGGGGGGAAACCAGGCACCGCTCATCACCAGGCCAATACAATCCCTACAGTGAAGCATGGTGGTGGTAGCATCATGCTGTGGGGATGTTTTTCAGCGGCAGGAACTGGGAGACTAGTCAGGATAAAGGGAAAGATGACTGCAGCAATGTACAGAGACATCCTGGATGAAAACCTGCTCCAGAGCTCTCTTGACCTCAGACTGGGGCGACGGTTCATCTTTCAGTAGGAAAATGACCCTAAGCACACAGCCAAAATATCAAAGGAGTGGCTTCAGGACAACTCTGTGAATGTCCTTGAGTGGCCCAGCCAGAGCCCAGACTTGAATCCGATTGAACATCTCTGGAGAGATCTTAAAATGGCTGTGCACTGATGGAGCTTGAGAGGTGCTGCAAAGAGGAATGGGCGAAACTGGCCAAGGATAGGTGTGCCAAGCTTGTGGCATCATATTCAAAAAGACTTGAGGCTGTAATTGCTGCCAAAGGTGAATCGACATTGAGCAAAGGGTGTGAATACTTATGTACATGTGATTTCTCAGTTTTTTTATTTTTAATAAATTTGCAAAAACCTCAAGTAAACTTTTTTCACGTTGTCATTACGGGTGTTGTGTGTAGAATTCTGAGGAAAAAAAATGAATTTAATCCATTTTGGAATAAGGCTATAACATAACAAAATGTGGAAAAAGTGATGCGCTGTGAATACTTTCCGGATGCACTGCATTTTCAATACTAATAGCATACTGATTTACGTATAGCCAATATACAGTAATGCAATGGGCCTAGAATCCTGAAAAAGGGATCTGGCTATGCAGGAAGAATAATGGCGAATAAAACCACAATTATAGGGCATATTCACATCACTAAACTAGCATACCCAACAAAGGGCACAACTTCAAAGTAAAACGACATGGACACAGAATTAACAACCAGAGGCAGAATAATGGTAACCTACTAGATCAAGTAAAGAAAATTCAAGATGCCTCCTCCTCAAAAAGAGCAGGAACATACATGATCCATGAAGCAGAAACTTAGATTGTTAGGATTCATAAGTGTGATGTAGCTTATGACCGCATCTGGCAATGGTCTGTCTTGGGGACGTACTAAACAGAGTTTCATTCAGTATTAAAAGTATCACAGCAGGGACTTCTGTACCTTTTAACTATATCCAGGGATCAAGGGTACAGTACAAGACGGAGGTTAATTCTGGGTGAAAGAAGTGTGTTTTTGATGTAAATCCCAGGTGTCAAGGTGTTGTGATTAGATTTGTGTTTGCCTCAGGCAGCCTGCTAGACTACATATTACATTTTAAATTATCTCAAATGCAATGCCAGGCAAGTCTCACTCAGTCACCTCAGTAGATTATCAGTTGATATCTGCCAGGCTTTAGACACAAAACTTGTTCAAGCACCATCCTGCATAATTATTTAAAAGAAAAATTGAAATCAAAAACTATGTATTTACTCCCAATTTAATTTAGACTTAGTTGATGCAAACTCAAGTGAGCTCACTTTGTAGTTCATAAAGTCAAATCCTTTCATTTCATGGCACAGAAGGAATTTTCCATGCCAGTGAATCCTGTTTTGTTTGCAGCAGCAGGTAAGCAGCCTAGCCCTTTAATTATAAGGCATAGATCAGGGGTTCAGTGAAACAAGGAAATCAATTTTTTATGCATGTTTCCTTTTGCTGATGCCCTATCCATCACTATTTTAATACTGAACATATACTGCAAACGTATTATATGTTATTTGAGATATCACTGTCTTGGACCCTGGTTCGACTTTCTGTTACGACTGCTTTTGTATGGACCTCTACTGTACTTTCAAATTTCCACACGTCATCTTGCTTTACTTCTGGAGCTCAGAAATTTGAAGACACAAACTATCCAATGTAGGCATGGGATATGGGTGCATGTTTAAACACCACCAAAAAACTACTAGAGACATTGAGCAGAAAATGCGAAACATTCTCCACAGTTTTATTTACATATTTTCTACTTTTTCATCTGAGCCTGTTCATTTCTTAGTGGCTGCATTTACAATTTGCTTTCTTATGCCAGGTTATTTTTTTCCCAGCACCATAGCTACATACTTCTCACTCACTAAAAAAATTGGGTCTAGAGAGATGACTAAGACAAAAGGACTAGAGAAAGCATTGCCACATGGAATGTTTTTCAAAGGAAAGGTTCAATTTTGTGGGAGGGTATCTTGATGATGGTGTTCAAGCAAAGTCAAAAGGCATTCATCAAAGAGTGAATAAGCAATAAGATAATCACAAAAAGGCATGCAAGTTCAAAATGAATTATGTTTAATACATCGATGTAGAATTTGTAAATAAACCTTAAAACATGTATAGTTGAAAATCTGCTTTAGAAAACTTGACAAGCTTAAAAATGTGTAGTACATGACAATGAATAAATTATCATTGTTATGTGCAGTACTTGGCTTGAATGCTTACCTTGTGTAGGTATGTTATTTGTTTGTGCTTGAGTTACCTTTCATCCCCCATCCCCAACACAATTCAAAACATTATTTTGTTTGAAAATCCAAATAAATGTAACTGGAGGAAAAATAGTTATCTAAAGGCTGTGACCTTTAACTTGCCCCTTTAGCTTAGGCACACTTGGCTTTTTGATAAAGGTACACTACATTATAGCAAGATACATGTAACCTCACCAGGTAAGATTATAGTTTAGGCACAAATATTTTTAAAAAATGCTCAAAAATCAAAAATGACCTCTATACTCTCATATGAGCATTTTATTGATTTCATTTTTCTTTATTGCTAAACCATGCGAAACACAACTGTGTGCAGAATAAATATCAGTGGAAGAACATAAGAAAAACAGATCGCAGGCTGTGTAATCAAAACTGTCTGTAATATGACAGAGCGTGATGCAGCGAGGAGATTGTGCGAGTTAAACTATAATGAAAATGTCAGCAACGCTTCAAAGTAGCTGCAGTGATCCTTATCGAAGACATCTCCACTACTGACCCTTTTTCCCTTCCAGTCAGATAAGCTGCTGCACCATATCTCCTGAACAATACAGTTTCATGGCATTGTATCGTCGTCTCGTAACCTGATAGTATCTTAAAAGGTTTAATTCCGAAGGTCAAAATCAGAGGTGCTGAGCCGACAAGAAAATGCACACAACCACAAAATTTCTTAAAATGTATGCGTGCTGGCCTCTCATTTTTATGTACAGTATGCTTGACACTGCAGAACTGCTGACTCGCAGGCAGAGAGCAGCTAGCTCCTTTTCATATTTTTTAATAATGTAATGCAAATGCTGCACCGCATATGTGCATACAACAAGCATATTTACTGTTGTTCACATCCAAAGGAGAAATTTGATTATGTTAGATGTCAGCAGGTGACTACAGCAGCTCAAATTATTCCACATCGATCTGTCTATCAATTCACACCTGATGCAGAAAAAGTGTGTTTCATATCTCATCTGACAGTCATTTATTTGCTTGTAAAAAGCTTTGGAAGTGAGCAGTGTTCATTTCTTTGTGTGTGTGAGAGGGAAGAGGCCAAATCAGCAAGTTACTTCTGTCATTTATTCAGTGCGTTGTTAAAACATGAGACAAATTTAACTCTAATTGTATAGTGTACTTCTTAAAATGATTGGAAAACAAGCATAATAATAATGACCCGGCTTTGCTGTTTTCAGGGAGGTCAAATTCTTATTAACAGAAACAAAAAAAATGGAAGAAGGGCGGCACGGTGGCGCAGTGGTAGCGCTGCTGCCTCGCAGTTAGGAGACCCATGTTCGCTTCCCTGTGTGGAGTTTGCATGTTCTCCCCGTGTCTGCGTGGGTCTCCTCCGGGCGCTCCAGTTTCCTCCCAAAGACATGCAGGTTAGGTGGATTGGTGATTGTAAATTGGCCCTACTGTATGCTTGGTGTGTTTGTGTGTGTCCTGCGGTGAGTTGGCACCCTGCCCGGGATTGGTTCCTGCATGCCTTGTGCCCTGTGTTGGCTACAGCAAACCCCCGTGACCCTGTGTTCGGATTCAGCGGGTTGGTAAATGGATGGATGGAAAAAATGGAAGAAACATTCCTTCAATATAGTGTCTCAATTCATCCATATTCATCCATTTTGTTCAACAGAATTCAAGTTTCCGATAAAAAACAAAAAGAAAGAAAAAAGTGCACAGAGATGTAATTGTTCAGTGTTTTTGGCAACATGAGAGAAATGTACCCACTCCTATGGACATCCAGTTTCAACTCAAATTGTAGTGAACAATCTAATGATATAATATAGGAGTATTAGTTGTATAACAGAGAGAGAGAGAGAGAGAGAGAGAGAGAGAGAGAGAGATGCTGTTTGACTTCTAGTTCATTTCAAAATCATCCTGTTTACTAGTAAAGCAGGCAGTTGCTTAAAACAGCTCTCCTTGGCCAAGCTAAATGTAACACTGGTACATCAGTATGTAAGAACGTAGCACAGTAGCGTTTCATGATTTACAAAGAGTATCACTTACACCTTGCAATGTTTAAACTTTTTTACAAAATGTAATCTTACATATTAGACTTTCTAATTTAAATAAAACTGACTCTCCTGTACCTGCCATACTGATGTTGAGTTGGCTGTCCTGTCGATTGCCTCTTTCATGCATTCAGTTCACATTAAATTTCAACTTTCACAAAAGGATGTTAGTAGACCTGAATTTGAATTATCTTGTTTTCTCGTCTTGCTTTGGATTTCATGTGTTTGCTTTGTAGACCTTGTAAAAAACTCTTAAAAGACACTTTATCAATGTATTCCTGTAATATAAATCAGGGGGATGCAAAGCAAAAGCTCATATCACAGATTTCAATAAAGTGTTGGTTACGCAAAATCCAGATGGTGAGCTATTCAAGCTGGGCAGCTTTGTACATCAGGTTGACCCTGTCAAAAATGTAACTGTGTTTCTTCTTTTTAAATTATGTTGTAAAAGGTTTCTATTGCATATGTGTTAAATGTTTTGATTAATATGAAAACTACAGTATATTAACGGAGCAATATTTTTATAATCGAACTAAATGACGCTTCAGACCAGTATCACCTATATCAAGCTATCTGCTCATTTACTTCGAGGTTCTACTTTAATCTCGCAGACATTAATATAGTACAGCTAATCTGAACCAGTCTCTAGCCATTGCGAAAATCACCGTAGACAGAAAACGACTCTGTTATGGCAGATGTGTGTAACGATGAAGACGGCAATATACAAAAGTACTGGGACCAAGGTTTCAATCTCCATTAGAGAATTAGGTTGTCAGTGAGTGGGCAGCGGCATTCCTGCGTGGTTCAGGGCTCTGAGATCATTCAGAGTTAATGCATCAACTAAACTGGAAGCTACCAAGGCATTATCAAATACGGCGAACTGTATAAACAACTGCACTCTTCTACTCAAATCGAGGGATTATAAAGCGGTACCTTTAATCGCCCGTTACGTAATGTCTATACATGAATCATAGAGCGCTTCTTCCAAGTGTGCGATCTAAATAATAAAATTAACGTGTCACCTGCGTTTCCTTTTCTTTTGCAAGAAGCGGTACTGTTGCGGGTTGTCTGGTATGTTTTATTCCTTTATTTCATGGTAATGAAATCCAGCATATCATTTCTCGTATACATATTCTGCCGCTCTGGGCATTTGTGTATATTCAGCGAATAAACTGAACGATGAACCAAAAGAAAAAAAAATTCTCTTCGATGGGTGGAATAAAAAAATAAATGAAAATCGCATACTTTGAATAATGTATTGTCTCACCATCAACTTACGTGGTAGGCAAGAAAAACGGAATACCAAGTGGACAGCTGTTTGACCAAGGAGCAAAGTAACACACTCGTGTGTTCTGTCTGCGACCACCACTTTTGCAAAGAAATAAGTGTCCTGACTATTTCCGGTTGAAAACTACCGAAACGGGACTGAGAAAATAATCGTCAGAGAAGAAATGTAATGAAGTTTTCAGATAAATCTATAACAAATATAACCGACACAATGTAATGCACTGAGCTATTTTGTGCTAGAGAGTATCGGGTAATACATATTATTCTTAAAATGTTAAGCGTTATATCATCTTTGAAAAACCCTGCATACTCTTGCGTTATGGTTCAACCATCCGTTTTTGCTTCTAACCCTTCGCCCATAAACGGCTGAAAAGGACTGGAAAACGCGAACATGGTGAGACCTCATACAGAAACCGGACTGCACACTCGCCAACGCAAGATGAAAAATGAAACCCCATTTCAGGTGTCAGATCGGCGGAGTATGATTTTACATTAAATTTTTTAGATGTTCTTGTCAAATGGTACAGAAATGCTGCATCTGGGATTATAAAACGGAGGTTTCAAGTCGAAAACTACAGTACTTAAACAGACGAGCTTTTTGAAACCGTACTCGACAATTATTCAAAAGACGAGATCAGACCGTTATTAGTGTCTCCGCCATGCGGTGCTGAACGGACAGCGACGTGCACGGATCCAGGGTGGAGGACACGACCTGTTAGATGCTGCAGAAAATGAAAACACTGCCTTTTTACTCGTATACATCGTCTACTCTACTTCTCTTGTATACATCGTCGAGTCCTCTTCAACGTCTAACTCTTCTTCGAAACAAAGGAGTCAAAAAACTATGAAGAGCTTAATGAAACTTTGACCTTTACGAAGATAAAATTAACACATGCAATCATTTTACCTTTTTATGTACAAATGATGCGTTACATACAGTAGTATACCTCAAATACAAACATCGCACCTGTGTATTCTACTCTAGTAAACACCGAGGATGAATGTTTAAAAAAGCTTTTATGCATTCGTGAATGTACTGATTAAATGCTTTCATCTCGAATATACATTAAAACTCATGGAGACGTTAAAGCTAAATCTGTACGTGCTGGATTTCCGAGCAAAAGCAAGAATGACGTACAGGCATAAGCACGGTTTTCGCAGACGTTCCAGCTTCCCGAAATTTCCATTCCCTTCCCCGGTCATCCTCAGTGTTGATTTTTCGTATTCTGGGTATTCTTCGGTTTTCTCTGGCAGCGCCATGTTTCACCTCCCAAAGAATGCATTTTAGTACGATTGACTTTAAATGTGTGCGTAAGTGCTGCACCTAGTAGACTGGCCTGGTATACTCTGTTGGCTTCTGATCTACACCCTCAACAAATACTGCAGACCTATGGTACTGCTCATGTGAACAGTGTCCATCCGTTTCATTTGAATTGGTCAGTAAACACTAACTGCACCTACCAGAAACTGTAGCTGGATTACAGTGCGTACTTGTGTGTATGAGTGTTCATCCTACGATAGTCTGGCGCCCCGTCCAGGGATTGTTCCTGCCTCTCTTAAAATAGTTGCCGGGATAGACTCCAGACTTCTCGAGACCCTGCCCTGTATAAACAGGTTTAGAAAATGGATGGATGGATGGACGGGCGAGTTAGTGATTTTATTTATCTGTTAAAGCTCATACGCAATGATATTAACAACTTAAAATGCTTCAACATTGAACCGCTGCCGAAATGAATGCCCCAGTGTAAAGAAATTTCACTTTTACAAATACTGTACAATAAAATCCAGTTTCTCTCTCTCTCCTATATATATATGAATATACTGAACTTTGCAAACATATAAGACCTTTCCAGGATTGCTGCAAAAAGTTGATTCGACATCCCAGCACAAATTCAATGCCCAAAGCTGTTGTGCTGCGGTTTATACTTTACTTATTTGCTCTTAATTCACATTAATATTGGAATCCGGCATTGCATCGTTAATACACAATGGATGCTTAATGGTCCACTCGGATATTGTCAATAAATGACAAAGTCCATTCGTATAGAAAATGGACAGATAGAAAGTTGCCAGCACAGAAATATCTGAACGTACATCATACTGTATGTGTGCACAATGTATTTAATTCTATTTACATTCGTATTGTCGTATAGAATTCAGTGTCGGGAGATCTTAAAGCAAACGCAAAGCGGAAACATCCTTGGATGGTGCAACAGTCTGTAGTAGGCGACTCTTAATCACATGGTCAAGTTTCAAGTCACTAGTAAAGCCTAGCTCTCAAGTCTTTGGGACGTGCAAGGAAACAAACTTAGTAAGAAACACAAAAACACTGGGATAACGTGTAAATTTGATACAGATAATAACAGGGGAATCGTTTGAATCCAAGACCTGTAAGGCATCAATTTATATATCTAAAGAAAAATAAAAACAAATTAAAAAAATTACGTTCTAAGTAATGTCATTGAACCAATGCAAATAAAAAAGGGAGACTACCACCCACCCTTCCCCAAATCCTCCGCAGCACAGCGTTCTGCACTTCAAAGGCCCCCGTGTGGAAAGATTGGAGAAATTCATTGCACCAGCTTATTCAAACTGGACTTATTCGATGAGCAGCTGGAAACGTCACATCATACAACTTTTCTCTGTAGAATAGAAAATAATTAAGAGATAAAGTAGCATAATCTCAAACCCGCATAATCCAACTCTGGGACCAACCCGTCTGTTGTAGGCCCACTCGCCCTGACTCGATGTTCGGGCGTGAAACTGGAACCTATGGAGTCTCGATGTTTACGGCGGCGTTGACGACCGCGCTAACGGTAGCAGGAATAAATATCTTCATAAAAATAAATAAACAAACAGTTTAAAACTTCGGTTGCCAGCAGGTGTTTTGCATTCACTCACATCACACACAATTCTTGAAAGTTGTGTTTTACATATAAACTATAAATAGCCGCTGTCCTGCAGCTTTAAATTAACCTTTGCGTGATTCTTCCCATACATGTGCTTATGCTCAACTTTTTGCATCTGTAGTATTCTTTAGACATTTACTGATACTCTAAGAACGAGAAACTTCATCTGGTATCCTAGCTTTGAAGGTCTCTGAAAGAAATGTGAAAACAGTTTATGCTTTCCATCAATACTATTTGCGTTGGTTTCTATATAATCGTCAAAACATACAGCTGTATGCATTACAGTTCATTGATACCTACTGTATGTCTGCTCAACAAGTTATTAAATCAATGACTCAACGCGAAAGTCAAGGAAAAATGTCTACCCGGGAGGGTAAATTGAAGACAGTTTACACCAGCCAATCGCTTACAAAATGTTAAACAAATACAAAAATGCGTCTGGTGCTGAAAACGCACAGGTTATTTTGTGCTTCTACACGAACTGTGATAACACCAATACAAGTAAATAAAACGGAGTCGGATGTGGCGTGAAAACGGAAAACAGATAACGCCTCACGTGTAAGTTTAATTGGCAACTCTAAACGGGTCCCGAATGTACGCGTCTGCGTCCTTCGCAGGGTTAGTTCTCGCCCTGTGCCCAGTGCTGTTAGAGGTAGGCACCGGCTCCCCGCGACCATGAAACGGATATGCAGCTTAAGAAATCAATGGATGATAACGTACTAGTCACTAGAGACCACAAATGAACCTGACACATATGAGCATACTGATGAACATGGAAACGATGTGTGTGTGGATGTGCTGATAAAAACTACAAAAATGCAGACGCACATTAAAAAAAATAAAATGCCAGTTTATAAAACAATAATACACCAAGAGGCCAAAGTTCAAAATTTAGAAAACGTTTTCTTCCTTTTTCGTCATTAGCGATTTTGAGAGCACAATACTGAGTTTTTTTCCGTGCTGTCACATTTGCCCTGCTTTAAGCGTGTCGTAAAAAAGTTAAAACTTTTTATTTCGGATGGCTGCACATATTCCAGACACAGTATATCTACGTTAAACTGCTCTGAAACCTCCATTCAGAATGTACTTGCATACTTTCAATTTCCTTCTTTGCAAAACCCGCAGCTGAAACACTTTTTAAATATACAACACGGTGTTAACGCATAACATTACAGACGAGTCCTAAAATGACAACCCGTACTTTTGATTCTAGGTGTGTGCCCGGAATCATCCAAACTGATCGAAAGAATCATTTACCTGGTTGATGTACAAGGAAATGAGATTCTTCTCACACGACCCAATTAGTGTTCCGTTATGCAGAATACGGCGATCTTCTTGATACATTCTTCTGAAAGCGAAATTGATAGAATGATAAGATGTAATGACACCAACATAAACGGGTGCAATGTACAAAAATGATCCTTTACTGCTTGATTTCCAGATAAAAAAATGCCGTTATACTAAAAAAAGATGAAAGATAAACAGCACTACACTGGATGTGTGCTAAGTTAAAAACATAACGGCAACTGCATACTGACCTATAGTGGCTGGTTTTCAGCATCCTCGAAATGTACGTTCAGTTCGTAAATACTTAAGAAACAAATGGCCTCCCCGCCGGCATCCCCCAATTTGAAACGTTCCAGCAGCCAATGAGATGTTTTGGCCCTGCGTGCTTTATACACTCGGTCTTCGGACTGAAGTCGTTTACTTCGGTAATCAACATCAATCACTGCTCCTTATTCCCACATTTCTGCAGTCCGAGCGAAATGCTCTTCCCCGGAGAGCAAATTAGGATCCTTGAGAGCCACTTGGAAGTTAAGAGCGGCTCCTGGAAGCGTCGGCACGCAGCGCTAATGTTTGCGATACCCTACGTGAGGGAGAAACATTAAATGACATTTTTCATTAAACATATGAAACGCCGCGACAAGCCTCAGCCAGGAGACGTATTAAATAGCTGTAAATCTGTCACCAGCCCAAGAAATCGCTATCATGGCCTCAAAGCATTATTAAATCGACGAGCTCTCATGCAAGGTTTAGAAGAGATAAAATGCAGCCTTTGAGTCTACAAAAATCATTAAGTCAGAATTCGGTGACTCAACTGAATTTTACTGCGATTGAGTTCTTTTTTTCAAATTAGTTGTGGCTCTCTATTCTAGTATGCATCATGATACTACTATTGAAATGATGTATGCATAATATATTCAAAAATCAACAAATTTAACATATTTGTTTTACTTATGCCAATGAAAGTTATCATTTTTTTTAAACAGTAAGCTATTCTTCTCCAACACCAAAGTTACGCTGGGCATGTAAATGCAGCATGAACCATTAGTTTCATCTTAGCGTTGCATTCTTATCCATTTCAATTATTTTTCGGTTGCTGAATTTAAATGACATACAATTTATAACTGTATCCACAAACATGAGGACCTACTAAAAATAATGGACATTGTATCTTATCCTTTGTCCATTTTCTGTAAGAATCATTCATTATCTCAGTAGACTACTGCTAGTGTTTATAATTCAGCCTACTATGCACCTTTCATGGTATAAAAACATTTGCCCTACTGACATCCCTCTACTACCTATCAGTTGCAATTTTCAAAAATGCTAGTCCTGACATACTATGGAAGAGTTTGAACTGTACCTCTCGTGTACACTGCAACACCACATATATCAGACAAATATGGCCGGTGTCCAACAGAAAGCAAGTCACCAGTACGCAGCTCTAATTCTCTGCATTGTGGCAGTACAGTAGTTAAACCTCCCCATTTATAGGGATTCCATTCTTCCATTGTTCAAATCAGCTTAATCAAATTTTAGGGTTATGTATTCCACAGCCTATGCCAGGAGCAACAGCAGCAAAGCAGAGCGCTGCCCTGGATGGCATTACAGCCCAACACAGGGCACTCTAACACACAATCAAACTTGGTTCCCCAATTAATCTAGCCTGCTCATTTTTGGAATGCGTGAGGAAAACGTCTGCACCAAGAAAAACTCAAGCTGACATGGTGAGAAATATGCATATTCTACACAGACAGTGACTAACTGGCAATATGAACCCAGTGTCCATGAGCTAACTACTGTACCATCGTTCTGTCCCAGCTGGATTCAGTTCTATTTTTGCATAGTATTTTCATCAGACTAGTTCAGTTTGTAACAGGTAGTCATGATGAATGACACCATTTTGCATGCTATGAGTATGCTAAAGGAATTAATGTTGAAATCAGTGGGACACCCCTCTCATTATTGAGTAAATCATTCCAAGGTCTTGGGGAACATGTAGATAGAGTTTAAACCTAGTGTACAGTTTAATTCATTACTGTAATGATATTGTAAATGAGCCTTTGAACTCCAGTCCTGGAGGGCCGCAGTGGCTGCAGGTTTTCATTCTAACCCTCTTCTTAATTCGTGACCAGTTTTTGATGCCAATTAACTTCTTTAGCCTTAGATTTAATTAGCTTGACTCAGGCCCCTTAGATGTTTTTTCCTTAATTAGCAGCCGGACAGTAATGAGACATAAAACAAGCAGGACATGACCAGCTCACCTATACCCATCCATCTATCCATCCTCTTCCGCTTATCCGAGGTCGGGTCGCGGGGGCAGCAGCTTGAGCAGAGATGCCCAGACTTCCCTCTCCCCGGCCACTTCTTCTAGCTCTTCCAGGAGAATCCCGAGGCTTTCCCAGGCCAGCCGGGAGATATAGTCCCTCCAGCGTGTCCTGGGTCTTCTCCAGGGCCACCTCCCGGCTGGATGTGCCCAGAACACCTCACCAGGAAGGCGTCCACGAGGCATCCTGATCAGATGCCCGAGCCACCTCATCTGACTCTTCTCGATGCTGAGGAGCAGTGGCTCTACTCTGAGCCCCTCCCGGACGACTGAGCTTCTCACCCTATCTTTAAGGGAAAGCCCAGACACCCTGCGGAGGAAACTCATTTCAGCCGCTTGTATTTGCGATATTGTTCTTTCGGTCACTACCCATAACTCATGACCATAGGTGAGGGTAGGAATATAGATCGACTGGTAAATTGAGAGCTTTGCCTTACAGCTCAGCCCCACATCACTGCGGACGCTGCACCGATCCACCTGTCGATCTCACGCTCCATTCTTCCCTCACTCGTGAAGAAGACCCCAAGATACTTGTACTCCTCCACTTGGGGCAGGATCTCGCCTCCAACCCTGAGAGGGCACTCCACCCTTTTCCGGCTGAGGACCATGGTCTCGGATTTGGAGGTGTTGATTCCCATCCCAGCTGCTTCACACTCAGCTGCGAACCAATTTGGAGAGAGCTGAAGATCACGGCCTGATGAAGCAAACAGGACAACATCATCTGCAAAAAGCAGTGACCCAATCCTGAGACCACCAAACCGGACCCCCTCAATACCCTGGCTGTACCTAGAAATTCTGTCCATAAAAGTTATGAACAGAATCGGTGACAAAGGGCAGCCCTGGTGGAGTCCAACTCTCACCAGAAACGAGTTTGACTTACTGCCGGCAATGCGGACCAAGCTCTGACACCGGTTGTACAGGGACCGAACAGCCCTTATCAGGGGGTTCGGTACCCCATACTCCCGGAGCACCCTCCACAGGATTCCCCAAGGGACACGGTCGAACATCTTTTCCAAGTCAACAAAACACATGTAGATGGTGAGGGATGCCGTCAAGCTGAAGAAGGGGTCCTACTGGACCCTTTTGTCCTGTGGGACTCACCTGTACCCATCAAACAAAATCTGAAAATAAAGATGAAGGTCTCAGTAAGGCTGATCCCTCGGGTTACCAAAACATTTTAGGAGTTCTTAGAAAAAAACAGAATATCAACAGTTTTGGAAATGTCTGCTGTGGCAAAAAGAGAGCAGCAACAATCCATAGAATTGAATAATGGGTTTAATTAACAGCAAGAATCAGCTTCTCATTTAGGAACTGGTTGGAGTTTGAAGCCCCAATTTAGCTGGTCATCTGTTGGCTTGTTTAATGTCTCATTTCTGTTTGGCTGTCATTTAATGAAGAAAAGAATCAATTCAGAAGACTTAATCCTCAAAAACAGGGCTATTAAAATAGACGGAAAAGAATTAGCAATGAAAACTGGACACGGATTAGGAAAAGGTTTAGAAAGAAAACCTGCACCCACTGCAGCCCTCTAGGCCTGGAGTTTGACACCCGTGATCTAGAAGAACAATGACCTGGGTCCTGGACTCTGCCTCCCTTGGGAATTCCAAGATAAATAGCAGCCACAAGAATAACATGGTGTTGTCATGATCAGGCTTGCGATTTTTACGTATACAGTAGTTCCTGGGGTTTTGAAGGTCAAGGAATCTACTTGTAATATTTATGTTTTGTTTCCATGGGTTGTTACTGGCATTAAATATGATTATCATGCTCCTGTGAAACCATATTGTTTATTTGTATGGGCACTGAAATTCTGAGTTAGTTTTGTTAATGGCTGCTATATCATTGCTAGGCTTGAGGAGTGCTTGACAAGTGATGTCATTACCACAATGGCATAAAGTTCAGCATTTTACATTTCCTCATCATCCAAGATTTGGAGTGATGAAGAAATAACTTTTAGCATCTTTATTTATTGTTAGTTTCTGAGTTACTGTTTACAACATCATCTTCTGCCATCTAACTATGGATTACGTCTTACATTATTTTTTTATTTTTGGCTACACAACCTGATCCCCATCTATTTAAATTTAGGCTTCCCAGATATGACCTCTGCTTGAATTCTGATCAGTCCGTGTCATCTTCTGATTTATTCTCTCTCTCAAAATTGCTGTCATCCTGTGCAAGCAGTACGAGTGTCTAAAGGAAGATGTATCAGTGGTACCCAAATACATTTTTTCTCTTGCAAACATTCCACCATTTGCAAAGAACAATAAAATGGGCTAATGTCTGGTACCCCCACTCTTTAATATTATTTCTCTCATTTTGGTATTTGGTACTCTTTATTAATTCCAGAGGGGAATGACCTTTGGAGGTCAGAGCACAGGGTGCTATAACTTAAGGGTTTTGAAGTTTGTAGAATAAATTTTTGCATAAATGTATTTTAATTTTAATCACATATTTTTTCCACTTTGATGATGTTAACACATTACTATTTTATACTACTGTACTTTTTAATGTGGAAATCTTCATTTTGTGCACTGAATAGCCACAACCATATGGTTGTTAGGGATGGCACAGCACGTGCTACCATGTGAAGGTCATGAGATGCATGCTGTCATCATGC
The DNA here is from genome assembly GCA_026402145.1 of Polypterus bichir lapradei. NCBI lineage: Eukaryota > Metazoa > Chordata > Cladistia > Polypteriformes > Polypteridae > Polypterus > Polypterus bichir. Next base: position 69,137,684 of record JANRMT010062854.1, on the reverse strand, counting down.
TAATGCACTTTAGGATGACGGAGTGCTGTCCTTGGCATCCAGATTTTTGGAATTGTTAGAGAAAACATCTTCTGTGCATTTAGTTAGTTAAAAATAAATTTAAAGAATTAGAACTTTGCTAGATTCCTTGACTTTGATTTCTGGTTTATGGATCGCATTTTAGTATTATTGAATTCTGTGTCTTTTGTTCTCCGTTCCTTAAGTAATCCTGTAATGACTCTGTGTTTTCTTCTATCATCTCAGTAATTTGTTTGACTTTGGGCTTTCCAAAATTCTTCTTCGTAGTTTGTTGTTACAGTGGTCATAGATTCCAATTCTAGCAACAATTGTTGCAGTAGTACTTTGAATTAAATAATTTGAACCGTTGATTAATAAAAATTAAAATTGTTGATATTTTTAAAGTGTAACTACCTAAGTACCTTCTTGTATGCTAAACAGAGAGAAAATTGCCTTAATTCCCCCCATATGTCTTATCTAAATAAAAAACATGCAATAGAATGTGCAGTAATGCGAAAAGCTGATGATAAATCGAAGCAAATACAGGAGTTAATTTCTGAGGAAACTCAAATAGACTAAAGTTTAAGTCACCGGAGACTAAGTTTAACAGAATCAATGCTCATTGCTGATGTTTCACCCAGTAATAGCTTTCTTTCAAACTTAAGCATAAGTGGAGGGTGTTCACTCATTGAAACTGTTCAATTGGTAAGAGCAGAAGAGTGTCTCCTGCATACAAGTGAATGCGGTATTTTCGAACTACATCACCTAATGGTAACTTATGGAGAAAAACAGGCATAATTGACTTCAAATAACAATAACTTAGATCTGTCAACAAACTTCTCAATGTGAAACAAAGTCACACAAGTAAAGTCTATCATTATTTTCATGTGCATGGAGCAGGCCACTGCAGGTCAATAATGTCAAAAGCTGAACTTTACCAAAATTTACCAACTCAATTACAGTATTTTTTGCAATAGAGAATACTAAAATATCATTAATTACAGAAAAAAATGTAAATTATGTGTCGTAACAAAAGAAAGGCAACATTCAATATTTTGTGTAAGATAAAGTGTTTGTGAAGTTGCATATATTTGCCATTACCATTCAAATCTTCCCGTTAAAGAAGGAACTTTTCAGTTGTTTTTAACAATGAATAAGGCAGAGTAAACTTAAGAATAACACTTCATGATCTCATCAGAGAACTTTCTGCTTTGTTTTATAAAATGTGTAATTAGTTAGAATTTCCTGTACTGATTCATTTTTGTAATTTTTAATGTATATTACAAAATGCTATTGGGTCATTCCATGTTAAATCAACCAATTTTCCCAAAATCCCACGCACTTTGGTCTCAAAAAAATTCTGAAAAGATACCATGTGTACCCATATTATCCAGGAGACACCCTGTAAAAATTCTTTGACGTAAGAACTATACTTTCCAAGATAGAGACAATTTTGTGAGGGGAGAGGGGTGTCAAATTTGACACAGCTTTATTTTTTCATCAATTGCAAAAGACCATAGCCCAAGAACTAAACTACCTATCATGCTCAAATTTGGCATACTGGTACCTTTATAGGGGTATAGTACATAAAAAATCTAAATGTTTGGTCTAGATGAGACCGCTTGGTAAGAGAAGACCTTCAAAAAATGAAAATTAAATAAATAAATAAATGATATATTTATTTTGCGTGTTTGGCTTTGCCATGTTCACACTTTCAGAAAGCATACTTCTAACTGATACAGCCTGCTGAAATTTTTTCCATGTTGAGATACCTACATAAGGCATTTCACAAGGTTATATAATTAAACAAGAAACTGTACCAGGGTTTGACCAGCAGACCTCTAAAATGTGAAAAAATCATTTTGGGCCTAATTTTGAGACCAGCTTAATGCACTGTGGGAATGTCCAGACATTTTTCAAATTTTTTTTTTCTATATCATACATGGTCCTTTCTTTATCAAAAAACAAGTCTTACTTTTTTCATTTTTATTTTTCATTCTAAACATGGGATAAACTCACCATATGTCAGTAAAGATAATAATGAAGTTCTTCATCACTAACTTGGGTACAGGGCTAATGGAAAAGAAATAAATCACCAAAGGCACATTAAACACAACATATGAATAACAGCTGCTTGATTTGTCATTAAATATAACACTAGTTATAATGAAATGTTAACATCTTGGTATTGCAGCAGCAGGAATTCAACCCATTTCATTTCTCTTATAATTGAAGTGCAGAGTGTATGGCATCTTTGCCTTTGAGATCAAGATGGTACTGTCACACACTGGCTGTTGTAGGTGCACGAAGCAGTGCAATGACACCCTGTAATGGAGCCCAACAAATATAATCTCTAGGTAGCTAATGGAAAGACTGTGCAGGATAATTTGGATGTATGAAACATATCAGGATGTCAGAATCTGCTTCACTCTTCTCAAATATCACACTAATCAAACATTTTTCATTATATATGCACCCAACATAGCCTTCAATAGGACACCAATCACATGGGAGGGATGCATGTGATCCATCATGAGTACGATCGTGAGAGGGCAGGATCTCAGCTGCTACTTCTGTGGTGAATGTTCAGTCAATTAACTGTCTGCACCAGGCACCCGACTGACTTTGAGCTTGCCATCTTATGTAGGGATGTAACAGTGGTATTCTCGAGTACCAGCTACTCTTTTGGCCATGGAGAATCTCATTCTCTGTTCAGAAACATGATATAAGACATCTTCCTTTGATGTGAAAAAAAAAATTGACATTTTTGATAACTTACTGATTGAAAACTCAATGATTACCATTATTGACACATGGCACATTCAGCATTTGCTTAGGATGGACAATAAACATGAAAGATTTGCATATGAAAAGTAAGGTTTGTGTTTTGAAAACAAAGGGACAATGCAGAATAAAATATGAAAAATATTTTAAAAATCATCTGCACATCCCCACTTGCCGTTAAATGAAATGAAATCCAGCATGATTTTTTTTTTTTTAGATTTGAGAGTTCTGCTGTTCAAACTCCAATACAGTTACTTTTCTGTTTATTGCTTTTTCAAAAAGCCTATATAGTTATCTGAGTAAGATAAGTCTGTTTCATTTACAAATACTGTATGTGCTTCTGAGGCCTAAACATGGCTAAGCCAAAGACTCAAATTATATTTTGGCCAATTTCAAGGGGATGCTTTGACCTTGTAGGGTCATCTGGACCAAAATGTTTTCAATTTTGTTACATACTATACCAATTAATGTACCAGCATGGAAGGTCTGAGCCTGCTCGGTGGTTTAGTTCTTGAGCTATGAACTTGTGAAATTTGATGAAAAAAATGAGGTCAGATGAAATCGACACCCCACACTCCCCCTCGCTAAACTGGCTGTATCTTGAAAAGTATTGATCTTACATAAAAAAAAAATTACAGGGTGTCTCCTGAGTAACAGGAGTACACCTGGTAATGTTTCCAGAATTTTTTTTAGTCCGAAGTGCCTGGGCCATTGGTTGATTTGACATGGAATGTTATTTCTACAACATTAACACGGCATTATTCTGTTTGGGGTTTTTCTGAAGTGGCACCAGCATTTTTGGTGTAATCTTCATGGACACCACAATGTTGTTGATGGCAATGACGCCTGTCACTGGAGACACAGGCTAATGACAATGCAACATGTGATGTCATCACAGAGCTGTTATAACAGACGATGGCACACACAGACAAGCATTTTTGATTATTTAAAGAAAGAGCTGCCATAGCTAGCACTAAAGGAAATCTAAGAAAAGAAAATATGCTTAGTTTGGCAACAAATTAAACTAGCTTTTGACTTCCGGTAACATTCTTACTAAAGAATTAAAGTGTCACATGTATCAGACCTCTCTGCCTGTTACTCTAAAAAACAATGTCATGAAACAATGACAAAAAAAACTTACAATCAGTCATAGTTATAGTCTAACTAACTATGATTAGTTATCAAAAGGAGTATTTAACCTCAAATCAAAAAGAGCTAGGCAATACTGAAAATTAAGCAAAAATACAATCAAAAACAAAAACCCTGAAAAGAAAATTGGTAGAGACTTTCCTTTATTAAGAACTAGCTGTGCTGCCTGTTTAAGAGAAACTGAAATCTAATTAATCAATGCAGATTTCAGCATCAACATTGCAGTGCATCATGCAATACAGTACATGTGTCTCTGTTATATATGCCATAAAAGCAGTGTTAATGTCTATGACGCACCATCTATTGGAACAACAAATGCAATGCATTTTATTACTAAAATGTTTGCGATTCTGATGTACCTTGTTAATTCCATGTACCCTACATAATTGGACGACACACGGACAGATACACACATCCATTTATTAAGGTGGATTAAGTAAAAACACACTGAGGATATGGCTTGCTCTTTTAAAGATGGATGCATAGACCACACTCCCACACTTCATATTGGATCATTTAACAGTTGCCAATCAATTTAACTAGTATATCTTTGACATGTAAGAGGAAATGAGTACGAAACGAAAACCCATACACACACAGAGCACTCTCACAGACAGTGAGCCCAGGTCCTTAAAAATATTATGCCATTGGGCTACCCTTATTCATATGTGTAAAATTACAAGCATAGGCATGCCTGACTTTAATTCTAAGTGAATTATGGTCTCCACAGGCTGTCTAGAATTGTTGTTCATTGCAGATATTTTTCAACAAGATGGCCACATTACAAGAAAAAAAGCAAAAGTGGTATATAGCTTTCTGCCATATTTTGAAAATAATAAAAAAACATCCTCTCCTGCCAAGAAGGACACTCTCCTTGTTTAAAAAATAAGCCTTAAGTCTTCTAAATTGACTATAATGGCTTTTATTTTAAGTCCATGCCATGTTCCTAAACAACAGTTAAGGACCTGCAGCTTACTATACGCTACAACTTCCCAATTTACTGTTATGGGAAGAAGGTACAAAAATTTAAATTCAGTCATGTTTATTTTTCTACACTTTTGTGAAAAGCTGTTCTTTAATATCTTAAGTTGCTGAAAACAAATAAAATTAACATGAATGCCATAGTTAAGATAAACAGTCAATTTTGAGCATGTTTTCAATTTAAACTTGATGTTCAGCTATGGGTAGAATTTTCATTTGTGTGGCTAGATTTGCATAGCTCCTATATAATTTCTGACATTAAAAATTATGGAGGTGGAAATAACCTGCAGTCTGTTTTTAACATTAACAGATACTGCTGAGAGTTCATTACCATTGCCAGGTCGGATTTCGTAACCTGAAATCCCATCTGACTTTAACCCAATCATTCGGTGTCTAAATTGGTTTGATTGTTCAAGATACTCACTCTTACAAGACCACAGTCTCAATATTAGTGTGATGAGGAAAGTGGAGCAGAAGATGTAAAGCACACACCAGATACTTAATCACATTATAGGCAGAGGTCAGAAGCAAGAGGACAAACAGACTGAAAAGAGATATGAATGCCACTATATTCATATTGACATATACCTGAATTGGTCATGTGGCACTATTTGGAATATCACATAAACAAGATGGTTAAGAAACTTTAACTCTGTAAATTCAAGATGAAATAAAATTTAAACCATAAAAACAAACTCCTTAGCATAAAACATACGAACTGACTAGCATTATACATAGAACATGATCTTGTGGCTAAACTGAGCATGTCCAATGTAAGATTTATCTAATACTATCAGGTTCCATGTTTGCTCACCAATTTGAAAATCTTTGCCATAAATTCCTAAGACAAGAAGAACTATTTGTAAACTGAAATTAAGGACACCCAGCTGACATAAGTATGCACAGAAAACATGGTAAAAATGAAGGTCGCAAAAAAGATTCACTGAATTTTCAGAAACCACTTTGTTGCAGGACCCTTGGTCTGTGCCCTCACTCTCTGTAGGTGGTAGGCTCTGCCCATCGCACAGGCTTCCGTTTGGGGATAGTATGTTATTGTGCTATGAAGTCCTTAAATTGCATGGATAGTAATGCTAGAAGAATGTGCTACATGCAGATCATGGCCTCTTACTTGAAAACAACTGTTCTACTGTGCGTCAGCTCAGTCTAAATGAGTTAGAAGGCTGAAGCTCTGAATCATTTGCACTCTTGCATTTGATTTTCAAACTGCTCAGTCAGGAGTGTTCCATGATAAACTTACATACCATTCACGTTTGGTTATTGCTTGGTGTTAATATTCTTGGGATAGTTGCCTCAATTGCCACAATCCTGTAATATATTTGCCATACATCAACAGAGCCCTCCACAAATATCAGAGCAGTGAAGTGGAGTTACTTTGAATGGTTAATGCATGTGTGCACAGAAATAAACATTCAATAATTTTGGTTTATTTTTATCATTTTATTTCAAATCTGAATTTCTTATTTATGCAGCAACAACAGTATTTTTGACTACACTATCCTAACAGTTCTCTTATTCAGTACCTACGTCACACTGTCTAACCCACATTTATAAGTAATGGGCCCTACACCTTTATTTAAACCTTTTATTGCTGCCTTGGCACTTGTTTTAAGTACTTGTGACTTGTAAGTCTCTTTGATTAAAAGCATCTAAAAAATAAATACATGTAGTGTAAAATTAACTAAACTGAATAGTGAAATTAGAAATAAATCCAGGTAAAGAACCTAATTCATAACATTCTCAGACCTGCTTAATCCAGTTCAGGGTGTTATACTCAGTTTGTTATAATATTCAGTTTATTGTCACTGTCTCTCTGCACACTGTTATGGATTTATTCATACAGGCAGACCAAGTATGGTACACAGGGACTAGGCTGCATTTAGAAACCATTAGCCTAGCAGTTTGGAGAATGGGACAAACTGCAGTGTGAGCATTGTGCTATTCTTGTTGGAGGTGGGGTTTGAGCTTGTACTGTCCTTGTTTGGAGACCAGAGAGGGCCCTGCACATGGAGAAGACAGTATAAATACATGGAACAAGCAGTCAAACCCTTTGAAGCTGTTGGGCGGAAGATTATGTCCTCCGTCCAGAAAACCCTTTCAGCGTGGTGACGAAAGATGGCAGACTGCGTAGATCAAGACTCCCACACCTTGATAAAGTCTGTCATAAGCTTCCCGTCTGTAACTGCGTAAAAACCGTCAGTAAAGTAAGCTAAAGTGTATCTTTGTCTCTCATGTGATGTCTGTACCACTGTAATCACGATGGGAGGGATATCGCCTTTTCTGTGATATTTCTCGGTTACTTAACATGCCGCAATGTCAAAAGAACACATTTCCAGAGAGCTAATGCCTCCTAAGGAAACACAGGGTCACAGAGGACTGGAGTCTATCCCAGGGATACTGTGTGCAACGAAAAAGACAATCCATGGCAAGGCACTCTTAGACACACACCAATACCTACAGTCAGCCAGTTCATAACAATCAGTTAACCTAAAATAGGTCTTTGAGAATGTAGGATAAAACGCAAAGTACTTGGAGGAAACTTGTGCAGACTCCACAAGGACAATGACCTGGTGATAGTTTTAAACCCAGGATGCTGGAGCCATCTGGAAGCACCTATGCCACTCACAGGAATACTGTACTGTCCAAAAATTAATTCGCTCACATTTTTGAGAAGAATTAAAATTTCTTAAGGACAATAACATTAATGATGTACTTTCTGAAACCCTGTTGTCATGTTACACGTTCTTTTGACTAGAAAACAATGCACCCAAATTTGTGAACCTGCTCCACTTGTGCTAGTTTGATTATAAATGCAAGTCATCAAATATATAATCTTGAAAATGAAATATAAAATTGTTTATGTTGATTATGTAGACCATTTTTGGCTAAAAAGATCCTTTTTCACCCTTATGCTGTAGTTGAATTCCACAAATGCTCCCAGTGCCAGCGCTGTGACTTGCTACTTTAGTGCTGACCCATTACACAAACCAGTTTTTAAACCTGCCATTTGAATTTCTGTGGGTGTGCACTAATCAATATGAATTTTCAGTATACTATCAAATGAATCCCAGTCCAGATACAAATTTAGTAAAGCATTGATGTCAATAAAATTGAAATTAAACAAAGGACTTTAAGGGAAAAGTTATTTTTTTTTACCAAGTCAAAGTTATTTCTTCACAATCATGACATATATTAGTTTGCCACATGAAACTACATACTAAAGTGAAGCGTATATTCTAAATTTAAAAAAAATAAAAATAAATCACTAGCCTGCTCTTTGGTTCCTTTGGTGGTAAAAAGGCCTAAATTTAGTGTAAATGTCTACTTTGGAGCAACAAAGGTTTTGGTTTAAGAAAAAGAAAACGTGCCTTTTGTGTTTCTGAGGCAAGCATACGATAACAAAAGTAAACTGAAAATATTTTTTTTCTCACAGATTCTTGGTAAGACGACATTTCCTGCTCATTTATCTGTTTGCAGTGGTCATGGGTGGAACACAACAACCAACATCCATTACATGTAGAACGTCACTGTAAATCAAGAAGGATAGTTGCTTTGAAAACCCACACAAATTGCTCTAGAAATTCCTTTCTTCCTAGTGCCATATGACTTTTTAATTTATTTATCGGAGATTAAGGTTTAGTATATAGCCAGTAACAATTATTGTGTAAATATGAATTATCAAACTGCCTTACCTTAACCTGTCTTATCTCTATTTGTTTTGTTTCATTTCTTTCTGTCTTGTTATTAAATGCAACTGAGAAGGCAAATTTCATATTTTCTTGTGTAAACATGACTAAATAAAGCAAACATGAACCCAGACCCATTACATTCTGTGTTACAATTTTACAGAGCAAGATGCACAGCAATAGGCAGTGAAGTAAAAAGAGCACAAGTTTACTTGTACTTTACAGACATAACAAAATCCAGAATGAATTTATTACACCGCATTTTTGAAAGACCCAATCCTTTCTTTCCATGGCATGTCTTTGGTATGGACAATTTAAAAAATAAAAATTAACTCAGAAAATAAAAAGGCAGAGTGTGTGATAAAGCAGGTTTAAGCACCACAAACCAATTATCACTTCTTTAATGAATGATGAGTTGCTCTTGCTGAAGACATGGCAATAAAGCAACAGAGTACAAAGTTGCCAAGTCAGTAAATTCTCAGATATGGATACCAAGCAATCCGTAAACACACAGGGAGAGCATGCAAACTCCATGTAGAACCAGGCACTGTGAGGCTGTAATGACAGCTTTGTGCTACCACTCTGCCTATGCTAAATAAAATATACTAAACTTCAACCTGATTAAACTTGGGTGAACTGGCATTGCTAAATTGGCCCAAGCGTGTGTGTGTGTTCACCGTGTGACAGACTGGTACCTTCCTGCCTTGAGCACTACGATTGCCGGGATAGGCACCCGCTGCACTGTGATCTTGCCCTACATAAGCAGGTTAGGAAAATGGATGGAGGGAAGGATTATTATTATGAGGCTTTACTTTATAATGGGACCCTGGTATCCATAAGCTCCATTATAAAACGCAAGAGCAGGCTAGTTATTTTTTAATAAGTATAAAATATGCTTCACTTTAAAACGCAATTTCATGTGGTAAATCGATGCATACCATGACTGTGAAGAAATAACTTCGACTTGCAAACTACCAAACTTATCCTCTAATGCTAACGCTCTAGTCTAGTCAATCAAGAGCAAGTCTAAAAGAGATCCGAGCCACTAGGAGCAGACGAACTGACCTCTTGCTTTAGAAGCCAAACTAGAGTAGACTTAACAAAAAACAACAAAAAAAAAAGAAACCAGCCATAATAAAAACCATCGAAAAACTCACTGAAAACTGAACTCCACGGTTGGAGCCCAAGTATAATAAACAGTAACTATTAATAGCTTACTCACAAGTATGTAAAGTACTGGCGTGAGACAGCCATTATAACATCTCACTCTGTATGGAGCTTCCTCGGTTAAGCTGAATGAAGTGCAGCTTTTTGTGTCGAACATTCTCATTAAAACGTTCCTCAAAGACTTCTTGCCACTTGTTTTGCGGATTCCGTCGCCATTAATGCGGAGTTCCTTCCTCAATATACTGAAGTGCCGATTCCTTCCCAACCTCGTTGGTACTGAAAGAATTTCATTCATATCTTAAAAGACATACATTTTTTTCAAAAATGATATTGCCTACTTTTTGAATTATCAACGACGCAATAACTACTTATTAAACACAAACCCATAATCCCGCCTAAAGTGGAAGTAAGCAGCCGCTGCTACCGCCGACCAAGCGGCGTGGGTATAAAACGTATTGGGCTCGTTAGAAGAGAGCCTACTGATAAAAAGAAAAAATCTACGTATTTGATTTTTTATGAACTCAAAAATTGTATTATTTATTATATATAATTATGCAAAAACATTACGTTTTTTTTTCATTAAAATCATTAAAGGACAGTCCTTGCTGCAGTTTGATTAGACGGTGTGCCTCCTGAGACCCGCCCACAATGACTTCTATACTTGAAAGGTGTTAAAAGAAACGGTCGCGATTGAGTGAAATGCATGTAGTTTAAAGTCCCCTTCATTAGAGTCTATAAGTGCACTGTATTCTATCGATGAACGACTTTTGTTGAATATGTTATAATCGAATGAAGGGCGGCGGGTGTGCCAATAAAAGCGAGAACTGTGCTAACGGCGATGAACCTGATTTTAGTGCAAATTTACAGAAATTCGGAGCTGAACGTGGAGGCAAGTAGCCGTTTCAGACTTCTCAGTTCCGCGCCCACATCACCTCAAGCAGCAACTGCTGCGACAGAAAAGGCAAAGGGTGGAAGATGCTGTTATCTGACCATAACACAATTCTAACGTGAAATATTCAGTGAATAGTATCCAATGTTGACATTTACTAATCTGAGAAAAAGTTTTCTGTGTTTAAGGTGTGCGCTGTAGACTTAACTATAGCAAACGTGGAGTAAAAAAAAACAGGCGACTCTGCATAAAAAATATTAAAACTGAAAAGTTTGAATCTTCACATCATGTTGCGCAGTCTCACTGAAGTAGTATAAGGAGAAGAAATTCTGGTGCTGTCAGTGCCACTGACGCACCATTTCGTGTCTGATTATTTTTATAAATCGGCGTGTTTTGCTAAGGTAAGTAGGTTACAATGTTGACATAATAACAGACAAAGAGGGACGGTAAACTAAATCAATTATTCGCGTACGTTAGAAACGCCGGTGAAAAGTGTAAATTTAATATTGCGATCGAGTCACCTCTGAAAGTTTGATTGATTTGAATCGGCACATAGTCTTGAGGCATATTTAAAAGAAGTGGAACGTGTTTAATGCAGCGTATAAATGATCATGGAATCATTTTAATATTGTTTTTTGCATAATATGTCAAAGGTTGTCCAGCTCAACAAATCTCCCAGGATTGAGCTCTTAAATTGCCGTATGATAGACTCAGTGTTTGAGACATATGAACATATTTGAAAACCTATGTGATTTTTTTTGGTTTATTTTGTAAGTGAACAGGATTACATCCTTGACCCACACGATTTAATAGTTGAGGCATTGGCACTTTTGAAAACCTAGTTGATTTGTTTATTCTTTTAATGTTACACCAGGGACAAATTAATAATAGCATTGCAAACTGAAAATGCAAGTGACAGATTATTCTGTGGGAGTGGTTTCTTTTTACTACTTTGCTTTATGTAAAGTGCGTATTTGTAAATCTGCTGCAATAAAAACAAACTAGTGTAAAATAGACGTTGTAAAAATACTGTATGCACGAGATGGCCAGAGGCTTGGTTTACACCTACGTGTGGTGAGCAGTAAGCCAGTCTTGATGGGTTTAAAAGGTGGGCGTTTTCTAGTAAAACAAATGCCACTGATGTTAAGGCCAATGTGATGTCGATGTTTTTAGATGCAGGGCTTCCACTTTCCCTACATGTTGCTTGCCTTTAGTGTCCCACTCTTACTGCTTTTGAGGACCCACTTCCGCCCGTATAAGGTCGGAGGCAAAACCAGATTGAACTTGTCGCCAGCAAGCAGTAGTGCCCAAGGCTTAAGCTGCGGTCACAGCAAGTGCTGTTAAGGGATACTCTACTTGTTCACAGCGTACGCTTCACGGATTGCGTTAAAAGAAGAGAACATTTTGTTACGATGGATGACCCAGATGCCACTGTTTCCGAGCCGGTGTCCGTCAATTCTTCAACAGAAGCATACTGCCATTTACACGAGAGTTACAAGTACATTTTGCTACCTGTAACCTATGGTATGGTGACTGTGGTCGGGCTGTTGCTGAATGGCGCCCTTCTGTGGCAGTGCTTGAGGAGTCGCCCCTGGAGCTGCTCCACGGTTTACCTCGTCAATCTGGCAGTGGCAGACCTGCTCTACCTGCCTTCCTTGCCTTTACTCACAGTCAGTTACGCCATGAGGGGCAGATGGATTTTTGGCAACGTCGCCTGCAAAGCGGCGCGCTTCCTTTTCTACGCCAATATGTATGGCAGCATTTTATTTTTGACTTGTATCAGCGTCCATCGCTTCTTGGGAGTCTGCTATCCCATCAGGTCTCTTCCGTACAGAACCAAGGAGCGGGCTGTGTGGGGGTCGGCGCTGTCCTGGGGTGTGGTGCTGATCGAACTTTTTCCAACTCTCGTCTTTTCGCGCAGTGTTGTAGTAAACAACTTTACGATATGCTACGATGTTACCAGCCCGTCTCTGTTCTTCGTTTATTTTCCTTACGGGATAACTTTGATCATCACTGGATTTTTTATCCCATTTCTCATCATTTTCTCGTGTTACTGGTCCATGGTGAAGGTTCTTTCGAGATCGCAGGAGCGCATCACGGTGGGGAAGGAGATCCGCTCCAAGTCCATTCGCACGATCCTGGTGGTGTGCACAGTTTTTGCGCTCTGCTTCGTACCTTTCCACATCACGCGCTTTGCATATCTTTTTATCGGTGCTTATAAGGGAAAAGACTGCGGCTCCTTGAACTTTGTCGTGTTGTCCTACAAAATCTGGAGGCCCATCGTGAGTTTGAACAGCTGCATTAGTCCTGTTTTATACTTTTTAGTGGCGAGAAAAAACAGAAAACTCATGTTAAATCTTGGAAAAAATAAAGTGAATCCTTCACCATAAAAAAAAAGTTTCCTAAAGGAAATACAACGTCAGAATAAAAATCAGTATCAACGAAGTGCCAATTTGTGGCCCATAGAAAAAACTTATTTACTCATTATTTCATTTAAAAGCATAATCCTAAAACGAGTACCAATGACTAGACTGCTTAAAATGCTGTTCCAGCCACCGTTCCTCATTTTAATTCCAACTACAAGAAAAAAAATGGAGTTTAATGTCATCAACATGGCACTTTTGGACTCCTTTGAAAATCAGTGCCATTTAAAATTTACCATTGTGAATTGTAAAAATGTAAATATTGTTTTCAATTTACAAACGTCAGCTAAACATCGATATGGACAGTTAATATAAAAGTTTAAAAAGAGAAAAAAAAATCTCTACATTTTCTGAATTCATTTGTAATTTCAAGGTGACAGAACAGCAGCACCTCCCATCAGTGGCTTCTAGGAAAGGACTCCAGTCAGGATGTGAAAAGAACAGGTGGCCGTTGTTTTGGGGTGTACTGGACACATGCAAACTCTGTAAGGACAACAAGGTTGGGAGTCAAATCCATATTCCCTGAACTGTGACTAAAGTGCACTGTTTTGAGTAAGCATGTTATATAAAGTAGATGTCAAACTATATAGTATGATACAAACAAGCAACAAACATGCTAGTATTTGCCAGTCTTTTTTTTTTTTTTTTTAAAGAGGCATGGAAAAATGTTAATCGAAATGTGGGCTGGACAAGGGTAATAATAATGATAATTCATTACATTTATATAGCGCTTCTCAGTACTCAAAGCGCTATCCACACAGGGAGGAACCCGGAAGCGAACCTACAATCTTCCACAGTCCCCTTACTGCAAAGCAGCAGCACTACCACTGCGACACCTGTGATGGATTATGCAAACACACAACACAATTTGTGGAGGTGAATAGCCTTGGAACTTTCAGCTACTGTGAAGAGTGGGGTGGTGGCTGGTTGCTGGGTTTTACCAAAATAAAACCAACCGTTAGCATCCTTCTTCCCCCCATTGATTTGCTTTTAGTAATCAAACAACTTTACTGCAGACTAAACCAGTACCAATTAAACATGAATTGGGTAAAGTGCAGGATTGTATTTTGTTTGTTGCTTTTAACTATTAAACATTTCCCCCAATTTAAAATAAATATGTTCATCTCTTTATCCTAGCTACAATAACAGCAGAGTGTCTTGGGGGTTAGCGCAACTGCTCTATTGCTCTAAAAGACTGGGTTCAAACACCAATAATGTCATTAAGGTTATCAACTCTAAATAGTCTCAATGTGTGAATTAGTGTGACTTCCATCTGGGATCGTCTCCATCGTTCCAGTCAATGTTGCTCCTTAAATGGATTAAGTGGGCCATAGGAATGTGTGGATGGATAAAATAGCCACAACATTCAATAGAAAGTATGCCTGGCCACAGAGGTGAGTACACATTTTGCAGAATAATTGAGATAAATGACAAAGTTTCTTGTACAAATAATAAATTATGGGTTTTACAATGTACACAAGCTTAATTAGGAATAAAAAATAAAATTCTGTGCAATGTGGAAATTCTAGATCTCATTAGTGACAGCTCTTCATTACTACGCAGTTGCGAAGACGACACTTGTAATATAAGAAGAGTCTACAGCATAATAAAGGAGTTTTGACATTTCCAGCATACTACTATTTTGTGGTCAATTCACAGTATCACCCCATTCTTAATGCACACCCTTTCTTTATGTATATGTTGTATAAACAGTATCTTTAAATTACTAACTTTCACAGACTAAAAGCTTTCAGCATAAACTATACATTGTACTATGAATGTACATGCAACAAAAAATGCTGCTGGATGTTACCAAATAAAAACATTTGAAAATGTATGCACACCATACCATTCAGGTGTGTTTGAGAGCCATACAGACACTGCAGCCCTCAATGGACCAAATTCTGTTGGTGAGTTCTACAACCTCAGTCTGTTTCAGGGTTTCAGGGGCCAAAGCGTATCTCGCCAAAAGGCTGAAAACAGGCCTGGACAGGACTTTACTCAATCACGGTGACTACTTTCTCTCACACACAAATACAGTGGGTACAGAAAAGAATCACCCTCTTCAAAATATTCCCTTTTGTTTGCTTTAAAGCCTTAAATGAAAACACGCAAACCAATATTTTTTCCAGCTTTACTTAATGCAATCTGTAACAGCCAGGTGAAAGATATCACAGCTACAGTTCAGAAGAATTTAATAAAAAAAACAAGAAACACTGAAATTAATAAAGGATCACACATACCCAACAATATTTGTAAACTCAATCAGGTGTAAGTAACCACCATTTCCATTGCAGACCATGGTTACTGGCTTCCACCTATGATCAACTGTAATCAGTGTGATTAGTGAAGCCTAAAAACAGCTGTTCCTGGAGCATTCCCTTGCTTGGTAGTGCAACTGACAACAAACAACTGACTATGGGTGGCAAGCCACTTTCAAAAGATCTCAGGGATAGAGTTGTGGACAGACATAAAGCAGGAGATGGATACAAAAAAAAAAATATCAAAAGGCTTTATCAATCCCAAAGAGTACAGTAAAGTCCATAATAAAGAAGTGGCAGTTTGGTACTACTAGGACTCTCCCAGTTTGGAGGGATGGCAGGATCCAGGATGGAAGAGCAAGGATGAAACTGGTAAGAGAGGCTACCAAGAGGCCAATGGCCACTTTGAAGGAGTTGCAGGATTTTATGGCAAAGAGTGGTCATTGTACGCACGTGACAACAATTTCACAAGCACTCCACAATTGTGGCCTGTTCGGGAGTGTCGCAAGGAAAAACCCACTTTTTAAGGAAGGCCACATTAAGGCTCATTTGAGCTTTGCCAGAATGCACCTTGAATATTCTGATGCCAAGTGAAAAAAGGTCTTATGGTCAGATGAGACCAAAATCAAACTATTTGGCCTCAATACCAAACGGTACACCTGGCAGAAAACCAATGCAGCTCATCATCTACAACACACCATACCTAGTGTAAAGCATGGAGGTGACAGCATCCTGTTGTGGGGTGTTTCTCTGCTGCAGGGCCTGGGGCTCTCATTAGGATAGAAGGAAAAATGGATGGGGCAAAATACTGTCAAATTCTTGAGGAAAAACTGCTCCCCTTTGCCAGAAAGTTGAAGATGGGCAGAATGTTCACCTTTCAAAACGACAACGACCTGAAGCACACAGCAAAATTGACCAGATGGTGGCTGAAGCAGAAAAAAGTAAAATGTTCTCGTGTGGCCCAGTCAGAGCCCAGACCTAAATCCCATTGAAAATCTATGAAGATTTGAAGATAGCAGTCCACCAACGCTCACCATCCAATTTGACCAGTTCTGTAAAGAAGAGTGGGCAAATATTGCTCAATCTAGATGCGCACAGCTGATAGAGAAGTATCCCAACAGACTCAAGGCAGTCCTTAAAGCAAAAGGTGGTTCAACAAAATATTAACATTGGGGGGTGAACCTTTAATAATCTCAGTATGTCTTGTTTTTGATTTTTTATAATTTTGAACTGTAGCTGTCATACCTTCCACTTGGGTGTTATAGGTTGCATTGAGTAAGTAAAGTTGGGAAGAAACATTTTTTGAGTTTTCATTTAAAGATGTCAAGCAAATAAAATGGGAATATTTCGAAGGGGGTGATTCTTTTCTATACCCAGTGTGTGTGTGTGTATTATTTATACATATACACACATGTACATACGTATACACACACACACACACACACAGTGACAATTTCTAGTTGGCAATTAACATAACCTAAACAAAATAAATACAAAACCTTTGTAATTCCTTATTTGCTTAGGCATGTCTGGCTGTAGTAACTGTCATGAAATTGGACTTGTAAAGCTATTCTGTTGTGACAAATGTTCGGGAAAAACAGAATTGAAAGTCAAACTTTATCACAGCAACTGGCCATTATAATTATTAGGTGAATGTGACACCTGCATGGAAAAATTACAAAGTTACCAGATTTTCAAAGTCCCAAACAGGAACAACTTGTTTAGCATGTATGCCAGCACATAAATCACATCCTCATTTGTTTAATGCCTGCTGTATCTAATTATCAACAGATAGGGTTCAGGGTGGTGGGTTTAAAAAAAAAAAGAAAAAACACTTTCACAAATAAATGGCCATACTCTGTGTTTGCTTCTTCATCCATTTTGCAATGCTGTTCACATTTAAAACAAGTTCTTAATTGAGCTTCCCTGTCAAAGTTTTGACCATACTATTTACATATATTATACTGAACTGGGAACTAGACTGTGGAGTGGATGTCACCCTTGGAGGTTTGCACGTGCTGTCCCAAAAATATTGTGATAATGTTTGTTTCAGAACAACGTTTTTATTAGATGAGCAGCCTTTTAAAACCAAGAAATTTTGACATTCTTCAGTTATCATTTAGTTAGTAAGAACATTTACTTGCCTGCTACTAATTATAGCATCAGGAGGAGGAGGATGCATAACGCGGTTCCTGCGCACACCCTGTAGAACATGTTGATAACAGGATTGCAGTCCCCACTCATGCACAAAAGTTGATAAGGACAGACATCATAGAAAATTTTGTCTTAAAAAAGCTAAACGCTTCAATGCACAATTATACAAATGTACAATTTTTTCCCCCATTACAGAGTTCAACATTTTATTGAGTTATTATATGTGAATGTGAAAAAGTTTCTTCATACAAAACCATACATTGATATCTTCAAATAACTGAGTATAACAATTTAGCAACTTTCCACATAGATAAATTCAAGTAAAAACACAAAATATTCTTTCAAATGAACCATTAAAGGTATTCTGCGAAAACAAAAAAAAAAAAAATGCAAACAAAAAATAAAGAAAGGTGGATGCATGCAAAATATCCAAACAACTTTTATAGTTTAAGGAAAAACTTTACAACATTCTGGATCTGTATTAAATATATGCAAAAAGTACAAAATGTAAACAATGAGTTGGTTTCCCTTGTATTTATAAGGGACACTGTGCAAACAATTAATGCTCTATAGTAAACAATGCATATTATGTAGCCCTGATTTCATCGTTTACTTTCTGAAACATTTTCCTGAAAATGTAATAACTGACAATTACTGCCATAATTCATTATTGCTTTTTCATTATATCATCATGTAACCATCCTAAAAATCATAACTTATCAAGCACACTCTGACTTGTACTAAAAACTGAGGTACAACACTAAGGGTTTTTATATTCACCACAAATGTTATTTAACACAATAAAACATTAACTAATGCAGTATTACAGCGTTTTCTAAATATTTTATAGCATCGTTGGATATATGTATTAAGACTGAAATCTTAACTGTTGTAAGGAAAACTTTTTATCCTCAAATTTAAATTAAAATGTTCCTCATAATTTGCGCTTTAAATTTCCTTGATATTTTTCACAAAATTATTCTGAAATTAAATTTATTTATTGCACAGTTTTGTTAAAACCATTTCTACTTTTCAGTAATGACTATACACACCCGTGTACAAAACACACTGACATTGAAGGAAGGATGCACTCTCCGCATTACAGGTTACACTGCTTTTTGTTGCTACCTCATCCAATCTCCTGAATTCATTTTATTTTAGGACACTTCTATGGGCAAGAGCAGACAGATGAGTGCAGTAGTGATCTGGTAGCTGTAGAAAGAAAGGAGAAAAAAAACAAAAGCAGAACGTAAGAATAGCTTTTACTAACAAAACTGGAAAGAAATTTCCATATTTCCTGTTTTTATGTGATGCAAATGTTTTCCACTGCTCATTTAACATGCTGTACACCAATTAGCAAAAGTTTGTACATACAGTATGTCAGTTTCAATGCTTTGTCTGTCCACCGAGTACATCTAGATAACATTAACGTAAACAATTGAAAAGCAAGTATTCAACACATAGATCAAAACCAATTGATACACACAATCTTGTAGAGATATGTGGAAAAGTAGAATGAAACTTAAATATAAATATGTATATAGAAACAAATATATCTAGAAATAAAAAACTACATATAATTAGGGCTGAGCAATATAAAAAAATTATCATGATATTTTTTTCCATATCAGTCAGCTTTGATATGCATCACGATATAATGAAATCACTACTTCTGTCAAGCTTAAATGTTCCTTTTTACTCCTAAGTGAGATGTGAAGATATCAAAGATTCATTTTGGTTTAAATATTTATTTTCTGTCAGAAGCTGAAAATGACAAATGTACTGTAGAATATTTTACAACAGTATTAAATAAAATACAGTGGTGTGAAAAACTATTTGCCCCCTTCCTGATTTCTTATTCTTTTGCATGTTTGTCACACAAAATGTTTCTGATCATCAAACATATTTAACCATTAGTCAAATATAACACAAGTAAAACACAAAATGCAGTTTTTAAATGATGGTTTTTATTATTTAGGGAGGAAAAAAAAATCCAAACCTACATGGCCCTGTGTGAAAAAGTAATTGCCCCCTGAACCCAATAACTGGTTGGGCCACCCTTAGCAGCAATAACTGCAATCAAGCGTTTGCGATAACTTGCAATGAGTCTTTTACAGCGCTCTGGAGGAATTTTGGCCCACTCATCTTTGCAGAATTGTTGTAATTCAGCTTTATTTGAGGGTTTTCTAGCATGAACCGCCTTTTTAAGGTCATGCCATAGCATCTCAATTGGATTCAGGTCAGGACTTTGACTAGGCCACTCCAAAGTCTTCATTTTGTTTTTCTTCAGCCATTCAGAGGTGGATTTGCTGGTGTGTTTTGGGTCATTGTCCTGTTGCAGCACCCAAGATCGCTTCAGCTTGAGTTGATGAACAGATGGCCGGACATTCTCCTTCAGGAATTTTTGGTAGACAGTAGAATTCATGGTTCCATCTATCACAGCAAGCCTTCCAGGTCCTGAAGCAGCAAAACAACCCCAGACCATCACACTGCCACCACCATATTTTACTGTTGGTATGATGTTCTTTTTCTGAATTGCTCTGTTCCTTTTACGCCAGATGTAACGGGACATTTGGCTTTCAAAAAGTTCAACTTTTGTCTCATCAGTCCACAAGGTATTTTCCCAAAAGTCTTGGCAATCATTGAGATGTTTCTTAGCAAAATTGAGACCAGCCCTAATGTTCTTTTTGCTTAACAGTGGTTTGCGTCTTGGAAATCTGCCATGCAGGCCGTTTTTGCCCAGTCTTTTTCTTATGGTGAAGTCGTGAACACTGACCTTAATTGAGGCAAGTGAGGCATGCAGTTCTTTAGACGTTGTCCTGGGGTCTTTTGTGACCTCTCGGATGAGTCTTCTCTGCGCTCTTGGGGTAATTTTGGTCAGCCGGCCACTCCTGGGAAGGTTCACCACTGTTCCATGTTTTTGCCATTTGTGGATAATGGCTCTCACTGTGGTTCGCTGGAGTCCCAAAGCTTTAGAAATGGCTTTATAACCTTTACCAGACTGATAGATCTCAATTACTTCTGTTCTCATTTGTTCCTGAATTTCTTTGGATCTTGGCATGATGTCTAGCTTTTGAGGTGCTTTTGGTCTACTTCTCTGTGTCAGGCAGCTCCTATTTAAGTGATTTCTTGATTGAAACAGGTGTGGCAGTAATCAGGCCTGGGGGTGGCTACAGAAATTGAACTCAGGTGTGATAAACCACGGTTAGGTTATTTTTTAACAAGGGGGCAATTACTTTTTCACACAGGGCCATGTAGGTTTGGATTTTTTTTTTCTCCCTAAATAATAAAAACCATCATTTAAAAACTGCATTTTGTGTTTACTTGTGTTATATTTGACTAATGGTTACATGTGTTTGATGATCAGAAACATTTTGTGTGACAAACATGCAAAAGAATAAGAAATCAGGAAGTGGTTTTTCACACCACTGTAGGTATATATAATAAACTAAAATCTTACTTCTGACCAGTCAAAAGCTTTAAGTGTTACAGGAGAACACAAACAAAATGGACAACTAAATTCTTTGGTCAAGTCCAAATAAATAAAAGAGGTAATACAAATAAAAAGGTCTCAATTCTGACCAGTGAAAAGATTAAGTTTTAGAGGAGAACACACTAAATTTGTTGATCAACTCCAAATAAATGAAATAAAATCTTAATTATAAAATCTTAAATCTAAAATCTTAAAGCTTTAAGGTTTTACAGGGAACACAAAGTAAATTCTTGGTCGGTTCCAAATAAAGTAGGTATTAATACAAAATAAAATCTCAAAAAACTACCTTTATACTGTATTTCCTTTGAAGAGATTCAAACAGTTATAAATGGTTGGGAAACAAACCCACAAATAAATAGAGAAAAACATTCTGTATATATCCCTCAGTACAAATTCACACAGCTTTCAACTTGTAAACAAAGGAGAACATAAACAAAATTGATATATTCACTCAATTGTGGTCAGATTATGCTCCAAGGTCCACACTGCCAGACCAAATGTAATTGCTTGTGACACGGGACTGAGTTACAGTATTCCAGGAGGGAGACAGAGTTAGTGAAATTAAAATTAAATTTAAAACACAACGGACATTCATTCTATAAATATAGAATTTACTTGACTAAGCAGTTAGGATGCATGCATATACTGTTTCGCACACAACCATCTCAAGATTGCAGAGCCAGGAGACAACCTTATATCTACAGAGGACAGTATTAGAAAAAGAAGAGTACAAGACTGCAAAACTCAGTAAAAGAAGTCTGACATTTGTCATTTTCAGTTGTTATCGATGGCAACTAAGTGCCATTTGCTTACTGCAATAAATATGCTGAACACAAGTCGGGCACCTCAGGTTTAAAGTGCCATGCATGTGCAGTAGTGATGGGTCAAACTAAACAGACATTCTTGCCAAACCTGTTAAAAGTAACAGCGAATGCTAAAAGCAAAGCACAGCATAAATGTGTGGATTTTATTTGTAAGGATATAGGGCTTTACAACCCAGTGTCTGATGAGGGCAACTGTATATTCAGTTTAAGCAGTACCTGGTTGACACGCAGGCAAAACTGGAAAGTCTGAATTTTAAAGAGATATTGCCCCATCCAATGACTGTGTCACAGCATGTGGTAGGAAAAGCCAAAAACTGAGAAAGACTGTTAGAGACTGTTAGCAATTATGGGTTTTCTGTCACAACTGATATATGGACTGCAAACCTTTGAGAAAACCTTTCATATCTGCTAGCATCCATTATATTAATGAGAGCTACAATCTTAGTTGTGCAACCCCATTTAAAGCAAGCACAATTAAAACGGGTGAAAACATTCGTGCTTTACTGTTTGAAAAACTTGAGAGTTTTCGGAATTTACTGTTACTAACCGAGAAGCAAACATGATGACTGCCTTGCGCAGCTACACCAGATTAAACTGTAGCACCCACATTATTAACATGATTCTCTCAAGTGCTTTTACACCAGCAGTGATGTAGAAAGCACCCAAAGGTGCACAGCTTCTGGCTAGATTAAAAAACTTTAAACATACTAGAAAACAAGGCAAGCTTACAATGTCACTCAAATATGCCTGTGCAGACAAGATATAGTGCTGAATTAAATTCTACAGCAATATGATGACTGGCCACATCAACAAAAAGATACAACTGTCGTCTCTTTTCTGAAACCATTCAAAGACGCAATGGCCGATTTAAAATCGGGTATTACTAAAATAACTTGTCAACTGTTCTGCACCAACTCTTTCAATACAATCCACATTTCTCAGCCCAAAATGTCAGTTTTTATATCATTTATTTAAGAGGATTGCAAAGGCGCAGGAATAAGAAGAGATTTGTAAGAACGGTGATTTAATGCAATTGCACTAAATCAAAGAGTGCAGTGAAGTTCATTGGTCAGCTGTTAGGCACACCCTCTTTCATCTCTGAACTTGCAAGCAGATGAGATGCCTTTACATTCAATGCTTTGCTTGGATACAGTGTGCTTTTATTAATAAGCAAAAAGTACTGTGAGAAAGTGAGTTTTTTAAGCTACCAATTAGAAGTGTGTATGTTTT
The DNA here is from genome assembly GCA_026402145.1 of Polypterus bichir lapradei. Classification (NCBI taxonomy): domain Eukaryota; kingdom Metazoa; phylum Chordata; class Cladistia; order Polypteriformes; family Polypteridae; genus Polypterus; species Polypterus bichir. The sequence continues at coordinate 69,114,628 of JANRMT010062854.1, read as the reverse complement.
AAGCTTAAACTCATATGTGCGACAATCTACCTTCCATGTCCATTCCACATTATGTTTAAACCATATAAGGCACTGTATTTGGTTATGGTCTTCAAAAAGTTAGTAAGACATCACAGTGCTAAAGTAACAGAAGAAAAACTAAAGCACTAAACTGAATGCAACACTATACAGTATAAGCTACAACAAATGACTAAATTAATTTTTCCAGATTAAGCAAACATGATAAACATGATAGAAGTTTTCAGAAGTATGAAGAGTGGATACAAGTGGTTACTTTAAAATGTTTTCTTCCCCAAAAACAGATGCTTAAACATAATATAATAATATATCAAGTAATAACATGAATATGGCAGACAAAAATATTTGAACCTTTAATGTAAAAATTTACTACAGAACCTTTAGAGGCAATCACTACAAACAAGTGATTCGTGTAGCTCTAAATCTGCACCCATCACCAGGTAGTTTGGCCCACTCTTTCTGAGCAAGCTGCTCGAGCTGTGTCAGGTTTGAAAGGTTGCCTTCTCCAGGCTGCATTTTTCAGTTCTCTCCATAGATGTTTAATAGGATTTAAATCAGGGCTCATAGAAGGCCACTATTAGCCCAATATTTTGTTCTTGGCCATTCTCAGATGCACTTAGCTATATTTTGAGTCATTATCCTGTTAGAGTACCCATGACCTTAAACTGCAGTTTTGATATTTCATTGTTTTTTGCATGGACTCAAAGTACCCCATGCCAGACACAGAAAAGCAGCCCCAAAATATAACCAAACCTCCTCCATGTTTTCATTGTAGGTTCTGGTGGTCTTTTCTTTCAAAGCTTCAGTTTTTCGTCGTGAACATAGAACCAATGTGATTTGCCATGAAGCTCCAGTTTTGTCTCAAGGACATTCTCCCATAATCATTGTGGCTTGTCAATATGCACGTTAGCAAATTCCAGTCTTGTTTTTTTTTATTTATTTTTTTTTTCAACAGTGGAGTCTTTCTGTGTCTTCTTCCATTGAGCCTACTGACACGACAAATGGTACAATCAGCCAATGATGGACTTTGACCTTTGAGATTATCTTGTATCTCTTTGGAAGTTGTCCTTGGCTTTTTATCCACCATTCTCACTATCCTTCTGCCCATTTTGGGTTTGATATTCCTCTTGTGACCAGGGAGGTTGGCTACAGTCCCATGGACTTTAAACTTTTTAATAATATTTGCAAGAGTTTGCTTTCTCTGGTTCATATTTAGTGTTGCACACATGATGATAACCAAACAGTGTATGCTTTTCTCCATTTAAATATGCTGGATGACTGATTGCACAATTGAAGATGTGATACTAATTAAAGAAAACATCTATTTTGAAAAACCACTTTATTCAAATTACTTCTGCTCTTTTCTACGGTTATCAACAAATGTGTCCAGGCCATTCATGAATATTTTTATAGAAAATGCATACTTTTAACTCTTTTCACATTTGTTTTGCTTTACTTGATGACATATCGAAGGCATGCAGGTACACAAAGGACAATTGCTTTTCACTTAATCACTTAACAGCAGGGCATACAGCATTCCTTTAATGAGCTGGAATGGTACCAACAAATCTGCCCACATCCGTGAACTGAGCTACCAGAGTACATACACATAATATATATTTCAAGTTTTCGCTAAATGATTCCCTCCTGGCTTTTCTGATTCAATTTCCATTACAAATGTTATTTCTATAGCTACTCAACTGCTTTTAGAAGCACATGTTTTAACTATACTTTAAATAGTGACCTGATTTTTGAAGTAGTGTATGAACTAAATGGTTTTTGATCCTGCTCAGTTGATTGAAATGTAACAAAGGTTAAAAGTTTACCTGAGCTCCTAGCCTGGAAAGGTAGCGATTTCTTAAGCCAAATGCGGACATTGGCCTCAGCCTTGCCAGCTCTTCAGCTCTTTGTTGCAGGAGACGCTGTCTTTTCTCATCTCTTATAGGGTTTAACAAAATAAAGAAGAGAGATCAATCAATGAACTGGGACCAAACAGGAATCAGTCAACATTTTGACATAAACCTTGGTTAGCACATTAAGACTGGAAAGTTATTAAAGTATTGCAGTGTACATTTGTTGCAAACAAGAAACTGAATGATTTATAAATGCCATGTTAATTACACAGAATTATAAACAAAAGCTAAAAAAAAATTATGCAATAGCTTTAGGTAGAAAACTGAAAAAAATTAAAATCTAGACTGGATCAAAACAAAGATCTAAATTATTTTCATAACATTTATAACCCTGTCATTGGCAGTAATACCCAAAATTTACCAATGTGTAGTGCAAATTATACTGAGATGTATGGTACCTGTCCCTAATGAAATTTAGATATTTATAAAGTATCTTAAAAAATCTAATGCATAAAAGGAAAAGTACAAGCTGCACAGCCAAAGCAAAAAGTAAACTGGTAAAGTAAAAATGAACAATTTTATTCTAGACTCTTAGTTATATAAATTAATAATCTTAAATAAACCTAGAAAACTTACAAAATAATTCCAAATAGATTCACCAACTTACAATTTCTAGAGAATTTACATACAAAAAGTTTTGAAGTACACCAATATTTTGTAAAAGCCAACATGTTTTAAAGTCTCCATAGGTCTACTTGAATAAAGTAGCATTTGAAGCAAGTCTCTTTCATATCAGGTAGAACAGCAACCTTGCAAGACTTTCAGCAATGATTAAAAACACACAAAGCAGTTCAAGCATCTAGAAAGGCCATTCCAGCAGAAAGCAATATGGTCTCTGTCCTTTAAAAGAATTAAGAAAAGTCCTACAAAGAAGCAGACGGCTCTTTCCAAAGATCCCGGGGCTTTGATAAAATCATATATAGAAAGTTGTTCATAAGAGAAGAGCTGAATGAAGGAAATACTAAGTGGCTGATGACTCCACTGTGTGCTATGCCAGGTTACCATTAACTAGTAAGAAGAAATACAAAGAGGATGAAGCTTACATTACAGATGGACTGAGGCCTAAAAGCAGCAGAAAGCTTGCAAAAAATTAAAATGGAACAAACCTGATGGGTGGTCTTCATAACACAGCAAGAACACTGAATTGTATAATAATTAAAACAATGGACTGAACATATAGCTTTTACTTCATTTTCAATTTTATTTTCTGCAAGATAACAATATTATAGCAGAATGAAGTGAAACTGTAGTAAAAATATAAACTTAAAGTGCTTGACATTATTAGATGGAGAGTGTTGTAGTTTATTTCAGGAAACAAAAACAACCACTTGAATTTACTGGACCGCACAGCAGTCAGAAAAGTGCTAGTTTCAGTGGAGAGTACTCCCTCCATTTTTAAATACAGTAAGGTCTCAAAGTAAGCAAAATAACATTATGCGATACCACATGAATGGCAATGATTTGCAATAAACTACAACCATCCAACACACAGTAACCTCTGCCCTCCCACTGTATCACACTACATTGTTAGTACGAGCCTCTTCATAAATGCCTATGCTTTTCTTAATTGATCAATTGTAGTGGGGCCCCAACCTATACCAGCATCAATAATCACAAGACTCCAGACTATAGCAGACACCAGACATTTGTACATACGGCTTCCCTGAATTACAAATAACAGCTTTACAAAAGCTCAGATATACTGAGAGTTATTTAAAACTCACTTTCATGTCACCAATAACAATGAACATAAATTATGTGCATACACCAGCATGAACACCAAAAACTTTTGCAGTCACTCCAAGTACACCTCACTGCAGCCCGTAAACTAAACAGGATGGAAGTTTGGGGCACAGCTAGACATTTGAGGTTGGGCTAGATGTTGCTGGGTCACATTAAGTCTGTCAGTTTTACAGCTAACTTCAGTCAACCTGTTGCATATGCGGCTCACAACTTCTCATAGTATCGTGAGCATCATGGCTCCAAAAAAATATTGTAGTGCTAAAATTGAGAGGGCCTTTATCTGAATGTGAAACATGAAGTGAGGCAAAGTGTATTTAATCAGCATTATTAAACAGTATTTAATTAACAAAAAGTGCCTTATCACAGTTTGATTTAATGACCAATGTTATAACCTTAACTGGGAGGTAGGGAACAAGTTTTGTTTTCCTTTTTTCCTTATAAATGAATAAAATGTATGTGATGCATGACAAATATTTATCTTATAAAGATTCACTCTACATAGTGGGGGGGACCCTGCATAACCTTGATTTATAAATTTTATGAAACACTGCAGATAAACATCAAACTAAGAAAATACTTAAATGAAAGATCTAGTGTCTTTTTTTTTTTTTTTTTTTTTTTTTTAATTCCTGATACTTTCCTTAAGGTCCTGCAGAAGACAATGGAATTTCAGAATGGAACAAAAAGGAAGTAAAAAGTTGTTAATTTTCAAATGCAATGAAGTTGCAATGACAATATAATATTGATATTGCAATGACAATATAAATCTGGAGTTACAAATAAGATTTTAACTTATGGTTTCAAGACTTTTTTGTACAGTCAATGAAATGTAAAGTTACATCTTGGTAATCAAGCTTTATAGCGGGTACACATAAAACTAATCCATGCATACTTTGAGACCTTACTCAGTTTGAAGATTGGTCTATCAGTTAATTTGCCACTCTACTTTAAGAGGTAGAAAGCTACAACAGTACAGCACCACTTCACTTCTTAACAATGATTCTACTCCGTTTCAAATATAAAATTAGCTGAATATATAAAAAAAGCATTTGTTGCCAATAAAGACTTAAAAATTCCCTATTTCAGAAATGTGACTGTATAGTAAATGAAACATAAGACTTCCAGCAGCATTAGCAAATGAACTGACTTATAATTCAGGTATATGAATCCTAAATTAAAGAGAGCAGCTGTATCTAATGTAACTGGATGGTCTAATCCATCTGACATAAAATAAAGATAGAACTGTATTGAAGGAAAGTCAGTAAAACGAGCTGATCACCACTGCCCAAGGTGAAAGAATTAAAGAAAGGTAAAAGTTCTTCAGGATGATGATTGGTGCCCACTGGGTGTCTACTTCAGGTGGACTCATGCTATGCAAGATCTTCATCTGCAAGACACCGAGGTGAAAATTATTCTGACAAATTAATAAGGAGGCATGCATTTGACACACAGTCTCAACACACCAGTGATTGTGCCATGCTAGAGTTCTCAACCCTGGGAAAATAACATCTGTGAAACCCATTAAAAATTTACATACTTCTTGAATTTCTTTATCGTTTAGATCATGTCTCTCAAAGCAAAAAACAAAATTTCTTAATCTGAGTTTCAAAAATGTTCAACTGAAGACAGAATATCTGGCTAAAGCATATATGTACTGCATGATCAGAAAAATGAAGGAGAAAAATTAAAACACTTTTGGCTTTGCTAAAAACCAGGGTGGAGAAATCCTGGTCTCTCATGCATTCATAGGTATGACCCATGCACTTGTTTTCAAAAATCAAGTAACATATTAAGGGAGGTAAACACTAGAATCTTAAAGGAACATAAAGAACAACAACAAACAACCTATGACACAAAGGAAAGAAATAAGCCTACAACTGGAAAAAAATAAAAAAAAAAATCAGTGAAGTTACAGATTAACAGTTGAGACAAATGTTTTCATTTACAAGGACAACATGGTGAAAGTTAAGACTACTTTAACAACTGGCACTGCATCTTGTAAAACATCAGCATTCTAATTCATAAGCTTTCACCACACAATTAATTACTATAATCTCTCTAATGAGCAATGTTGTCACACACATACAACAGAGGTAAATATTTATTTTATAGAACTAGCAACCTTCTTGGTCTCATAGTTCACATTCATGAAAAATGTCAAGTACAGAAAGCAAGGTCTGTACTTGGCCCATGTCAAGTTTGCTACAGCACCAATGAGATTATGATCCTTTCCAACTGCCCAGGATAATCTTAACATTAGTTTATCTCTATATATGTGTAGGAAATAAAGTACTGTGGTTCAAAAAAAAAAAAAAAAAAGTTGAATGTATGTGTCATGAAATTTAGAAAAGGGTTTTAAAGGTAAATGCCTGAAATCATATTGTGGCCTCTTCCCACTTATAAGGTCCACTAGGCAGGATTACTTTGTTTAAATACCAGCACTGGCAAAACATTTGGCAGCTTTAGTTTCCCATTACCCTTGGAACTACAAACAAAATGAGTTTATGCAGAAGATCACAAAATGTTTTAGAGATATTCACACATCAATAGTAGCATGCTGGCATTGTAATTAGTTTTGATGTTGCAGGGTGCCAATGGTCTTTAATGCCATTTTCAGCAACGGTATTTAAAGGAAATGATAACTGATTAAAGACATTTTACAGCTCTCTCAGTATCAACAAATTAAAAAGACCCCTCCATGATGAGAAAAAAAAAAATGTAACTTAAAATTTATTCTTTGTCTTTCTTGCCTATATACCAAAAAAAAAAAAAAATCAGTCAAGCAGCAATGCTTACATGGAAACTAGAAAACAGCTGCGCATACAAATCTTGTGTGTGGATCTCAGGGGCCTATGATCACCGTAAGCAACACACCTCTTTATTAGACCATAACCCACATGAACAGGCCAAAGTAGATAAAAAGGAAAAGGTTTAATTAAAACTCAAATAAAGAACAAATGGATGCAGAGAAACTAGACACAAATATAAACACAAAAGGAATAACAGCAAAGATTAAAGCTTCACTGGGTCTACCTAGATAAAGATTACATCTCCCTAGTAATATGGCCAATCCACTTTCCTACTGTGCTCTCCTGCTTGCACCTACTGTCCCTTCTCATTCTTTTGACCTCTCATTCTTCATTCAGGTGAGCGCTTGTCATAACCTGACCTTCCGACTCCAAGCTCATCTGTCTTCTTACAGATGGGCTTACAGTCAAACTGCTGTCTTGGATTACTCAATTTGCTTGCATTTGCAGACCCTACTAGGACCTTCTTTATAAGAACAACATTCTGTTATGCACACACAAATGACCCTGTAAAGGAAGCTGCTACTGCTCTTGGCATGGCTTAGTAAAAAGAAGCTTGCCATAGGACTTTTTTGCCTAAATATCAGGACAATTGAGCTTTAACAACAGTACAAAAGTTAAAACCAGCAAAATACAGACAGATAAAATTATGAAACAATGCAATTGGTGTACAAACTACATATTTCTGGCTTGATAGATAAAAAATACTTCTAACAATCTCAGTTTGGTTTGCTTGCTTTGAATTTAGCTATAAAATGATCTCTCTCTTAAAGCTTTCAACTTATGGAAAAGGTACCAAATAAAAGGGCAACTATTCAATAAAAAACATAAAAGAAAACACAACTTACTCAGCTTCAGAAATTTTCTGGAGTTTTTGTCTTTGTTTGGCTGACAAGTTAAGTTCACCTCCTAAAAACAAAATATAACCTTTTAATTTTTTTTTTTCAGTGTTGATTTGATGCTTTGAACAAAAAGGTGCTTTTTCATACCTTTCAGTAGATCCACAAAATACAACATTACCACAGCAATTAACGCCACTGTAATAAAATAAGAACAAATCTCATAACACTTTCCAAAATGTGCAAATAACTTCTTTATAACATAAAATTATAAATTTAAAAGTCATGCTACTCTCTTGACAGTTTAATGAAAATTTCAAACAGTGTCAACACTAAAATATTAATTAAAGTAACTTACAACAAACACAAGAGGTGAAGAAAACTTCAAGGAATAAATAACCACGGTTATCCAAGATTGAGCCAGCAGCTATAGAGATGATAGCAAGTCCCAGATTCTGGATAGACTGCATACTAAGAATAAGGGATAGTAAAGCAGTTAAAAATAAAACTTTAAAAATATTAAATGCACTGTATTTACTTTTATAGCATCTTTATCAAGGGACTTTACCCTAACAATTTGATGTTTTGATTTTTTTTCTTAAACTAACAAAAATAAACCTACACCTTTCAAAACAAGATTTCTTTTAAGTATATCTTAGAAGTCATCATGTGATTTGATGACATTTTGTATTCAAATGCCATGCAAGTGTCTTTTAAAATGTTATTGCATACTTCAAAACATTGGGAGTTCTCATCACAGTCTAAAAAATTCCCTTTTATTATGGCCAGTTGAGATTTTCATATCTAAGCAGTTATTTATATTGTCAAATATAGTAAATGTTAAAGACAAGCAATTAAAGGAAGTATGGTGTTTTTAAAAGGTTTATAAATTCATTGTTTGCATTGTGTTGAGAGTGGTAATTTTGGGTTTTAAGATAACTTTAAATGCTTCTATGTTAGTATGCAGGTGGTTGCCAAATACATACAAACGTATTAGAAAGACAACTGGAATCAATAAAACAGGAAAACCCTTAAAAGGGGATGACTGACAAATAATACATTTCCAAAGGGGCACTAACACAGTAAAACAGAAAGCAGACCTTAGAAAAAGGATTAAAAAACTAAGGGAGAAAATAAAGAGCAAGTGAAGACACTAAAAGGAGCTTCATAATGGCTACACTACACTACAAGTTGGATTATCAGTTTAATTATCCTTGCATCTTTCTGTTACCTCCTGTTATACATACATACATACATACATACATACATACATACATACATATACATATATATACATATATATATACATATATATATATATATATATATATACATATACATACATATATATATATATATATATATATACATATATATACATATACATACATACATATATATACATATACATATATATACATATACATACATACATATATATACATATACATATACATACATACATATATATACATATACATATATATACATATACATACATACATATACATACATACATATATATACATATACATATATATACATACATACATATATATACATACATACATATATATACATATACATATATATACATATACA
>JANRMT010062854.1:69086527-69100706 GCA_026402145.1 Polypterus bichir lapradei | reverse complement strand
CTGTACTGTAACTAAGAGTTATTGAAGTGTTCTGGTCTCCAAGGTAACATTTCTCTTATATATACATACATACATACATATATATATAACATTTTTTTTTTCCAATAAACTGCATTTCATATCAACCGAACTGTCACAGACAGTGTTCATGAGTAATGTTACCATGGAGACCAGAACACTTCAATAACTCTTAGTTACAGTACAGATTTAAATGTTTACTTTCTTTGAGCTCAAGAAATTAATGGTTACTTCTGAATGCAAATATTTAAAATTGCCCTTGAATTCTTTGAAAGATAATTTAGAGGTAATGTTCAAGGCCCTGTGAAATACAAACTGACCAAATTACTTACAAACCATATGCGGTTCCCAGCTGATGCTCTGGAACTACAAAAGCCACCATTGGCCACAATGCACAAGCAAGAAGGGAGTAAGAAATTCCCAGTAAACTCTGCGGAAATAAATTAAAAACATTTACTGTACATGTACATGCATTTATCATCACTGGCCATCATCTGCTTTCAACTTTTTACCAAAAAAGACAGATTGCCAGGTCAATACACAGAAACACTTCAGAATTATTAATTTTTCTACATACAGAATTCTAAATTCCCAGATAAATACATATTTATCATAAAATATTTCTAGATAGCTTACTAAGGGCAGTAAAATACCTATTTTTTTATTTTTATATAAAGAAGAGAATTCAATGTCACAGGTACTAGCATGCTCATAAGAAATTGGCTGATTTTTAATAATCCTTGGAAGAAAAACAAAAATCAATTTTTGCAAACACAAAGGTTAAAAAAGAAAGACAGGCGTCCATCCATCTATGCCATACTCACATAGACAATAAAACCATGGGGTCAATTTGGAGTCTCCAAGTAATCAAGACTGAAGTCACACTACATGACTTTTCATAAGATTTTACATAACCTTATGAAAATCAATGCAAGTGGCACACAACAACAACATTTATTTATATAGTATGTTTTCATACAAATGATATAGCTCAAACTTCTTTACAAGATGAAGAAAGAAAAAAGAAAAATATAAAAAAATAAGATTAAGCAATATTAAGTAACAAAGAATAAAGTAAGGTTCGACTGCCAGGAGGACAGAAAAAACAAACTCCAGAGGGCTGGAGAGAAAAAAAAAAAAAATAAAAAATAACACACACAATCGTAGTCAACATCTATTACCATCCTGCAACTCTGTTTCAGAGCAGAAATATTCCTACAACCCTCCATGACTTGCTATGACCAAAAAAAAAATAAATAAATTTCAAACTATCACAAAGTTGTAATGGTGGCTTTTGGGTCTGCAATACTTAAGACAATGAGATTTCAACCAGAAGTACATAATATATACTGCCCACTAGGGAATCCATTCCCGGACGGGTTTATCCAGTCCCGGGAATTCGGGAATCCCACATGATATTCCTGGGAATCCCGGGGATGACACAGTACACGGGCATCTCACATGTGAACAGTTTTAGAACGACCGACACTTATTTTTAATAAAACTACTGCAATATGTTGACACCAATAAAAGACTAACCTTATCTACAAGCAGTTCATGCTGTCAAACAAGTACATGTATCTAGATCAGGGGTGCCCACACTTTTTCGGCTTGTGAGCTACTTTTAAAATGACCAGGTCGAAATGATCTACCTACATTAAAAATGCTATATCTCTCTCATTATATTATATTATATAGATATAGATATAGATATATAGATATAGTTTTACTGTCAAATAATGCAAAGAGTACGCGACACGTGTTTCGCCCTTTACGTTGTGCCATGGCGTGTGGTTCGTTTATTTGACAGCATGTAGATCGGGGTATTTACATTCATGGCATTCATAGTCTGAATCACAATCTGATTGTATGGGTGGTTACCTACCACGTAACGCTTGTGTAGGCAAACATCCGCCACGGTGCCCTTTTCAGTTGCAATAAGCAGATCATAGAATGTTGCAAAGTTTTACTGTCAAATAATGCAAAGAGTATGCGACATGCATTTCACCCTAATTCTGGGCTCATCAGGCGTACACACTCACTGCACGTCAGCGTCAGAGGCGAAGCCACGGTGTATGGTTCGTTTATTTGACAGCATGTAGATTGGTGTAATTACATTCATGGCATTCATAGTCTGTATCACAATCTGATTGTATGGGTGCATTTGGGATGACCAGTGTGTTAGAAGGAAAGAGATCTCAGACTGGCCGTCCTGTATGTGAATCAAGTGGCAAATGCCATAGGGAGGATATATGATAGACTAACGTTTAAAAAAAAATTTTTTTTGAATGCAACGCAATCTACCTGATCAGATACTGATACACTTGTTCTAAACAATGCCCGTGCTTGCCGTTACTTTGAAACACCGCCATTTCAGCTTTTACTGATGCATCCAGTTTCTTATCATTCTATGATGCTAAGTTTCTTGGCACAGATAATGCGGATGCAACAGGCTGACGCATTGCAATTTCAAGTTGTTGTTCACAGCTGTCAATGAAGTCTGCCCTGTCCCGGCATTCGTGAGCTGCCGAGTGCAGACTCCTTCCAGTCCACTGTACTCAGTCTTAGTCGGAGCCAGAAGACTGACAATTGCTGCTGGTTGACTAAATTAATCTGCAAAACACTACACCATGGGCAAAATAACCGTGCCACTTAATTATTTTCAACTATAATTTTTATTTCTTGATCGATTTTTACACTTTTACATGCTATATATGCGAGCTTGGCCGTTCCCGGTTTCCTGGGAATTACAGCAGTTTCATTCCCGGAAATGAAAAATGTCTGGGAATCCCGGGCTCCCGATTCCCTACTGCCCACAAACAGTGGAACAAAATGGTGACTGGAATGCAGAAGGAAGGCACGTGTTTGAGTGTACAAATGGAGGGGATGCTGAAACGTTGAAGCCAAAAAAGACTTTTGTTTGATGTTTTGTGTTTAATTCCACGCACTGCTCATCTTTTTATTCTGGTGTGTTTCATCTTGTCTTGCAGCCCAAAATGAGGTGACCTCGGTGTAGTTTTACTTCCAAGCCAAGAAAAATCATGAATAAGTTATGCAATCAGTTAATACCTGCAATTCCAAGCCATTATGATTTGATACCTTCAGAGAAAGCAAAATTCTCCAACTGCGGTTGTTAAATTTGACATCTAGACCTGCAGTGTGATGCTGGTTTAAGGTGTATATATGCATTTAGGCTTTGTATGGAAAACTGGAGTGTTAGGTGATGGGGGCAGACTCACAAACACATGGAGGTCATGCCAAATCCACTCAAAATGGGCAAAGGTTCAAAACTTGCCATCTGAAGTCTCCCAAAAAGAAAATAAACCTTACTGCATATGTATAAATTAAAGATAAATTGGTGTGGAGAAGGAGCAGTCATCCTCACTGATAGGTAAATGAAGTAATTTTTTTATTCTATAAAAAGAATAAAGCTGATGTGTAACCACCTTGGAACCAAGCATACAGAAAATGGCACCCCAGTTCATTACAAATCACATTCATATAAACTTACACATTCCCACTTACCGTAGATCCCGGAATACAAGCCAAGAATTTCGTCCTAGATTTTTGGCTTGGAGTTTGGGGTTCGGTTTATACAACGAGTATCATTTCAGATTCAAGATTTCCAGCGCAATGCCGGTTTTGGCGATGAATACGGAAGTAAATAATGACGAAACCACAGAGCCATCTTTCAGATGAAGAAGTAACTTTGCATGCTGGTACTTTAAATTAAATAAAGAATTTACTCAAAAAAGTGTTTTAGTTGTTGATTTTATTAATAAAATTTATAATAAATTATCGGGAAGTTTAAAATAAAATTTTTTATTTTGATTTACAATCCACATCTTGCGTTACGAAACGGATGCGGTCACGTGTATCCGCTTGCGCGATTGCAAACAAACAACCAAGAGCATTAGTAAGCGTAAGTCGGAGCCCAGATACATGTGTTTGTGGATGTAATTTCGAAACGAAGATGGACATTGTGTGAAAATATCTCCTCCTCCTCCCTTCCTGCAGCCCAAAGATGTCAAATTAAATGGCGAGTACAGTATGAAATTGTTTCTAGAATAGAATGCCATTTACTGTCACTATACGCATCTACAATGAGATTAAAAGCAGCTCCTTCAGTGCAGAAAAAAGTTCTGTATAGGGCTTGTATGGTTGTTTTTTAGCCTTAGCATAACGCCGTATCTGCGGCCCCGCTTCTGCTTTCTTTCCCTCCTCCGTCTGTGTCGTCTCCTAGACCCGACAACAAACCACGGAGAGCCCGCTGGTCTCGCTATGTTGTCTGGGATGTTGTGCGTGTGATGAAAAACACTCAAAACAGATGTCTGGCTCTGGACACCGATGTCTATAAGGTTCTGAATGGTGTAGCGGATGTTCGCCGAACCGATCGTGCACAAACAAGGACAAAAACTGCCTTACCAAAAAAAAAAGTACAAAAACAACAAAAAAGTGCACTGAAAAGGAGAGCCCTGAGCCGCTGCGCGCCGCCATGCTCCTAGCCTAATCGAAGTAGGCTAGGCACTTTTTATAACTTTTTGGTTAGTACATTAGAAAAAATATTGGTGTTTTTTAAAAGGTTAAGTAAGTGTTGTAGTGGGAGGTTTGGAACGCATTATGGGTTAGCCTTTGTGAAGGAATTAAGTTCGTAAGTCAAGGGTCCACTGTATTGCGTATTTAAGTTAATCAAATTTATAACAAGTCTCCAGAAATCCACCCGCCAATGTACCGTATTTGCGTATATAGTTTCAACACAAAGGTTCCAATTTACCAAACTTCTCCGCAATCACTTCCTAGTTTCCATCAAAAATGTCGGCAGTCTCAAATTCTTGCCGATAAACATTATAAATATACCCGAAGAGACACTTTTAAGGAAATTTAGAAAATTTTGCTTGGAGAAGAGGGTCGGCTTAAATACCGGTCATCGGCAAATACATGTAATTTAGTCGGTAGAGAAGGGGATCAGCTAATATACCAGGTCGGCTTGTATTCCGAGATCTACGGTATTCACAAGACCTAAATTGGAGTCAGCAATTGATCCATCGTGAATATAAATGACAGTACAAAACCCAAACAGTGTCCTGCTAAAAACTGAAAAACTGGAGCTTGGAACTATAAAGCAATAGCAACTTTTATTCCGAATTCTCTCTTTGGCTCAAATCACAAAAACAAAAAAGATGGATAATTTAGGTCAGTCAATTATATAAAGTGTTTAAATTTAAATTGACAAAACATACTTAAACAGAACAATGAAAGGAGGAGTTTGTAACAGAAGAAACTTAAATAAAAAACAATTACTTAAAAATAAACAAATTACCATTGCAATCCATGGATTCCAGAAAGTAAAAGCCAGCATCACATGAGCTGCTAGAGTTGTAACAACAGCACATAACACCCAGATCACATTTTTTCCAATTTTATCCACCATAAATCCAAGAACAGGTGATGCTGGAGCAGAAATTATATACACAATGCTAAAATGAACAAGAGGTGTATTAAGTAAACATCAGCATGTAGAAGTCAAATACTAATAAATTAATATTAGCAGGCTAAATCCTAGAGCAAATATTAGCTTGTGAAAATTATTCATTCAGCACAGAACAAAAGGTTGGCAGAAAAAGGTCATAAGATCCTGAAAAGGCTAGGCAAATGACAGATGGCAAAATATTACTGATATAAATTATCTGTTCAGTGACTACCTTTACAAACATAAATCTGTATTATAGAAATTAGAATATATGAAGATAGGTGAAACAAAAGTCAAATCAATATTAAATGTGCTATACTTTAGGTTTTTATTTAGCATGCTTACAGTACATGTGCTTCAATAACCCAATAACTCCCAGAAACCTGATTTCTAAAATACTAAGTAAAATCCTAATTCTGATTAGAGGAATTAGGTGATGATCTCTGAGAAACCTGGTTAACAGAGGTAAGATTTCTCTGTGAATAACCAGATTATGTGGCCATGTAAACCCATAACCAGGTTACTGTTAAGAATTTTGTATTTGGTGCATGTTCGTGGCACTCTGTCTGCCTGCACATGCGTTTTCATTGCACGTGCTTTCAGCAGCCATGGGTGAAAGTGCCCTCAAAATATATTACCAGAGGCAAATGTTCAAGCAAATGCATTATTCCTTTCCCGGGGTGAAGTGATCTCTCTCAATATTTCAGATATCGCAAATTTATTTTGTTGAGCTGAAAGTTCAGGAACACAGTCTCGAGAGCAGTAGGGTAACACGTTAAAGGTAATGTATGTTAAGTAGTCTTAATTACTTTTTAAAGTAACGAGTAACATAACACATATCTTATTAAAGTAAGAATACCTGCATTATCATCCCAGAGGCACTGGGTGTTAAGGCCAGAAGCACATGTACTGGGTCCTTTAAGGCTCAGTTCCACAGTCAATCAGAAAAGATTCTACTGCATGCAATCCAGTAACATAAAATTATACATTTAACCGTCAATTTGACTAAAAATATTTATAAAACACAAGAAAATTAATCACAGAGATCATGCTTATTTTGAAATTTATAGTGGCTGATGTTTATAACTCTTTTTTTTGTGCAGTTGAATTATGTCAGAGTTTTGTGACAAAGGAGAACTCCAGGAGATTACTTGCCCATTTGAACATCGGATTATAAAGAAACCAGGTTTCTGCCTTCATCGGGTCATTCACCTTAACCCAAATGTGTAAACGCACTAAATGTTAGCAGACTTCTCATAACATTTACTGGTATGTTAGGAACCCCTTAACTACAAAGAAAAAGATGATTTTTAGAAAGTCTGCTATTGGTGAAATCTGTAGTGTATCAGGGAGATGCAACCTTCTGATGGTTATTATGGGTGTTTTCAGGGGGCTTCAATGTAAATGGTTGCTTGAAACACTGTATTTAAGACGTTAAGATTTAAATATGTTGGTGCTAGGTTAATAAATTAATTGAAAGTGAAAAGCAAATTAGTCAAGGTGCTTCTTTGGGAATGTATTAGATGATCTTTTGGTCAGTGACATGAGGAAGTGAAAAAGGAAGTATGTGTCAAGACTAAATGCCTGAAAGTTAAAGGAGATGAATGCATGAAGAAAATTCAATGAGATTGCTGCAGGAAGGAGTGAGCTTTTAAACACGAGTGGGGCTGATAATTTAAATAACTAGGGGGCTCAACCCCCTGCTCGCTTCGCTCGCCCACCCCTGTGTTTGGTTTACCGGATATACAATTTAAAGAGATTGTTATTTTCATGGGAATTGTTACATATGTATTAATTTCACTTTTACTTTAAAAATTTTTGTAAAAACAATACTAAGGATATGCCATCGGATCATCTGCCGTCTTTCTGCTGCTTGCATGTCGTTTTAACAGCTGGGAGCACATGATGCGTGTCTGCCAAAAGCAATCCAACAACTGCTAGGTTAGATGTCTGTGGACTTGTTTTAAATGATGGCTCACTGCTTTGTCTCATGTGACGTTGTAAAAACAATAATTGTCCTTTATTTCCAGCCCCGGGCGTGGTTAAATCTCTTTCTGCTGTCACGCTGCCCTTTGATAATTGTAAAGCCTGTACAGCCGCTGTCCTTTTTGCCACTTCGTGTCTCTGCTGCTCGCGTTGTGTTCGCTTCTCTGTGATCATAAATATACACCTGACCGAATTGTGTTTTCTTTGAAATTAAACTTGTCGGTGCTTTAACTGTTGCGGGAACACAGATTCTCATAACGTATGGTCCATTATTGTGTAAATCTACGTTTTGTGCATTAAATGATGTGAATGCAAAAAGACTTTGTTTTCTGCTCTTTCGCTTTGTCCTGCTATTTTTTCCAATTACACCTGTTCCTGCTGATTAATTTCCTTTTGTTTGCGCTAATGCGATCCTTTAGTCGTTGACGTTTCATTTATAACGTATTGTCCTTTATACTCTTTATATGCACTGAGACCCCTGTATCTGTGTGTGCTGCGTGCCTTTATACTACCGATTTTTTTTGATGGCCATGCTCTGATATTAATTGTAAGTAGGGCGTATCTTGCAAGAATCTCATGTTCTATATCCCCGCGAGACGCTCCATGGCCATTCTCTTTCGTCTCGCAGGTCTTTTATTTGTCTTCCGTGATCTTAACGTGAAGATCGCGTATGTCTCCTAGTCATTTCCTCCCATAAGATTTATTTTTTTTTGTATAATAGAGAGATGACTGGTTGAAAACAGGAGAAGCAGCATGTTTAGTGATAAAAGGGTAAGTAAAATATTAGAGGACTCGATGGTGGAGGAATTATGAATTGAATACAAGTGAACTAACAAAAGATTTCAAGTAGTATGCAGAAATTTTTGCATCACCACAAGTATGGTAAAAATAACAAATGGGATGCAAAAATTGTGAACTGTTTGAAAAAAATGAAATGAAGCATTTTGTTTGACAGGAAAGGAGTCAAGGACAGTTGGGAATACAAGATTCAGATGGTGGAAAAGAAAGGGGATAATGAAATTGTGTTATAATCAGGAAGACATAACTGTAGGAGCAAAAAAATTAAAAATACTAATGCACATAGTTCATAATTTTTATAAACACTATTTCCAATTGCAGCTGAAGAATGAAAGGTGTCCCGTTAGGTAGCCTCAGAATAGCATCTTTGCATTTTGCAGATGATGTGATCCTACTGACTTCATCAGGATGTGACCCGAGACACGCACCGAAGCGGTTTATAGCCAAGAGTGAAGTGGCCAGAATAATGACCAACACCTCCAAGTCAGAGGTCAAGGTTTTTAGCCAGAAAAGGATAGAGTGCCCTCTCCAAGTTGGGGATGAGGTGCTACCTCAGGTGGAGGAATTTAACTATCTTAGGATCTCATTCAAAAGTGAGGGAAGAAAGGAACTCAAGATCGACAAGTAGATTGCATCAGAGTCTGTAATCATGTGTACGTTGTACAGGTCAATCATGGTAAAGAGGGATTTACTGGTTGAACTACACTTCCACCCTCACCTATGGTCAAGCTGTGGATAGTGACCTAAAGAACTGAATTGTGGATGAAAAAGGCAGAAATTAGCTTTCTTTCTTGAGTGTCTGGGCTCAGCCACAGAGACAGGGTGAGAGGTACGAACATTTGGGTGGACCTCAAAGTAGAGCTGCTGCTCCTCCACATCGAAAGGAGCCAGTTGAGACGGTTGGTCATCTGATTAGGATGTGTCCCAAGAGCCTCCATGGGGAGGTGTTTTGTGCATGTCCAACAGGGAGGAAACTTCAGGGCAGACCCAAGACATGTTGGTGAGACCTAAGAGTGTCTCAGTGGACCCCGAGGAGTTGGAGTTATTGGGGGAAAAGGGGTGTCTAGGCATCATTGTTTAGACTGCTGAATGCAGGAGAAGTATCTGGATAAAACGGCAGAAAACAGATGAATGGATGTAAAAGCATTAATGTTCAAGAAAGCTAAAGCAGCAAGCCTTAATGGGGTAATGTGGCAAACAATGGAGACAGCTGAAGACTAGGAAGCTGAATATTCAGTAAATTTGAACAGATTGATATTTAGACAAATGGGGACTTTGACAGACTAGAGAAAGAAGAGGTCTTGTACCAGTACATAAAGGGTAAAAAGTAATCTATTTAAGTGTGGTTTTAGTCCACAGACATTAAATGAATGTTGTTCTGAAAGTTGGAGAAAATATCTTGAGAGTTAATGAAATGCAGTTTGAAGTTTCATGTCCAAAAAAGTAAAAATATCCACCCTTTATTTGAGCAGCTGTGACAACTGAAAGTGGAGATATTAAAGGTTTCAAGAGAACAACAGTGCTTCACCACAGATCAGCTACAGTTAATGACAGTGATGTACAGTAGGTAGTAATGAGAGGCATCTGTAAAGAACTGTTATGAGTCCTTGTAAAACCAGTAATCTTGTGTAATTTAAGACATTGAAATCAAAATGTTTATTGGAAACAAAACAAGGCCATGGGAAGATTGGGAGAGTGTGCTGATTGGGCAGAGGACAAACATGCAAGTGGGAGTTAAGACTATATAGCAGCAGTAGCATGCAAAGGTAAAGACGTTCAGAGGAACTCTCTTTAGTCCAACCCTTAGGTTTATTTTAAGTGTGTTAGTGGCATGACAGATGCTGAATAAGGCAATTGATTAAACATAGATGCATATGCCTGAAATAATGAAGCATTCATGAAATAATGCCAAAAACTGTACTCAATACAACATGAGAGTGAGATAAACCACAGTAGATGTATACCTGGAAAAAAAGCCAAGATTAAAATGATTAGGGGTTTAAGTGTAATCTTTATGGCAGAGAAATGTGATGGAAGTAGAAGGAACGAGACTAAAGATGATATGGAAAGATATGGTGAAATTTTGCATATGAATAATATTTTGCCACTGTTATAGATGTTCAGGATCTCGGACAATAGATCAGAAGATAGCTAACCTGATTAAAAACAAGTCCTTGCTAACTCATAACTTCTTAAATACTTTAACTGTAACATTGCAATTATAATAAATTGCAAGTAATAAAAATGTAGATGCTATAAAATAATTTTACCTGTTAATTGCACGTGCCTGAGCTGGAGAAAAGTTGAATTTTTCAATGAAAAAAACCCTAAAGACAAAACAAACAAATTATGTGTGCATCACAATGGTGAATTACTTGGTCATCTTTATTAAAGAACAAATATCAATTTCTAGGGGTGTCACGATACCAGAATTTTCGTATTTGATACCAATACCAGTTAAATTCCATAATTCATATTTCATACTACAATATAAACAGATATCCCATTCAATGTCTTTTAAAAGTACATCCATTGTTCAAGTGAATAATATGTTGTGCCTTTTTCTGTATTATACTATAAAATAGACACATTCTAATAGTAACTTCTTTATAAAAACTGGTATATCAATCAGGTAGTTATCAAACTATCATTTAAATAAACTAGTATTGGCATTTATAAATATCAAAATACAATGCACAGCTTGAATATTAGTGTGTGATGGACATGGTGATTACCCCAGTGCAACAACAGGTGTGAGAAACTTTATAATCTTGGAGGGATTTTAGCTCAGGGTTTAAAAAGAATGTTACATCGACAGACACATAATTAATCTTAACATCTGCACATGCAAAATTTATTCTCTGCATTCTCTCACCAGTAACTAAAATGCTTCTTAAAATCAATACTAAAATTAGAAATTCAAACACTGTCATATATCTAAGGTTTAATTAATGCAGAATATTTTAATAAAAAAAAAAAAAAAAAAAAACTTACGTTTTTTTTGTTTCTTTTTAAAAAACAGCCTGCTTTTAAAGTTTCTTTTTGTCAGAAAACCCCTCTGTTAAGTTTGTAACATTTGCCTAAGGCAAGCTGGTAACCGTTCCAGCTGATTTACCTTTTTAATTGTTCTCCTAACTGTTAGCAGTAATTCTTTTATAGCTGTTCCCTGACTTATGAATGTCAACACACTTTTCTCTCATTTGAACTGTGTGCTCCTTTTCTTTCCCAAGTTGATGAATGAATGGGAATTTGGTCTCTGTACCACCTCATATTTATACCACAGTAACACAGGAAGCCATGTATTACTGCCTGAAAGTTTCAACACAATCTGATCAGCTTAAAAAAAAAGTCAGATATAAAAATGGAAATAATGCTTCAGTGACACTTTGTTTATAAGAATTTCTGGGGGAGGCAATAACAGTGGCACATGGTTTTTTTATGATTATTTCTTAATTAGAGATTATTTCAACTCAATGTAGGGCTTGTCTCATTTTTTCCAGTACAGAAGTAAGGTAATTCATCAAAAGATGATTTTTCTTTACTCCTTTTTGACTCATCTTGACCAGGGCTACCAGGGTTGGACTCATTCAAGAACTGAATTGGGAATGCATGATAAATTCCAATTCACTTCCTAGAACTGGAATTAGAACTGCATGTAGCTGGAGGGAAATGGAACTGAATTGGAATGTCAATAAAAAGAACCAAATTCAAATAAAATCCACGAAATCCCACTTTCTAAGATAATTTGACTTGATTTGCTAAATACAGTAGTCTACAGTACATTAAATGTTATGAATCATATAAATCACAAACACATAAAAGAAATGAGTAATAGATGTTTTCTACATAATCAATGTTAATTTCACTGATCACTGCTATAAATAAAAAGGAAAATGTGAAATTTGACTTATCGTTTGCATGTCTCACTCTGCAAATCACAGTAACATCCCTAACATTTTCTTCAATTAGGTTAAAACTATGCTTCCCAGAATTCCATGCAAGGTGAAGGTTCATAACCCATGAATACAAATGAAAGCCAAATAGGGCCCATGTTGAAGGTGTAAGGTTGGGAGATTTTCTGCGAGTCTGATTGAAAAGATTTTGATAGACTTTGGATTGTTTTATGTGTATGATCTTGGAATGAGTTGAGAATCTGATTTGTGTATGAACTCTGGAATGCATGAGTGGAGAAAGACAAAACAAAAGACACCCTAACAAAGAAGGTCCTTTTATTCTATTCATCAAAAGTAGCAATTACAAAAGATTGCTATTCACCACCAAAAAAAGAGAACAAAACATTTTGCATATGGACACCCAAGTCCCATCCAAATCTACCAGCATCAAAGGAGGAACCAAGCTACCTAGGCCTACTGTGCCAGACAGAGGCACATGCGGATCTGCTCCTGTACTGGAAGGACAACCAGAACCGGTTCCCCAATTTGGGATGGATGGATGAATGGACAGATGGATACTTTATTAACCCCCAAGGGGAAATTCACAAATTGCGTGTTAGCTATTTCTGCCTCACCTGCTCCCGTGGAACATGTTTTTAGTATTACTTGCAAGATATGCAAGACTGAAAGATGAAGTTTTAGTGATGGCAAATTTCAGGAAGTTATGATTATTCCATGTAATAAAAAGTGAATATATGTGAATGAAATACATGATTGATCATGACTCATTATTTTGTGGTTTAAGACATATATCATGTGGTAGCATTATATCACATTGAACTGGTAATCATATCCTGGTATTAATAGTATATTCAGATGCTTATGGCCAGTGTCACTCATTTATCAATTGTTAATGTACAGTTCTCAGTTTTATGTACTTATATTTCATCAGCTATTTTGCATGCATTACTTTGTATTTGTAAGGCACCATAAACAAAGTTCACATGAATGTCCCTACATGTAACCTTAAATAAATGCTCAGAAACAGTAACAAATGGAATTCGGCAGAATTTTACTGAATTTAATTCTGCTTCTTGAAACTTAAATTCAATTCCAATTCAATTTCCTGTAGTTGTTGAATTCCAATTCCATTTCCTGCTTTGACCTGGAATTCTTGAGTTCATCATTCCTGAACTGAACCCAACCCTGAGTGGTACTAATAATTATGGAGGGGACTATAGTGTATATACAATTTTGTTATTGCTTAACCTGTGTACAAATACATAGTTAGAATATGAACTTGACCTGCAGTGTAACTGATAAGTGATATTGCATTCACCAATGTTCTTTTCAAAATGACACGTGTTTTCACTATGTCACATTTTTGGCGTTACTACCAAAAAATATATTTTTTTCTAAAAAAAAAAAAAAAAAAAAAAAAAAAAGGCCCCTTTTTTTTCTTTTTAGAGTATGAAGTATGCTTGTTTGCCAGTCCTGCTAAACTGGTATAATTGTAGTGTGTTCTGCTTCATATCACTAAATAAATGTTATTATGGTTTTAACAAATGAAGCAGCTGATTTCATTGCAAGTGTAGACAAGCCAAAAAGCCACTTGGTATGAAAATTGCCTCTTGCATCACAGTGTTATATACGCAATTGTGGTTGTGTGCAAGTCCCCCCGCCCCCAAAAGACCCTGAACAAAATCCCCAATAAGTGCTGTGTCTGTGAATGGCAATCTCCGACCCCCAAAACTCCCCCTTTAGACAGTTTAGCACATGTATAGATTTAATGCTTCTGTGGCTGATAGAATCATGGTTTGACTTGGGATTTTTGGGTTACAAATGGTGTACCACCACAGAAAAAAAAAAAAAAAAAAAAAAAAGGTTTTAAAACGCTGCTCTACCTTCACCTCTGTTTGTGGCACGCTAAAAAAATCTTCGTAGCTGCTATCTTGCTTAAAAACCTGATACCGCGTCTTACTTGGATGGTTATTTTCAATTCTTCGCATAGATT